>CAJQZJ010035392.1:580075-659945 GCA_907164525.1 Lophiomys imhausi | reverse complement strand
TAGCTCCTACAGCTGGGCCTCAGCTGGGCTGTGGCTGACAGCTTCTTGCAGCTAAACGAGAAGCTATTACTTATAATCCAATACTTAAATTATTTACTAAACTTCCTGCAGCCATTCTTTATGGCTGCTTACAGGCTCCTTACAGTCCACCCCCTGACACCTGAGATGTCCTCAACAAGAAAGGTGTCACTAATTGGTCAGGCCGGCGCAACTTGCCATTCCATCTGGGTAGGCACACCGGGGGTTTACAAATATTTATCCTAAATTATTCTAGGTGGTGTCTGTATGACACCAATCCTCCTGGTTGCCCTTTTCCAAGGCTTTCTATACTATAATCTATTGTAGGTTGTAAGAGTCTATCAAAGGCTCTATTGTTTTTACTATGCTGTTTCCTCATCCACTTAATTCTATATTCTAACCAAGTCATTTAAGGAGAGTATTCTTTAAGCAAGTCTATTATAAATGGTCTTATCATAATTCTACAGCAAAAACTTTGTAATAACTTATCTAAATGAAAATCAAGCCATCCTGTAGTATCTGATCCAGGCCATTTTTCAGGTATTAAAAGATGTATAACTTCTTCAGTCTTATTACTATCTTCTATCATACTTCTCATTTGGCTATATGCATCCAAACAAGGTTTTCCCAAATAACAGGTTATTAAACTAGCTAATACATGTAGCATTCTATCTGTTTGTTTTTGTTCTTCAGTTCCAGGTCCATGTAGCACGAAATGTGCCATCACATTTGGCAATAAGTCCATTTTTGTTGGTAGCAATCCAAATTGGGGTATAAATTTTGTTGCTCCTTTTGATAGGCAAAAATAACATTGTTCAGAAAATGCATCTGATTCTTTCATAATTCCCATCTGTCCCCAGATATCTTGTAGGGGTTGGAAATGTTTTGCATACATTTCTCTGATGCACTTCCTCACTCCATCTTGTTGTATCAATCCCAGTCGTCTCCTGGATGGGTCAATGCCCAGAGCCATAGCTGCAATGAATAAGATTCTACAGATAGAACAGTGTTATTATCATCATATGGTTTTACTCTGGTACGAGTAATATCAATGGGATATCTACTTAATTTTTTATGGCCTAATCTATTTTGTAATCTTCTATTTTTTATGTAATAATTCATCCAATTTGTATATGCATTATATTCTTGTAATAATCTTCTTATATATGGTTTTAGTAAAAATTTATTACTTAAAGCTTGTAATGTAGCAGGAAAATATCTACCAGTCATGGCGTTTTTGCAATACCATTCACCTTCCAATAATTTTATTGCTCCTTCAGTATCATGTCTTATCACATTTCTGCATAATTCATAATGTGGATATTTATCCTTAGACACATAGCATGACAATATGCTTGCAAGTACATGCAAGCATCTATCTATTGGATGTTTATCCTCATGTTCTAATTTATATTGTAAATCAATTCAGGTAATAATTCTATTTGCATTACCCCATACAAATATTTTGAAGTATATTTATTTTTACAAAATGTACAATTTCTTACTATTACATTATTTACTATACCCATTCTTGACCATAAATCTGTTAGTGGTCCATATGTCTCATAGAAGATTGTCTTAAGCATTGCTTGGATTCCTCCTTTCTGAATGAGCCCAAAACATCTTCCAGAGGGGTCTGTGGTCATTTTTCTTGTTTCTAAAAAACATAAGTATCCTCAAAGCAAAGACTATTCCTATTGCACAACATACTATAAATCCTATTTCCTTAAACCATTCCCACCATCCTGCTAATGGTGTACAAATAAAGTCTAATTGGAACAATCTAGCTGTCATGTCCCAAAAACTGCATTTCTTTATATTTTCTGCCCAGTCTTTATCAATAAGTGTACTGGTTCTTAAAATTCCAACTAGCTTATGAGTTTCTAAAACATGTCTATCCAGACTCTGTTGTGCTTCTTTAATTTTCTTATGAATACTCTCTAACTGTTTTTCATTATATTCAGCTATCTGTTGCATTTCTTGTTGTGCCTTAATAAAAGTTTGGTAATGATCCTTTTCTAAATCTTCTAAAAGTTGGAAAGGTGTGGAATATAAATGAACTTCTTGTATAGATAATTGTGTCACCCTAGTTTCATTATTTGTAGTTAATAATGAACAATTATGCACCATCCAACATCCTTTTTTAATATTCCAAGTTGTTGTAGTATCATTAAAAAATTCTCTATTTAAATTGGTGCACTGTATAGTCATTTCTACATTTGTACATACTAACCATGTCCAATCACCCATATTATATACTGTATCTGTCATTGTTGTTGGTGCTAACCTAGTTTGAGTTAATTTTGTAATTGGTACATGGGTGTATACATATGTGTTTTGTCCTAATGCTAAGGTATCATCTTGTGGTATGTAAGCTGGTGTGTTATTTACATTAATAAAAAGAAAATGGTCTATTGGTGTAACCCATGTATTTTTAATTACTGAAAATGGATCTAATTTTGTGTTCCATACTTGTGGTACAGGTTTAGTATGAAAACCTGTATAAGCATTGTCTAGAAATACTTGTAAAGTATTCAGTGTGCATAGTCCTCCTTCACAATAACTATCTATTGCGGGGTCCATTAAAGTTTGATAAAGTGATGTTCTTCTGCCCAAACCTGTTGTAAAAAATGTGTCTAACTCTCTTTCCATTTTTTGTGCTGCTAGCATATATTGTTGACACATAAGTAAGTTATGATTATTCATTATCTGCTCTTCTAAATATTTTTCTTGTGCTCCCCATTCTCGTCTCTGAATTTCCATTTCTGCTCTCATCTGTTGTGTTATTACATTTAAAGCATCAATAGATGCAGAAATAGATGATATGGCTTCTGAAGTTTGCCTATTAATATGTTTAATATTATTTAATTCTGCCTTAATTGGTTCTAGCATAGCTGCTGAAACTCCACCACCAAACAAACCTCCCATTATAGATCCAGCTAATGCTGCTCCTAAAAGGTTACCTAGTTGTAGGGGTTTTCTTCCTATCCTAACAGGTGAGGAGTATTGTAATCCTGAAAACCATGATGTTTCTTTGGAACAATACATCTTTGGTGGTGTTAGTACCTGTAGATCTATTTCTAGTCTAACTTTTCTTATTCTAGGAAATAAAATAACTTTAGCTGGTGTTTTTAAATCTGATACTATCATAGGTGCTGATACTACTTTTGGATTTCCCGGAGGTGGGTATAAATAACCTTGCGGGAAATGGGCTGTATATAATTTATATTTTTTGTTTTTATGACTTATGCTTCCTCTGTCTATTAATTTTCCTTCATGTTCTTTCCTATCTGGCCAAAACTCATTAGACATTGGAAGATAATATACTTCATCCCAATCTACAGAAAATGTTTGGTTTAAGCCTTTGGGCTTATGTGCTAACCATTCTACCTGATGCCATGTTTCATATTGAGGATGTACATTCCACATCGAAAAGTAATATGGATAACCTGTATGCCAATATTCTACTGCATTATTAATTGTCAAATTTAAATTTTTCCAAAAATAAAGTGTTTCTTTTATGCCTATACACATTGTATACAACAGGCATAAAAGTGTAATTTGTTTGTCACATTATATTTATTAACTTTCTTAAACGAAATTGGGTTGGCAGTAGTGGTTTGATTGGCTGCATAAATTGGCACATTAGCCAGTATCAATAATATTATAAATATTATTTTATTTTGTGAAAAATGCACATAGTGTGATTCACTATCACCTGTGCTGTATGTGTATTGTTTCCTGTCCATATAGCTGAGCAAAAGTCTCTTATCGCGTCCAGAATCGGAAGTCCTACCCACAGGACACATGCTATCCAGGTGATTATTAATTGCCAATTTTAGTTCCCCTTTACCTGGGGTTATCCACACCTGGTTTCCTGTGCCTGGGGCGACAATTTCCGCTTTCCGGAGGCTTTGTCCCTTGTGTGACCTAAAAACACAAATATGGGGTTTCATTACTGATTTATCATCATCAATGGGCATTTCATAACTTATATTATATTTTATGGCTTCACTTAATGGGCTTCCTCTATATAACCTAGGTCTTTCATTTAAATTTCTAATTGCTTCCAATGAAGCTCTTGCCAATGGTTTTCCTTGTTCCTGCAATAATTGAGCCTTCAATAGGCCATTCAGGCGCTCAATAGCTCCTGCTGCAGTAGGGTTATAGGCATGATGAAAGTCCCACTGAATGTCTAAATTTTTTTGCTAAATCCTGTATTCTTTTACCTGTAAAATGTGTGGTAAAGCACCAAGGCACGCATTCCACAAGCATAGCTACCTCTTGAGTTGGTTTTGGTCCTGGTCTGGCCAATGCCAAACCAGTAGTGACATCTACCATTGTACATAAATATTGTCCCTTAAATGCATTTAATGGTCCTATAAAATCAATTTGTATTAATGTGTTAAAACCTGTTCGGTGTCCTATAACACCTTTATATTGTTTATTAAATCTGGTTTTTTGGTTAGGGCATGACTGGCATCCTCTAATGGCATTTTTAATTATGTGCCATGATACTTGTATGTTTCTTTGGGTAAACCATTGATACAGAGCATGGGTTCCTAAATGTCCCATAGCTCTATGAAGATCCAATATTTCCTTCTCTCTTACTGCTACTTCTAATTCTGGTTTCACTATTTCATATCTGGCTTTGATTTTCTTTCTTAAAGGTGTTTCATCCTTAATTTCATAAGTTCTCCTTATTTTTAATACTGCACTTGCTATTTGATCTACTATTGCATTATTTGTGCTAGTTTCATCCTTTTTATTAGTATGAGCATCTACATGATAAACTGTTATTTTCACCTGTTTACTTATTTGGTCTAATTCTTCCCATGCTTCTTTGGACCATAAATCTTTACCATTTATTTTCCATCCTGTCTTTCTCCATTTTCCTGACCATATAGTTATTCCATTTGCTACACACCATGAATCAGTATAAATTGTCATATACTTAGCTTTTTCTTTTAATGCTTGTCTAGCAGCTAACAACGCTGCTATTACTTCTGCATGCTGAGCTGATTTGCTGTTACCTTGGTCTGTAATTGTCATGCCATCCGATGGTCGGTAGGCAGCAGCTTTCCATTTAATTTTACCGCCATGGGTAGCTGATGAGCCATCTGTGAACCATGCCTGCAACATACCTGATTGGTAGGGTTTTGTACCCCATCGTCCGATGGGAGTAGACGGTGATGCTTCCTCCTTAATTTCGGGAGGTTCCACCAACCAATCACCTTCAGGTTGTTGTCGGAGCATGTTTTCAGACATTGCTGACATTTTCCCTTTGTTAAACGTCACACTTGGTGACGGTTAACAAAGTCTTCCAAGTACCATTTCCATTGGAGCACCCTTCCTTCAATAGGTAGGCCTGTCCAGGCTTCGCCCGGGGTTTTTACCCAATCTAGGATGGGAAACTCCGTATGGATTATAACCGGATTTTGGGTTATCATTGTGGCGGTGGCTTTAGCTGCCTCGTATACGGCCCAAATTGTCCTTTCGAATAATGAGAACCGGTTTTCAGACCAAGGAAAGCATTTGCTATAAAATCCTACTGGTAACATCCTTTCACTTTTAACAAATATATTCCAATTGCCATGTCCCTTGGCAAAAAGTACTTCTATAATAATTGTACTATTCTCTGAACTGTAATATAATTTTTTATATTCCTTTATACACTTTATTAAATATTTTACTGCCTCATCCTGTTCTTCTGTCCATTCAAAATCATTTGCCTTCCTAGTAATTTTATATAATGGTTGTAACATTAATTGTAAATATGGAATGTGTTGTCTCCAATATCCAAACAATCCTATAAAATGTTGTACCTGAGTCTTATTTATTGGTTTCTCTATTTTTTCTAACTTATCTATCACAGAATCAGGTATTTCTGGACCAGTTGTAGACCAATGTATTTCTATGTAATTAATGCAACCTACCCTAGGAGTACATTGGTCCACTTAACTCTTTGTGCAGGACCCTGCACTTTATCCATATTAATTGTCCATCCTTTATCTCTCAAATGCTGTATTAATTTCTTCACAGTGTCTGCTACTTCCTTCTCTTCCTGTCCAAAAACTATTAAGTCATCCACATATGACAAACACTCCACCCCCTTGGAATCAAAATCCTTGAGAGTTTCGGTTAATGCCGTATGTGCGATGATAGGGCTATTCAAATATCCTTGTGGTAATCTAAGAAATCTATACTGCTTACCTTGCCACGTGAAGGTGGTCAATTCCTGAGAATTTGGATGCAATGGTATGCCAAAGAACATATCGGATAAGTCTATGGTTGCCAGCCATTTTGGTGATGCTCTTTTTATTTGTGTAAAAATATTATCAATGTCTGGTAACTGACCAGGGAGTTTATCGCTGATTTCATTAATTCTCCTATAATCTACAGTAAATCTCCATTTGCCATTTGGTTTCTGTACTGGCCATACTGGGGAGTTATAGTTAAAACTTTGGGCTTGTATTATTATATTTTCTTTTAATAGATCTTTAATACTTTGATTTATTTCTTCAATTCCTCCTTTTATTGGATATTGAGGAGTAAAACTTGGTTTAGTTTTAGGAAGCTGTACTGGTTCTATTTTTACTTCTGCTAAATTAACCATTATCTTTTTTATTTTCTTATAATTCAAGTATTGTGGCATTAAAGCTTTAATCTCTTCAATTCCTAACACATTACAAGGTGCTAGTTTTCAAGCACCTTGTACCCTTCTTTCTGAATTTACTCCTTGTAAAACTACATATTTATGTTCTTTTTGTTGATTTCCTAGATCTGTTATAATAGAGATTTGGCTTCCTGTATCAATAAGCCATTTAGTTGGTATTATTCCCTTTTCGGTGACTCTGGGGATATTTACAAAAGGTCAACAGCAGCTAGATACTAGACTTTTTGTCTAGGTCACTTAAGTTTATCGCGTAGGTCTTCCATTGCGATATCGCTCGTTGACACGGGAGCGATTCTGTGGGTAAGGTCGGAACTTGCCTGATGGTTTGTTGCCTCTGCCTAAAAAATTTCTGTTCCACCTGTAATCTTGTTCATTATTTTGTGGTGGTTGTCTATGAAAAAGCTCGTTCTTCCTTCCCCAGAACCTGTTCATAAATCCTGGGTTCCTTGGTGGAGGTCTTATAGTCATTGTTCTAGTATTTCCAAAAGGTCTTACTTTAATATTAACATATGGTCTATTTCTATCCTTCCTAGGTTTCTTAATTTTTGCTTGAAATGACACTACTTTATCCTGTTCTAATTCTCTATACTGTTTAAAATAGGAAATGCCATCTGCTATCGTCTGACATCCCTGTAATCCACTTGTAATTTGTATTCTCAAATTGGTAGGGGCTCCTTTTATAATAATTTTTCTAAATGCCGGTGTCATTGGCGAGGCTTGAGGTATAGTAGCCTGGTTGTAAATGAATTAAATCTTAGTATATTAGTAATTTTATGGTTCATTTATAATTGCATCTCCATAAGTTAGCCATCTTCCTGCAGTTTCAAATTGAGTTAGGTCTAATGATGGAAAAGCATATCTCCAGGCAGCAGTTATCCAGTCTAATAAGGGATGAGTATCTCTCTTTGCTGTCTCAAGAACGTGTTCTAACGCATCATATATAGACGGGTTTTCAATAATTCCTTTAATTTTTGCCATTTCTTGGCTCGAAAGCATGATTGTGTCTGCCCCTTTTTCCCACAATCTAACCATATACTGTGCATCTTTGGCGCCACCTTGTGCATATTCCCGTCTTAACTCACTTAGCTCTTGTGGGCTGAATGGTCTAGTCTCCGTCACTTCCAATTCCGGGGTTTGGGGCGTATTTGAAAAAGTAGGAGCTAATCTACTTATGCCTGATTTGGACGGAGTCTTTTTAGTAGTAGTTACCACCGGAAAAGAGTACGAAGTGGGAGTTTCAGAGTTGATCAGGCTCTTTTCCCGCTTCAGTACATTTAAAGCATGCCTTTTTCCCATCAGCCTATCCTTATCAATGTCTTGCACAGTTTTCATCAAAATAGCCGGCACTTCTTTTTTATGGGGTCTAACTACCTCTGGATCCTTGAGGTCACCCTGTATCTTGCTTGGTAGGTTTCATACCTACTTTTCCCTTAACTGCTCTAGCAGTATCGCTCCATTTTTGTTCTTCTTCTGACTGGATTTGGTTCCCTGTCACTGGAGATATTTGCAATTTTTTTATTTTCTTAAAGAATTCATTTCCACGTTTTATTGGCTAAACAATACAGAATCTTAATTTCCTTCTTTTTAAGGTACCAAGTTATATTGGATAAGTCCTGAGCCTTAATTAATTTTTCAAATTTTAGATCTGCTCTTCTTTCTAATCTTTTTGAAATAAATTTTAGCATAAAAGCAGCTTCGGGCGTGTGACTTCAAAGTACCATGCGCCAATAACCAGCTCTTCCTCAAGTTTCCCTGAGTTGGCTTCGAGGCGTCCAGTTAGCCTTACTGTGTACCCGGGTTTGGGCAATATTTCAGGCAGGGTTGGTCCCGTCTCCAATAACCCGCTCTTCCTCAAGTTTCCCTGAGTTGGCTTCGTGGAGCGTTACACAACCCCCTTTGGTTGTCACAGGCCTTCCGGCTACAGCTTATTGGAATTCCTCTAATCCTTCCTTTTATCCTGCCTCTAATCCTTTTCCTTTCATCCTGCCGACTACGCCAGCTGTCAAGAGTGCGGTTTGGTCATCCAAATCCCGACACCTCCTTTTCTGTGGAAGGGAGTCGTGTGACCAGGTGATGGCACTCGCCACCCAATAAGGTCAAATGGAATACAATTAGGCAGGCTGGCTTTTATGATATTTATTATACTAAATAATAATTACAACTTATACTAAATAAAATATCTCTACTTCTACAGGATCAGGATAAGCTGCATCAATCAAACAGAAACACTTAATGGTCATTAAAGCTAGAATAACTAATATTACAATATATAACCACCACATCCTACACTTATATTAATATTCCCACATCACACATCATACGACCTGTCCGAAGACCTTGGCTCTCCTGTTCCCCTGTGTCAATGTTCAGGGCAAAGCCCCAGTTCTAGTCTCAGTTCAAGGCCTGAGTGAATGGGCAAGGGATAGAGAGAGAGGTCTCAGCACAAGGTCTGAGGAAGGGGCATAGACCTAAGATAGAGGCAGAGGCAGGACATCAGTGACAAGACTGATCGCCGCTTACTGCTTGTCTCCTTTGGTTTCTTATACTTTCATTTCAGCTTAATTAACATATCTCTATGTCACCCGCATATGGCGGCACTCACTATCTTCTTATCTAGCTCCTACAGCTGGGCCTCAGCTGGGCTGTGGCTGACAGCTTCTTGCAGCTAAACGAGAAGCTATTACTTATAATCCAATACTTAAATTATTTACTAAACTTCCTGCAGCCATTCTTTATGGCTGCTTACAGGCTCCTTACAAATCTAAAATCCGGATGATACCACTGGAAGCCGTGTAGAACCACAGGCAAATGCCAATAGACTGGAAGCTGGAATCAGCAGGCTTGTGGTGCATGAAGTCCACCAAGGACTTCAGAAAGTGGTGAAAACAACTCAGAAAAAATTGGGTAATCAGGTGTTCTGGAGTCAGCTGTGAAAATCTGATACTGAAGATCTTGTACATCTGTAACGTGGAAGGAAGCGTTAAGCTGGGGTAGGGAGGTTGTAGTTAGATCTTTAGTGTCTATATAATCTTCAAACAAAGGGCCAACACCCTGATCGTTAGAATTTTCATCTACAAAAGGTAATAATGAAAATACTGTATACTGGAAAGGCCACAGGCCAGTAGAGTCCTGGGGCATGGTAGATTCTGAATAATGTGGCATTTGGGACTTTTCTGAAGTGAGTTTCATAGTACACAATAGGTTCAACATGATGTTCTTCAAGAGGCGAGTTCAATGTTCAAGTTATTTTTGCCAAACACCACATGCTATATTTCCTCCTATGAGATTTTAATACATATTAAGATTTTAAAGGCTTTTAAAAGATTTATAAGATTTGCAGATTTATAAGCTTAACTTTGGCACAAGCTCTCTTACCTTCTCAAAGCATGAACACCTTGGTGTTTGACTGTTTATTGTTTTAAATAATGCTTTTAAGGTATTCTAGATAAAGGAACCTTCTGACATTGTGTAAACAAAGGTTCTGTAAACCTACATTAAAAAATTTGGAGGTTGTTATTTAGCCTCGAAGAAAGTGAGATTGTCACTCCTTGGCTATGTTGCAGAATCCTCTCATTGCTCTGAAATAGCCCCTTGATTTGCCTTTCATTCAGCCACTATGCCAGTCTGACCTCCAGAATCCTAAACTGAGCTACTGTCCTTGTCTTCTGGCTGGTTCTCATTCACTCAGACATTCATGGGCTGAATTCATATCTCTTACCTTCCTCAGCTTCCTCACTGTAAGGCCCACCCCCAGGAGAGAATATCCCCCTATTTTTCTGCTGATACTCAGTGAGAAACAGGCACTGAATACTGAATGGATGCAAAAAGCAAGAGGAATTTATTGTTCCGATGCCCATGGCCTGGTGTGGGTGAGGCAACCTAGACCCTTACAAAGCTTTGGGTTATATATGTTTTGGGGTAGGTGTTAATAATAGTTTAAGCATTGGTGTAAATTCCTGGAGGAGGGGCCCTCTTTCCAGAAGTCAGGAATTTTGGCCCTGGCTGATTTCTTTGTTTTTGTTTGTTTTTTTTTGGTTTTTCGAGACAGGGTTTTTCTGTGTAGCCCTGGCTGTCCTGGACTTGCTTTGTAGACCAGGCTGGCCTTGAACTCACAGAGATCCGCCTGCCTCTGCCTCCCAAGTGCTGGGATTAAAGGCGTGTGCCACCACCGCCCCGCTTCTGGCTGATTTCTTATCTCTGGGGCTGGGCAGTCAGTTCCTATCTCTGAGGCTGGGCTGGTGTTTACTCAGGGAGACTTCAAGAAGCACCTGGGGCTAGGTGTTGAGTCATTTCCTAGCAACAGGGTTGGGAAGTGGGTGGTGGTGAAGGTCACTGCCAGATCAAGTCATTGGAATTTCACAAACTTTTGCTCAGCTCAGGATGGGGGCTCAGTCTTTCACTTACCAGACTTGCTTAGCTTCTAGCAAGTGTTTTTCTCCAAACTGTAGCTTCAAAAACTGCATTACTGTCCTGGCTCTTCAGGAGCCTGTCTCATGGCTCATCGGGTAACTTAAATGTTTGTTCTTTTCCAGGTAAGATGCCTGGGTCACAGAGCTAAACTAATATTTTTTTTTGTTTTTTTTTTTTTAATCTTACTCTGCTCTGTGAGGAATATATTCTGCCCTAATAACCTAGGGAGCCTCCATTCATTCTACAAAACACCATCCTCCATTTATCCCTGAGGGCCTCTCCAGCCCTCCCTCACTCTCTTCTTCCTCACACCTTTGGTTGCTACCATATAATTTAGGAGTGATTATATACCCTGGGGTCAGACCTGGGTGTAAGTTCAACTATTTCAGCATTAACCTTGAAGCATCAAGTAGATTATCCACAGTGATGTGTTTTGTAGGGAGAAGAAGAAATCCCTGTACCCCTCTGTGTTCTGAAAGAAATTCCCTTCTCTCTAATCCTTAGATGAACTTGGCAAAGATGCCATATTTACCTCTGATAAGGCTACAAGGCCAACTGCCAAATTCCTGTTCTTTGTTTCATAAATGATTGGCTGAATTGCTTGTATCATCAACCAGTAGGAATGAAATGTTTGTTAAATCAAAATATGGTTTAGCTTCTTCTTTCAATCTCTGAGCTCTGGCCTATCCTCAGGATGAGCTGATACATAGCTATCCCAGAGAGCATGCTAGCCTCAGATCTTCTATCCAATTATAACACCTCCACACACCGTATTATTTCTAGCTGTGTTTACTTCTCTCTACAGGAGTAAAAGGCCTCTCCATGTAACTTGAGCAACTGACAGACTCCATCAGAGTGTTTTCACCATGGAAACAGTTCTTCTCCCTGTTTGACAGCCAGTATCCCTGCCACTTCTACTTTGGCAATAATCCTTTTGAACAAATCTCTGAGTATCAGTCCAAAATTGTTCTTTATTTGATAGAATATACACCAGGGACATAGAAAATATTTAATATGGAGAAGCTGGTATTATTTTGTCATTATGTGTTTGTTGGTCTTTGTTCCTAGGCAGATTATAAATTCTTTGGGGAAATACAATTTACTGTCTGTACTCCCCACAGTGCCTATTCCGGAACTGGACACAGGGCTGATCTTTAATAGATCTGTACAAACTGATGAGTCTGTCTGGGTCATAAGAAAACTGACAGCTCAGGGTGAGCCTATATCTGTGAAAAATCCCACAGATAGTTGAAAGGATAGTTTAGCTCTGTTCAGAGAAAGAAAATGATCCAAGAAGGCTGGAGACCACCACTGGGGTAATCACACCAGATGATGGGGAGAACATGACATTCTCTGCTCTTCCTCCATCTCCTCTAGTACATGAAATTGATTTTAAACAAGAGCACATAGAGAAGCCAAGCAAGAGGCAATTGTGGCTCAAGATGGAGAGAAAAACAAAGAGAGAAGTTAGTGACTTAGACAGTCCTACCTCTAAGCATGCTCATCGCCTGCAGCGGTTAGACAGCCTTCCAGCCGGGCGGTGGTGGCGCACGCCTTTAATCCCAGCACTTGGGAGGCAGAGGCAGGCGGATCTTTGTGAGTTCGAGGCCAGCCTGGTCTACAAAATGAGTCCAGGACAGCCAAGGATACACAGAGAAACCCTGTCTCGAAAAACCAAAAAAAAAAAAAAAAAAAAAAAAAAAAAAAACAGCCTTCCACATATGGCCTCTGGCCCACTATGAGAGATGGAAAGTTTTGGAGTATATACTGCAAGACTACTTTTTTCCCTTCAAATATGGGGTAATATTCTGGAAATAAAAGTTATTAAGTGTTATATCCATCCCTGGCATGACTTGTTTTTTTTTAAACATTTATTTATTTACTTATTTATTTATTATGTATACAATATTTGCTCTACATATATGCCCCGGCAGCAGATCTCAATGTAGATGGCTGTGAGCCACCATGTGGTTGCTGGGAATTGAACTCAGGACCTCTGGAAGAACAGCCAGTGTTCTTAACCTCTGAGCCACCTCTCCAGCCCCTGGCATGGCTTGTTAAAGAGAGAACATGAGGAGCACAGGATCCAAAATGACTCTAATAGGAAAGAACCACCACAGCAAATGTCATAATCTTAATTAAGAGAACTCTTGGATTTCAAAATGCCTCTGGAACAAACAAACAAACAAGCATTCCTTGCACCATCTCCATGTGACTCTGACCATTAGAAGGATCCAGTGGAGGAAGTGTGGTCCAGTGTTGTAGTCAAGGTCTTTGAAACCCACATGGCCTAAGGTCTGTAAGCTTGATCTGAAGTCTAGAAAATGGAAATGATGATGCCTACTTCATAGAGCAAGTCTAAGAATTCAGTGAGGTACGATAAAGCTTTATTTTTTTTATTTTAGTAAAAGGTCAGCAGAGGAGAAGTCGGTTGCAAACTATGACCCATAGGGACTTCTGGTCTGCTTCTTGTTTTTAAATGGTCTACAAGCTAAGAAGAGTATCAGCAGTTTTTGAAAGTTGTAAAATAAAAATTTGTAACTTGGCAGCATTTGCAAACTATGGAAAACTATGTGCAAACTATGAGGCTTTGGGATCTGTAAGTAAGGGTTTATTGGAACAAATGTATTCTTTCTCATAATGTCTGTGGTTGGTTTTGTAGTACATGGGTACTGTGCAGTTGTTACCTCAAAGACCAAGGGGACCGCAAAGCCTAAAGTATTTTCAGTCTTGTCCTTTACAGAAAGAACATGTCGTCACCTCCTGCCACAGAAGGCAACAATAAGTCTACCCTAAAGGATGCTCATTTCCTTTGAGGCATCTCTCAGAAGCCACTCCTCAAGGGTCATCCTCTCTCACTCTACCACCCTGATGGAATCTCCCCCTTACCTGATCATTTTTGTAAAATGGCATTTATATTTTGTGTGTGTCTTGTCCTCACTCTTCTGGGAGATAATACATCCCTTGAATGTGGGGATTACATACAATTCATTTTGGGATATTCAGAAAAGCCACACAGCCCTCGTAAATCAACACACTCAATAACTTTGTATTTGCTCTGTTCAATTTGAGTTGAGTCCCAGCTTGGTCTCGGGACTTTTGTCTGATGTCAAGAAACTTTTTGATAGAAAGAAAGTCCTAGGAGGCTGACAAAAGAAGCACAGGAAGGATGTAGAATGATGTGTGCATGAGGAAAATGGCTGTAGCTTGGAGTTAGAGATCCAAATGGAAAGCCTCAACCAACAGCATTTAAACCCTTCCTGTCTGATGTGCCTCTAGAACTTGGAAAGAGTGTAAACGTTCTTTCTTATCAGTCCTTTTAAGAGGGACTGATTCCTCCAGTTTAAAACCACTTAATTTGCTGGCCCTGGGGTATTTTGGGGGAATGCTTGTGTGTACGTAGGAGCAGTCACCGCACTGTGTAAGCTTATTTGTGTGACACTACAGTATAGTAAAGACAGTATCTGAACTGTCTGGCAGTAGGCTCGTTACTGCAAGAATGAAAATTAAATACAAGATCCTATGGCTTAAAGCTTTGGAAATACATAGAAATCATGACTTAACATATCAGAGTCTGTTTCTCTGTAGGTTTTTGATTCCAGTTGTAGGCAGGGTAAAGATATCTCTTGGGTATTACTGATATCTAGAAGGGCAGGCATTTTTCATTTTTCTGTGAAAACAAAAGATAATCTAGAAATCTGAACATTTCTCCAGTGCTGACAGCTAAGTATTATGAGTAGTTATTTAAGATACGGAATGGAAGTTCTTAACAGCTCCCACTATCCATGCTGTTTAAGCACCATCAAACTCTGGCTACAGTTCAGGGAGAATCTTTTGTAATGGAAAAGAATGGACTTGAGGGTTGGAGCTTCAGCTCACTCTACTAGTGCAGCATTTTTATTTGAGATAAAGCTCAGGATGGCCAACAGCCTCTTTTCTCCCCACTTTTTCACTTTAATATTGATTAATAGACAATTTCTAGAGATATTGGTTCCTAGTTTTGTGGGTTTCCTAAGGAACAAAAGCCTCCCATCACTCTGAAAAAAAAAAAACCCACCATATATTTATTTTATAATACTTATAATAGTTCCACATCTACTATTGTTATAAGAATTCCAAGAAGTAACACAAAAATCACAGTAGCATCTTATTGGACCTAATGATAAAGTTTTCCTTCAGACATTTGAGTGAGAAGAGTTAATACTGCACTCTGTTAGTATGTACTCACACGGAACCATGTTAGGGAGAACACATGTTTCATCCACCCTCCTCTTGTCTGTGCTCATCTTATGGGATGGCTATGTGTAGGGATGCTGCCTTCTCTCATTTCTCCATCAGAACCTTTCTTTCTTATTTATCTTTCCTTCCCTCTTCCCTCTCTCTCAGACAAGATGTCACTGTGTAGTCCAGAAGCCCAGACAGTCATCAAACTCTGTATGTTACCCAGGCTGGCTTTGAACCTGAGAATCTCCTGCCTTAACCTCTGAGTGCTTGGATTACAGGCATGTACTCTACAGCTGGTCCAGATTACACTCTTCATGAGAAGATGAATTTATGTAATTGAGCAGGTTTCTTCTTTGATCAAGAATCTAGAATGCTTCTGATTTAATTTGTCACTAATTAGGACAAATGGCACAGCATTTTTGTCTTGTAAAATCCAGGAAGCAAATTAACAAATTAACGATGGTATGTGATACAGTCTTCTGCTTGTAACAGTAACCTATGCAGATCCAGCATAGGATCTGGTTGGGGAGAACCTGTGGTTACTTCTGGAACAATTCAGGCCAAGGTCAGCAGAGCTGAAATCAGTGGCTCTGAAGCTTTCCTACTGTACAGTCTACAGCTCTGATAAATGCTTAAGGATTTATAAACATAAAAATTCCATAAACAATGGAATTTGTTTATTTTATTTCATCAAATGATAACCTGCTGAAAGCCTAAAAAGTCTATCCCACAATTTAACCTTTTTAAAAAATGTATTAGCAATGTTTATAAGAAATTTAAAAGGTATTCTGGAAATATTTTAAAAAATATTACCCTTGACTAGAGTGGTAAATCTCAACATGTTACCTAAATCCTGCCTCAGTCAGCACCCAGGGGGTACCTGGTAAAATGCAGACATTCACCACCACTAATTTGCAAACAGAAGTTAAGTTTAGCTTTTAAAGGCACATGGAGCTCACTTTTAAATGCCCACAGTGCCCTGAAACCCCCTGACAAGTAGCTCTCCCGCCACTGCATGAATGCTGATTCTACTTAGGGGCTTGCCATCTCCAAGGCTGTCTGCCCTGCTTTGTACAAGCTGAAAGTACTATTACAAAAGTCATTCTTAAAGGAGTTTTGTGTCTTCTTTAACCCTCCTGCCATGGAATAGGTTTAGGTACTTCTCTGTGTACACTGAAGTGCCTCTCATTACTCTAATACAAGCTCCTACACCACCATCACGTTCCTGTCCACTCTGCACCTAGGGGCTCTGTAAGATGGGCTTTATTTACTTCCTTAACCATCTGGCATTTTTCCTCACAAACATCGAGAACCAATTCTGGCACCAAGAAGGTACTCAGCGAAACCCAAAGCACAATAAGCTCATTTACTCTTATTTCCTGCCTTTGGTTTGAATTCTGATCTTTGAAAATACACAGAAAACATGTGATCCCATTTCTAGGAGATAACCCCTCAGATGTCTTAACAACTAGGAGATTACCAGCGAGGACAGCTAACTCTCACTGGATCCAAGCTAGACCCATCTCCTTCAGCTCTTGTTCACGTGACCATTGTTGAGGGAAGGTCTAATATTGTTTCTGATACATTGAATTCAATGCTGAGATCTGGTTACTGCCCCTTCTGAGGCATTCTCTTGATTGGTTAATAAAAGTTGCTTATGGCCAATTAGCTGGGCAGAAAGAGTATAGGAAGGTGGGACATCCTCAGATCAGCACAGGAACTCAGCACACACAGAGACTCTCTCTCTTTCCACCGGGAGATACAGAAGGAGACAGATGACTGGAGAATTGCTGGAAGGTACTCGTAGGCACATGGTGGTTTGGAATTAGGTGATCCGATCTGGGTTAACTTAGAGTAGCTAATTGAGAGTCTGCCCAGCTAAGGGCTAAGCGTTAAAATATTAAAAGGTCTTGGTGTGTTTAATTATTGGGGGAAAGACTGTGGTGGCTTATAGGCCCTCAGTCCAAGCAGTCCCGGGATGTTGGATTCCCAGACTCCCCTTGAGCCCAGGCGAATCTCCTGCCAAGCTGCCGGTAATTCTACTGGCCTAATATAACAACTTATATTAATTAACAGAGTTTAAGTTATAGGTGGTGTAGGCCACCTTTGGTCCCGGGGCTCTTTCTCCAGGATAAGTTAGGCAACCGGTTAAGGCACTCAGGCCAGGCCGCCTGCTCCTCTGCCAAGCCGCCAGCTACTCTGCCGGCTACTCCGCTGGCCTAATATTACAGTTTATACTTACTAATAACTACATTCATTAATTAATTTGCAGTTTTCAGGTGGCGCCCCACATTGGGTGCCATATGTAGAAAGAAATATATGGCTAATTAAACTATTTAACCAGTATTTAGATTATTGTTAATTGGTTCAGCAGCAGTCAATCTTCAAGCCGCCATTATAAATGAGTACACAGACACCATGTGGATCTTAACAAGCCTAGGCCTGCGTGAAACAATCTTAGCCTATCTAAGCTAGCTCATAATTCTATTGCCCAAATATGACCCCATATATACATACGTCCCCTTGGACTGCCATACTCCACGATATGCCGATGTTCCTGGCCATGTGGAATGAGGTTCTTTTTTCTAACCCATGGTGTGTGCCTCCTTCCTGCTGCTCCTGGCTGGAATCCTCTTTTTCCTGCCTTGCCTGGAATGCTTTAATCCTCTGTCTAAAGCACAGATTTCCTGTTCTAATCTCAGGAAGTCCCACCTTTCTCTGTCTTTGCCCAATCTCAGGCCTCGGCATTTTATTTAACCAATTGGAGTCAATGTAAGTAACAGACAGAAAGCAGGACAAATTAATTAACATTTAGAATGCTTAACACTACCCCAACAGACCATATCTCCAAGTGCCTTATAATTCTAATGACCTCCCCCCAGGGAGAATGTGACTCTGTACTTGGTCCAGCGAAAGCTGAGCCTACTCCCGATGTAGGTTTGTCACGGCAGCATGACCCTCGTCACCTGTCACCTTCATCAGTGCATTCTCATAATATGCTCTCATACCCATCTGCTGGCTTAGCATCTGTACCTTCCCGTCCTGTCCTCATCATTACCTTCCTTGTCTTCTACCATTTGGCTGCTGTCATGTGGTACTGAAGACCTAGTCTATGGTCTCTGAGCCTCTCTGCTGGTTTGGCTTACAGGCCTGAGTAAATAAAACCGCATCTCATAACGAGAACTTCTTTAAGGCTGAGTAAGGCAGCCACAGAGACCAGAGGACCTGAGAACAGAGGACGTGGGTCACCTAGAGGTGAGAAGAGCATGGTCCACTCAGCACATTTTAGAACTCAAGAGATGAGGACCAAGAGGTGAGAGGACTGTGCAGAATCCCAGATCACCAGCAAGAGTCACCACGTATTCGAGCTCATGGCTCCAGCAGGCAGAGAAACAGCATAAATTTCAGCGAAGCAGAGCTAAGTGGTAACGGACTTTAAGTTCTGTCATATATAGTTAATTTGCAGAATAAATTGGTCAGGGCAGCAAAAGGATTTAACATCCAAATTCATTTGAAAAACAGAAGTGAGATGAGTGTCCAGAGGAAAATGGAGACCGTTAACAACATTCCCTTGCCGGTTGGAGTAGAATTATTATTGAATAATATTTTTATTAAAAATTTCTAGACCGTTTGGTACTTACGGATATTTATGACCAGCCTATGCAGCATCTTGGTGAAGCTTTGAGTGCCACACCATGGAGCTGAGCTCACTCCAGAGACTCCCACCTTCCCATCACTCATGTTAGCTGTCCTCACCCAGCCACCCTCCATGTTCACCACATGCAGTCACGTTCTTAGTATGTGGAGCCAGGGCAATCCATGCTACTGTATCAGGCTTGTCCTATTTTAGAATACTCCAGACGTTCCCTGTCCTGTCCTCCTGTCCAAGTTCAAAGGCAGACACAGAGAGGCAGATACACACAGGGGAGGCTCGACTGCTGAGCTGGAGAGCCAAAGGGACACACACAGGTCTCCTGTGTGAGAATAGTGTTGTGGGGCGGGTAGAGGAAAGCGCCATTAATTTCACTCTGTTCATTCTGTAGATGGGTATCCTCAACATTAACTGAAATGGAAGCTAAAGCTGGAGGCTCCCTTTCATCTGCAGGGTTCTGATTTTTTCTGCTTCTCGGGATCATGTTTTGTTTTGTTTGTTTTTCTTTCATTCCCTGCTTTGGGCTATTCCTCTGAGAGTTTTCCTGGCTCTTTCTTGAGAAGGACCCAGAAAGAGGAAATGCACTTGCCCTGGAATATTACAGGGATATACCTTTGTTTTGTCAATTTACCCTGTCACACGAGAGAAATAGGGATGGAGAGCCAACATCTGCACAAGGACCTGGGAGGCTCCCTCCTGGTAGTATGCTGAACATGCCTACCCATTCATATCTTCTTCCTGCTAATAAAGATTTGAAAATAGTGAATCCCACAGGTATTTCTCATTTTCACCTCTCTCCTAGCCCTGTCTCTCCCCACTCCCTCACCTATGTCACTCTGTTTGTGGAGAAACAGCAAGGACAATCCAGACCAGCTCTGCCCATACTGAAGGCTGTGACTCTGAATTTCTATCTCAGCTTTATTTTGACATTGACAAGAAGCTGCACACAGCTGCTGCTGGTCAGTGGGATGCCGAAGCAGTCAGAAACGCGTTTCAGTTTTTTAATGCTTTGTGTGCGCGCTGGGAGGAAGCCAAGGGGTGGCCAGTGCCCAGACGGCCAGCAAATAAAACCTGTCATAGCTTTGCATCATAGGACTCACAGTGTTAGAAACAGGGACACAGTGCTGGGTTGACCATAATCCATGCCTACCTAGGACCTCATGGTGCTAATTGATTTGGAAATAGTCATTGCAAAAGGAGTTGCATTAAGATGAGGTGATCATGGACTCAAGGCAGATCCTGTATCCGATGGGAAGTATTTAAGAGAAAGAAGCAGATTTGGTCACAGATTCACAGAGAAGAAAGCCATGTATCAGCTGAGGCTGAGACTGGAGTGGCAACTTTGTAAGTCAGGGAATGCCAGCGAGGGCTGGGATCTCGCAGAAGTTCGGGAGCAGCAATGATGGCCATTTCCATTTCCCTAGCCTCCAGAGGGAGCATGGCTCCAACTGCACCATCAGTCTGTACTTTTGTCCCTCCGAACTGGAGCGAATACCTTTTGATCACTTAAACTTCATAATGACAGTTTGTAAATGCAGCCTTAGGAGACCCTAGAATCAAAACCTGGTGAGAGCAAGCCTTGGTGATCAGCCCTGACTTGCATGAATGGCATTTAGAAGTTAAAGAGGTGAGACTAAGGGAGGCACCTGAAAAGGAGTGTCACATGACCCCCAAGCTTCCATCCCTAATGTCTCACACTCCATACATGAAAGTCTTATAGCTCAGCCAAGACCAAGATTGTCCTCTCAGAGCACCAGGACTGGACTCTGGGGACACATGCTGCGTATGTCCCTTACATGGCAGTAAGTGGGACAGGATCCACAAAACCAAGTGGAATTGACCATGTCTCCTGTGTATGTCTGTACAAGCTTCTAGTCGAATCACTTCTCTGAGGGATTATGGGAGCAGAATGGAAAGGGGAAAAAGAGAAAAGAGAGAAAGAAAGCAACAGGGGCCTCTAGGTCTCAGCCCACTCTCCCACATCCACATCCCCATGTGGGCATTTAGCAAACCCTTTGGGATAATCTGACTATGGTTAAAATTCTCTGGTGTTGCCCTTGTGGTGAATCTTTATGAAAGTGTAGACTATCCCTTGAGGGTTTTAGACAGAGGATGGACATAATTCCTGTTGCTTCTTTTTATTCCTGTGCTTTCATTGACTTGAACTCATTCAAGTGTGGGGCACTGGGCATGAGCTGTGACAATGCAATACAGCATAAGGCAGCTTCTTGGACATTGGGGACTAACAGTGCAGCTGAGTCAAGGAGTTTGTTTTTTGCAGCTAAATCTTTAGGGCTTCCCAGCAATTCTTGCATTTGATCCTTACTCCTCCTGAGATGTATGGGCTATACTGAGATGATCTCCAGGAATCCTCAAAGAGTTGCTTACATGGCTGAGTTAGCGTCACTTCCATTTCTTTACACATGCACACAAATGTGATTTTAAAAGGAGTGTGCAGATGGTGTCACAGAATAATTTTAAAGGCTGGTTTTTTTTGGTGTTTATTTTATAGTTCTTTGGTAGACTCTGATATCATGAAGTTTCATTGACTGAACTTTGAACCCAATGCCGTTGTCATTGACCAAAGGAGGCATTATGGGATGCTTGGTGAATTTAGATCATTCATTATTGAATTCACTGTTCCCATGCCAAAGCTGACTAACAGCTTTTGACAAAGACTAAGTACTGTGCCTACACCAAATCTAAATTTAACATGAACGTAGTTAGCTAGGGACCTCACACAGATACTTATTTCTTAGAAAACAAGCCTATGGAAAGGGGATTATCTTAAGAAATTGTAACACTGTTTATCTATCAATTTTTAAAAGCCATTGAGGCATTGATGCAATTTTGTTTCTGTCTCCTCCAACTTTCAAATCTGCATAGTTGTAATTGATGAACAAAACCATCACCTGGAGGCACTTAGGGGAAAGGTTTAATTCTGTTTGGTAGGCAATGATTTAGGAAGCAGGCAGGAAATTGGAACACTGCATTTTTAGAAAATGTCAACAAGGACTGCAGAAAAAGTAAGCTTTTTTTTTTCCTTTTTTTTTTTCTGGGTAAGGGTCAATTAAACCAAAAAGCAACTTTTCTGGAAGACATTCTTCCATGGGTACCCCAGCTGTTGGCAGTTTGTGAGGTGTCAGTGGGTATCTGATGATACTCCACCATGTCCTTGGATACTGCTCTCCAGGGGCTCGACTGCAGGGTCTGATTATAGTAAAGACACAGTATTTCTAGAAATTTCCTAACAAAATACCAAAGGACTGAGTCTGAAATGTACAATGATACTAATGTTAGAACAAAAGAAAACCTGCACCCTGAAGGAAGGATCTTTTGGGGATTCATTTGTAGAAAGGGACAAGAATATAAACTCTTTCTTGTTGGATTTTTTTTCCCCTGAATACATCAGTCAGATGGGAGCCAATGATTTCTATTATTTAATCCAAAAAAGAGGAGTGCTTGCTTGGAGCTACTGAGTGTTGATGGATTTGAGGCTGAGAACCTGGAGTGATGGTCCCTGTGTGCATCCTGAGACTGGGAGGTTGGGAAAACTGTAGAAGGTGCAGGTTTCTGGGTGTTTCCCTTCCTTATGACAACCCTTGGAGTCCAGCGATCTCTCTTTGCTGGGGAGGAAGCTCATGTGAGGCCAGACTCCCAGTCTGTCCAGAATGACTCTGTTCCCCAGATCTACTCCGAACTCCCTTCTCTTCCCCTCCCCATTGGTGCTTCCTTTCCACGTAGTCCTTGGGTACATTCTGCTGGCCCCGAGCCCTCAGTCCTGGCACTTTTTCTACTTGAAGGCATTCTTTGAAAACCTTCCCCAGATTTCCTAACCACAGCGATCCACTGTCCTTCAGCACCAGAGCTGGCTGATCTGGATATTCCTGTGCTTAAGCCGAAATCCTCACATCTTTACCAAATAATTGCTCAGGACCTACACCCACGCATACAGTCTAAAATTTTACAGAATGAAATTTCTACAGTATTCACCCTAGTCTTTGTAAACAAGTTGTCTCTGAGCAACCCTCATACCTCTCAGGTGCCCCTCTGTTTCAGACATATCTAGAACATTTCAACAGAACCTAGAACAGGAGTGCTCCAAGTTAGTCAAAGCTCAGATGTGTAGTTAGTACTTGAAGAAGGCAGGGCATAGTCACTTTGTATACAATTCATTGGAAAAGCTTTATTATTCAATAAACACTCTCGTCATTCAATAAATATTTTTTTCTAAAGAACTGTTGAGTTGTTACATGTTGGATACTGTGGGGTGTTGTACTGGAGAGCAAGGGATAACTTTGTCTTTCACAGCACTCAGCGTATGGTGGTATTGGTAGGAGCAGAACAGGGTAAGTGGGCAAGCAGGATCAGAGTAAGTAAATTGAGAGTACACTCACTGTTGACTGTTCAAGACTGATGTTGTGGTTTGCAGTGTTACGTGTTCTTGCTTTGGTGTTTTGAAACAGATTCTTGAACTCATCACATACTGATCTTCCTGCCGCTGCCTTCCAAATGCTGGGATTACAGGTATGTATCAACATGTTCAGTTGTGTTGTTAGTTCTTCTGGTGAAAAATCAGCTGGTCTAGACACTTCTTTGTATACAAAGATTCTAGATCTAGAAGGCTATGAAACCTGCTCCAAATCACCCATCTGACAAAAGATAAAGTAAAAAACCTAAACAAAACAACAGCAATAACAACAACAGCAATGACCCCCCCCAACACACACAGGAAAGCAAACAAACAAAAAACCAAAAACAACAAAAACAATCAAGGCAATCTAAGGAGCAGGTTTTAAATGGCTAATTCCCTTGCATGGTATTAAACAGTGAGGAAAAGATATGGGATGGAGGAGAATTTAATTTAATATTAAATGAATGTTTGGAGGAAATCGAGAAAAGGGGGCGCAGTGAAGTAAAGGAAATTTGAGTGGAACTACTTCAGTGGCTGGGTACCAGCTGTCCCTTCTGCTGAGCTGAGGGGTGCAAGAGGAGGAAGAGGATGCCAAGAGAGTGTGGAGGAGATGGTAACCTGTATAAGTGTATGTCCCAGCAGGCACCTAGGGCTTTGCTACTTATGGAAGAGACCTCGGCTAGAATCAGAGTCAGCTGCTACCATAATACTGCTTTGTATTTTTTTTAAAAAACATGATTCTTGGAAGACTTAGTAAGGGACTAACTATTTGGCAAACACTTTGCTTCTATTCCTTAAGCTCAACACTTTGTATTCATCCGCACCTATGTTTGGAGCTTAGGATAATTACCCCCAAAGAATGAAGATACAGATATAGATGTTACTAATAGACCTAAATACATAATAGATGCACATACAGATGCAAATGACAGATAAACTAGGCAAAGGAATTTCAAAGGTGAGACTGACACGGTCCTGACCACAGGCCACTATTACCTGGTATAGTATTAAGTGATCAGTGTGTGTTCTTTCTAGTTAAGATTTGAGTCTCAGAGAAAATGTTGTGCGATGTGACTGTGGGCTCAGTTCAGGTTCCAACTGACTTCAGACTCTTTCCAAAGATATTAACCACCTGAAGGGACTGACTGGAGCCTGTTCTAGGGTTGTTAACGGCATTCCAGGTTGGGTGTCTCTACCTGGAAGCTGTGAGATGAGGGGGGTTTACCAAGTGCACCAGGTAACTTGGAATCATGGCTCACACAGAAGGTAGGGGTAGAGGTTGGGGTGGGTCCTGGCCTACTGGCCATGGGTGGCAGTCTCCCGGTTCATCTTGCTGGGCTGCGCTTCATTTGCCCATGTCAACCTTCTTTCCCTGCATCGGAAGCTCTTCCCCCAAAGCTGTGATCTGATTAGTTTGCATTTGACTTCTTTGCTGCCTAATGACCTGCCTGTGTAGCTCTAGCTGTGATGTCATTAGCATCCCAATGCCTTGGGCAACCAGCTCAGGAGAGAGATTTTTAAGCTGTCCTTAGACTCCTACAGGAATTGTACCAATTTACTTCACAACAAGTCATTCACCTTTGTGACCTGTCAGTTCCCACAAGCAGAGCAGAACCTGCATGAGAATGGCTCGGTCACTTTCATCATCCTAATGTGCCCCCGAATTTAGGTGGGTCAACACGCACATGCCTAAGGCCATGGGCGCATACACAGTGATACTCTGAGCATTAAGGGTGCCAATGTTCTCATACCATGATATTCTATTGGGGAAACTCATCCACTGAGTGCTGGAGGATACAGATTTAGCCTAAAGCAAATGGCACTTATTTATAGCAAACTGTATTTGCAAAACGCTTTGCAGTTTTTGGGGCTGTTAACTGCATTCCAGGTTGAATATTCCTCTACTTATAAGGAAGCTAAGTGTCACATCCGGACATGTGGACCTCCCTGAAAGTGAAATCCTCCCTACCAATCACCATCTTCCAAGACCTTAACTATAGATTGTATCTTTTGTTCAAAGATGTGTGTCTACTGAAGTAGATATTTATTTCCTTAGGAAGTATCACAGTGCTTCAGACTCCGGAGCATCTCTACCTAGGTGCCAGAGGATGGGGAGAAGTACCAAGGACTGTAATAGGGAAGGCTGGTAGAAAGAGGGAGCACCGAGTCATAGGAGATGAAGCGCATTTTCCTCTTCCTGCTTTTCTACCAACAAAGAGCAGACTCTCCCAAAGAGTTTTGGAACTCAGTTCGATAGTCACATGAGGTCTAAGAGCTTCCTCTTGCACAGAAGGCATACATGACAGTTCCACTAGGGTGGGGTGTCCCACTGATGGGTAACCAAGTCCCTGTTCCTGTGCCTTTGGGTCTATTGATTGTAGGATGGTTATCCTATACTATAATGGCTAAAGTCCAGTTATAAGTGAATATATGCCATGCGTATCTTTCTGACTCTGGGTTAGCTCACTTATGATGAGCTGTTCTAGTTCCATCCATTTGACAGCAAATTGCATGATTTCCTTGTTTCTGATAGCTGAGTAGTGTTCCATTGTGTAAATGTACCACAGATTTTTTTTTTTTTAATCCATTCTTCGGGTGAAGGACATCTGGGTTGTTTCCAGTTTCTAGCTATTACAAGTAAAGCGAACTGAGGGGGGGCTGATACAAGGAGACACCCACAGGGGTGGGATGGGATAGGTGGGAGAGGGGGTAGAGGGTGAGAGGGAGGGGCCAGGAGGGGTGGAGGGAGGCAATGGAGATGTAACAAATTATAAATAAATGTTTAAAAAAATCAAACAGGTAATATTTGAAGGGATATGTAAGTGCATTTCATCTATACACCAACAACACTGATGCTATTTTCAGCTTATAATTTTTTTTCCAGTTTAGGGGATTAAAATATTAAAATTTTGTCTAGCCGTGAAAAACAAAACAAAACAAAACAAAAAAACAGTTTCAGAACTGAGCTATTCATTCACTTGCAGTGATTGGTGACACTCTCTTTGGGGTAAGGGGGATTTATGTGGGCTTTCATCAATGGGTTCCATTATTTTAAGGAATATTCCCCAATTGTATCTTTAACCGCATGTAGAAAATGCATTTCCTCTTTGAAAAATCTCTCTCACACGCATGTCTGCTCTTGGCTGGGGACTAAATAGATGGCCTTAGGGGACTCACTGTTGACTGCTCTGAAGTCCAGCCTCTTTCTGGACAGCTTCATCTTATGTGAGCGTGGGGCCAGCAAGGTTTACTGGCCTTGACTTCCAGCAGGGACCTTGTATGTGGACCTGATTTTGGGAGGAAAGATGGAAAATAAGGTCCTGGAGAAAAAAAGCAAAACATTTGGTTGCACCTACCGGTCTTTTCCTACATTGTCTTCTCAACCATCTTATGCATTCTCTAATCCTGCCAAGTATGTTAGTTGGACGGGTATTGACAAGGATTAACTGCATCTTGATTTTAATTGGCGTTACCAGAAGACAGCAACAAGGGGAGCAGCCCCTCCTGTTTACAGCAATTACAAGCTTTAAGGATGGCAAGCTGGAGGGCAGGGAAGTTAAAGCCCCACAGGGTGCTCACGTTACAGTGCCCCCTGGTGGTGTATTTCAGTTCAATTCATCAAGGTAGCAACCAAGTTTGCTTAAAAGTGAGAAAAAAAGAAATGTGTTGCAGTATCACTTCCCTTTTGAAGTAACTTTTACTAAAAATTAAAAATATTGGGGAAGGATTATTTTTAAATTTTCTCTTGTGAGTTTTCTTTCAATTATCCTGCCGTTATTGCCTGTTTCTCTTATTTTTCTCGTGAAGATGTGAGGTCTATAATTTGTAATTGTTTTACTTCTTAGGATTTTTTTATGTTAGGATAAAAGATGCATAAAATGCTGCGATACTCACACCATACATAGTGTTCAGAAAATTTATTTTCTCTGGTGCGATCTCAGGGCAAGATAGTCATTTTCGATCCGCTTCCACCATCTAGTGGTCATATTGTAGATTTGCAAGTGTACAGAATGGATTCTCAACAAAGGAGAGCTGGCTTAGTACAAAGATGCCTCTGACGAAAATACGGTTAGAGCCACAGGGGAAAAGGCAACCTCATAAAGACTTCGTACAGATACCAGATACTTCCTAAAGACCTTCCTTCACCTCTACTTATAGTGACCTTGTCATTCGAAGAAGACAGGAGGTAGGATCAAAAATGGGGTGCAAACAGTTTTGACCAGTCTGTAGCCCTTTCAAATACTGCTAGTAATCCATTCTTAGCTTAAGATAAAGTACAGGACCATGACTGGAGCTGCGGAAGCCTAAGTATTCATAAAGATGACCCTATGAGTGAAGTGATTTGGGGTTGGCTATTCTGGGCTCTAGTTGATATCATCACCCTTGACTTCCCCTAGAACGCAAGAGGGCCAGGAGCTCAACCCTGGATCTATGATTAAGTAAAATGCAAATGTTAAGTAGACTTATTCCCATAGTCACTGAGTGTGTCCTTTGCCTTCACACCCAGGAGCAGTCCCATGTCGAGCGGCTGAGTAAAAGTGTCTCATCCACGTAATGATGCAGCTCATTTGGGGATCAAGCCCGTTGGGAGCCCCGCCATGCTCCCAAATGGGCCCGGGTTACACAGCAAGCAAGAGAGGGGACAGCGCATCCTCCCTATAGCCCAGAGGGCGGACATTTGTTGTTCTAAGTCAGTGAGTCATATCCACCAATCACGTCCTGGAACTACTTTGCAAAGCCTTTCAACCAGTTCACAATGTGTCCCTTCGTGTACAACATTCTCAATGCATCCACAGGGGACAAGAACATTCTGTGTACCCACCAGTTCCAAAGACACAGCAGTCTCTCAAAAATCATTTCCTGCTTGGGACACCAGCTGTCAGAAATAGCTTAAGAAATCTGGAGGGTTCTGTCCACAGGCTCCTTTAGAGATAATGAGTTAAATGGACAGGTATGAAGACTGAAGGAAGGAAGAGTAAATGGTGCTTTCTTGTGTGGGGAACTAATCGTTATTCTCCAGCAGGTACTTCTCATGTTTGTGACCAAAAATAGATCAAGAATTCGTGTAGCTAACTTCTAAGCAGCAAACAACAGTGAAAAAATCTTTTTGAAAAAAGACAAACGTCTGTCTGCATACTCAACACATGAGTTAATTATACAGCTGAGAAATGCTGTTTTTACTCTATGAATACTTTGGACTCAGATAGTACTGGATTCAAATACCAAATCCCACGATACACTACCTTTGTGACTTCAGTGATAATGCCCTTCCCTGATATGTTGGTAAACACTTGCAGTGGTAATGTAGTGGTAAAAGGAGATCGTGAATCAACCCCAATGTCATAGGGAGGCTATATAAGTCTCAGTTGTGATGATGAGTGCTTCACAGATGTTAGAAACCATACGTGTGTCTTCAAATCATTTTATCACTGACCCATTTAATAAAGCTAAAGGTGCTTTATTATGAAGAAGCATAGACAATCACTGTTGTTATCATCTGCATTCTTGGAAATGGACATACCACGACACATCCCTGAGTGTATTAGTGGAGCAATGATTCTCAGAAAAGAAGCAACCTATTCTCAGACTTGAAAGTCAGTATATGTCACTGAGAAGATGTGTGCCCTAATTAAATGGAATGACAGAGTCAGAGTTTTACTCCCTCAGTGGCATTTTCCAACTTCTCAAGGCTAGACTTCAGAACTCAGGAGCCACTAAGCCATGGCAGTCCTTGCTATCTTCCTCCCTCACTGTTTCTTGTTCTTTTGTCTGGCAGGCAACTCCCCATCTGATGAGTCGGAGGAGCGGGAAAGAGATCCCAAGGTGCTGACCTTCCCAGAATACATCGCTAGCCTGTCAGACTCTGGCACCAAGCGTATGGCAGCTGGAGTCCGAATGGAGTGCCAGAGCAAGGGACGATGTCCCTCATCTTGTCCTTTGTGTCATGTGACATCCAACCCTGAAACCCCTGCTGAGCCAGTTCTGCTGGAAGTGTCCCGGGCATCTCCCATCTATGAACTGGTGACCAATAACCAGACCCAGAGGGTAAGAGGGCTGAGACACTTGGCTCTGGAAGGTACCAAAAACAGAGATCTTCCCCCACTCAGCAACCCAGATAGAGAATCTTTTTTGTTCAGCTAAGAGTGGCACCTAGTCTATTTAAATTTACATGCTTGAAATATTATATCAAATCCGTGTACCCCATAATAGCCACAGTAATGTGCAGGAGGCATAACTGAGCACTTGGGGAGTCTGAGCAAAAAGGGCTGGAAGGAAATAGTTAGGAAAGCACATGGTTTGCAACCACCAAACGCATTGTAATATCTTTTCCAAAGGGGATATGGTTGTAAGGACACCCATCTCTGTCTCCCTCTTGGAGGGGGTGGACCCGCTCCCCTAACTGAACTCCCAGCCTAGAACCATCTGTACCTGGCCTAGAAGGGGGTGCATCAAGTCCCAGAGGAAGGACCTAGCAGCCTCAGCCTGGAAGGGTCTGGGACCCTAATTATCACAGGCTTGAAGGAAAAACACCACACTGCGCTGATCTTCCCATGTTTTATTAAGCTGGAAGGCCATGACATTTCCCAACCAGTGCTTTTTCTTTACTTCCCTGTTCCTAAAGATCTTAAGAGAAAATGAGAGAGCCCCTAAGGGTCAAGTGCGGGGATGGTGACTTACTTCCTTCAGTGTACAGACTAGAGTCTAAAGTCAGCACACACACAAAGATGCCATCCATGCCAAACTCTAAATAGAGAGGCTCCAAGTGAAAACTTTCTAAGACTCTCTGTGAGGCAAATGCTGAACTGCTTACCTGACTGAGAGGGATGCCCTTCCAGGTGGGGTGATAATTGCTTCCTTTTTCTCTCTTTGAAGAGACACCTGGTGTGTCACAGTTGGTTTCATAGGTGTTGCTCAGACTCGCAGGAAGGATTTTGCACCTGAGTTTCTCTCACTTACCCACCTTGCCTCTTCCAGATATTTCAACAAGGAGTGTTTGAAAAAACAGGGGATTTTTCCCCCCACAGGAGCAAAATGACAAATGGTTCTTGCCAGCCTACAGATTCATCCTGAATCTGAACAGGATGGTTATGGGACTAGGATTAGGAGAGAGGGACTTGAAAAAAGGAGGAAGGGTTCCTTCCTTCCAGTGTTCACTGGATACCCAAAGGTGTGGCGGTGTTTAACACAGCAGGTGCCTCAGCCTTGCCCACCTAGCATCCTTCTCCCCCAGGTTGCTTCAGCTGATAACCAAATACTTTCTGTGTCATCAGTCTGGGTACAGTGGGGCCTGAGAGCTCAGCAGGGGCATCCTATGTAGTAGAGTGCACAAAGCTACAGGACAGGGAAGAGCTCAATGAAAGACAAAGACTTGGGGGGCTATCAATCAAAACCAGAATGCCAAAGAAAGTTCAACCCCATCAGCCCCTCTCTGGATTCCCAGTATGCCAAACACCTTTCTATTCTCCCTGTACCAGCTTTCACAGAGTGGTACACATACCCTGCCCATCTGGCCCTGTGTTAAACACTTTAGTTTATGAATGCAGACAAGCTAGTCTACGATGGAGTTTGCTCACTCTCGAGGGTTTCCCCTCTTTTCTTTGTGTGACACATTTCCCCTTTGTCATCCCCTCTGTAACTGGTTTTGTTTCTAACTTTTAGTTTCTGTCAAACAATATAGACAAGGGGTAGAGAAGCTAGGGAGGGTTTGGTGCTCAGGATGACAGTGGTAACTCAATGTGGTTTTTTATCTTCCCCTCTAATATGTGGGTTCATTTTCTATCTGCCCTCTTTGATCTATTGTCCTTGTGTTGGGCTAGATAATCTCTGATGTCATACTTCAATTGAATTCATGATTGTGATAAACAAGTCAGTTAAACCATTTAAATAACCCAACAAACTTTAGATCATTACCCTGTATCTCACATAGACACCACTTGAGTCCCCATCTCATGAAATGGTGCCAGTGTCCTTGTCATCCCCAGTATCTTTTCCTTCAATGAGAACAGCAGGTATATCCTGTATCTATTCTCTTATCTGAGACCCCCATCACAACCTAACTCTTCACTAAATATTGAACATTTTAGTGCAGCAATCTTCTTGTTGGTCCTTGTGTTAAGACACCTGGAATTACTGAACAATATGGACTTCTGACCACAGTGACATCGACGCAATTTAATGGTTCTTCAGACTGAACACAATTTAGAGTCCTTAACACATCATTACAAAGTTGCCGATGATCCTATCTGTGTTCACTTAAACAGTTAGATTGTTAGTACTCTATACTCCAATATTCTTTATACTTGTTGTGTCTCCTCAAACGCAACATCCTTTCTTTCATGAATTCAGACCTTCAGACTTCCAAATATCTGTCCCAAGAACACACTCCATCCCCTTTCTGCCACTAGAAAACTCCCACTATCATGCTGTGTTTCAGCTCACACATCGCTGGCTCTCAAGGTCTCCTCCTTTATGCTTCCAGTCCAACTCAGACACCTTCATGGAATGTCCACCATCTGTGCACACATCTTAAAATGTGCATCCTCTATGATCATAGTTGTTGCTAGGTTATCTACTTTGCTCTAGACTATGAGAAATGCTTTGTCTTCTAGAGAATGGTGGGTTGGTGCAAAGTGGATGCTCTACTAAATAAATAAATGAATGGATGAATAATATTTTAAAATTTTGTGTGATAACCCTGAATTTGAAATTCAGATTTTTCTGGCTTAAGAAAAATACTAGCCAGCATTGGATATTTTTTCCCCTAGACTATACTCAATCTGTTAACAAGTATGGATTTCCCCAGAAAGTTCATGGAATGACAAATTGTAACTACAAAAAAAAAAAAAAAAAAAAAGTGTAGGATTTCCCTTTCTCTTCCTTCTCAAAGGGTTTCACTTTGATTCTTCCTCTTTTCTATTGTATATTAGTCAACTTTTCATCACTGACACAAAATATATGACATAATGAACTTAAAAGAAAGGAATATCACAGTTCCTCCGGTTTTACTGCATGGCTACAGGCTATGGGCCCGTGGTGAGGTAGAAGGTCATGAGAGTAGGGTGTGTGGCAGGGAGGCTTTCTCACTTTATGCAATCTGAAAAGCAAGTAGAACTCAAGAAGAATATTCCAAGACTAATATATAACCTTCAAAAGCAAGTCCTGATGCCCTATGTCTTCCTACTAAAGCTTAATTCCAAGTATCCCTTAAGTTATGTATCAACCAGTATACTGATATAGGGATGGGTAGTGTCTTTCAATCCCTTCTCAATAGTGTAAGTATCTTGGATCAATCCTCCAGCACAGGACCCTTTGAAAAGGATACTTCATATCCAAACCATAACATGCAACCTGTTGCAGTTGGATGCAACCCAGGGTTCAGAGAATAGGAACTCTCATCAAGTGGAGTGGATCAAAGGTGGAGAACTAAAACTTTTGAAGAAATGACATTTAAAATAATTATGACATTGTGGCACGCTTTTTATTTTTCCATACTTTTTATATTAAAAATCTGATCACATTCCATTTTAAAAATGTTATAGTGGTTTATCATTGTTCTTGAGATGGAGCATATCTTTGCAGACCATCTGGTATCCAGTCCTACTCCCTGTCACTTTTCAAGCACATTTACCCTGTGTCTCTTATAGACAGATTGATATTTCCAGTTGATTTTAAAAGTCTAGTTTTATTAAGGGTACAGTCTTCTTAGTGTTAGACTTTTTACCTATATTACCACAGTTTTTTTGACCAGACAGCTTTAAAAAGTAATATTAATAAATTAATATGATGTATAAATACAATGTAATGTGTCTCACTGTGACATTTCCATACAAGTTTAATTGTACTTAGATCATATTCAACCTCCCTTCTACCCTCTTTTCCCTTCCTCCCTATTCCCTTTTGCCCCTTTCCCCTTATTTAACATTTCCTCATTTATTTTCAGGGCATTTCTTTCTGTATTTCCACACAATAGAGAAAATGTACACTAGTATTTTCATCTCTTATTTATTTAACATCACATGTTGTCCTCCAGTTCCATCCATGTCTCCCAAAATGAAGAATTCCATTCTTGTTTGCAACTGAACAGTATCCTTCCCTCCTTGTGGAGGCTTCCTGCTGCTGTGTGCACCCACAATGCCTCACCTTTTCATTTGGAACCCTTGACACTATTGTGGAATTTGGATATTTACAGGAATCCAGTTTGCTTGTTTATTGTCTAACTGCAACATTTATGCAGACAGGGCCATATGTGTCTTCTTTTGCGTCATCATATCCTTCATGCTTAGCACAGGAAATGGCCCCTTGTAGGTGGTTAGCAAACAGTTGTTGATTGAAGACTCCATCAAGCAGCAGGACAACTTTACTTTTATTCTGTGTCTGACTCAAAGAATCTATCTTCCTAGTTCTAAAAAGTTCACCTTTTGATTTGAATTTCAGTCAGAAAAGTGTAAGGTGAGTAACTTACTGGTGGACTCAATGTTAATTAAGAACACACATTGAGAGGAGCCTGAGTCCAGTGAGCCATGAAGGGCACAGTCCCTGCCAGTGCCTCACTCACTAGCCTGTGACCCTGAGCAAGTCCCTTACTATCACTCTCAGAGACTTTCACTGTAAGTCATTATTGCTACCTACCTAAGAGCTAGTATCTAAAGGGGCCTTATGAATTACAACCTCTATACAAATCATAACTATGATCAGGAATCAGTTCCTGCTTCTCATAGACTCTCAGTCTCAGGAGGGGAGTCAGTTAGACCCTTATTCTAGCTCATAGCCTTAAGTAACTATTGTTAACTTTGAAAGACTGGGGCATTTGTGGAATCATATACCTTTTCCTTCCCCACTTCCTCTCTGCCCCTCTCCCTCCATTCTGTTCCCCCACTTCCTTGTTTTCCTTGTGATATTAGAGTTTGAACTTTTACAGGACAGCTGTGTCCCCTTCCCCTAACTTGCCGGTGTGGACAAGCTGGCACTGGAACCGAGGGGAGAAAATCTTAAGAAAGCCAAGACCAAAGGTGTTGAGCGCCTCAGAGACAGAGCTCTGAGCTAAGACAGCCCAGAACTTTCTCCCTCAGATTATCTGAGTTGCGGGAGCAATAGTCCTGTGAGAAAGTCATCCCTCACTTGGGCTCTGCCCCTGTCATAATTGCTGTTGCCTCTTTGGTTGGATTTTATCTTTGTTTCTTTCATTCCACAGCAAATATCTCCAGAAAATTACTTCATGTAAAGAACTATGCAAGACTGTCATTTTTGTAAGGTTCTATGTAAGACTCAACCCTGTCATTCAAAAACAATAATGTGTCTCAGGTGTGATGCATACATTATGTTACGTGGCATAGACTGCTTCATTTAATTGTCACATCCTCCCTATTAGGAAAGTGATATTTTCATCAGAGTAGAAAGTGAGCTTTATGTAACTTGTTCAAGGTCACAGGAAATGATTGAAAAAGCCAAGGCTCTCATTTGCAGAACACTGATGTAGACTCAGAATTTAGCCTGTATATTACACAGCTTCTCCTCACAATCTAACAAAGATGCTTAATGCCTAATCACAACCAACTCAGAATCACATGCATATTCACAGTGGATCACAAAACAGGATGAGTGGCCATGAAGGACTAAGGCAGGACAAACAGGGCAGGTATGGATGCACAGAGAGGTATTTGACACACAATGCACAAAGGGCCTTTGGGTAGAGGGAAATATAGCAAAGATGGGCCACCCAGAGATATGCATTGAAGAAGTCTGTTACTAGAGCCCACCCTATGAGGTGTGATAGAGTCTGGTGAGGGGAGACAGGGTAGAAATGGACATTCTTTCAAAGTGAAAGCTCTTTTTAACTTTTCTCAACTATTTAATCTATCTATCTATCTATCTATCTATCTATCTATCTATCTATCATCTATCTATCTATCTATTTCTTTGACACAGGATTTCTAGGCAGGACAGGCCACAAACTTGTATCTAACTGATTTCTAACTGAGCCCCCTGCCTCCAAATGTTGGGATTATAGGCATGTGTCCCCACACTTGGTTTATAAGGTGACAACTCTTAACTATAGAGATGAACTATTGCAGTAAAAGAAGAGGGATACCCCGAATGTCCTATAGGGCTGGAGTTATCCCATATTCCATCTTCTGGGATACAGTTTCAAACTACAGAATAGTGATATAGTTGAGATACAACCCTTTCTCTGAAAGTGATTAAGGACTACATAGTACCTCAATGTTAGGTCTCCTGGTAGTGACCATCCAGTCATGGTTTCTTAACACCTAACTCTTTGTTTTTGTTGTTGCTCAGCTCTTACAGGAGGCCACCATGAGCTCTCTTTGGTGTTCGGGGACTGGAGATGTCATTGAGGACTGGTGTCGATGTGACTCTACTGCTTTTGGAGCGGATGGACTCCCAACCTGTGCACCCCTCCCTCAGCCTGTGTATGGTTCCCTTCTCATGCCCCTCTCCTGCATGTAGGCCTCCATCACCATTATGCAAAAAAAAAAAAAAAAAGTGCACAGTGCCTGCCATCGGGAACTTCCAGTATGATAGAGGGAGCAGGCACACAAGCTGCTTAATGGAGGTAGTGTGATGGATCTTCACATTTTTAACATGTGAAGAGCTGTTCTTTGAGCTTGCATGTGGGCAACGCCAAAGACTTTATGGAGCAAATAGCAATTACACTTGTCCCATACGGGAGACAGGGTAAGACAGCATGGGCAGCAGTACTCTTGTCATGGAGAAACTTAGAGGGCCACAGTGAGGGTGGAACAAGCCCAACAGCACTACCACTTCTCACAGACTTCCTGGGTGCCAGACAATGTGTTAAGTAGGTGAGCACTCTTATCGCCACACCTTCATTTAACAGACAAGATAATGACTTAAACAGGATTGAATTTTTCCAAAGCTATAGAGCTGGAGGAAGTTCATGGCTGAGAGCAACAGCGATACCAGAGAGAGAAAAGAGCGAGATGATTTGTATTAGAACCAACAGGGCATGGTGACTGTTAACTATGGGGATGACCTGTAGTTGAGAGGGTACTTATCAGGAGGTATGCAAAGTTGAGGAGAAGGAGGGGGCCAGTCCCGTTTGGGCTTGCCCGTGAGCTATTGAAAGATAATTGTTTAGATGTTCAATAGGCAGAGGGATGATAGGTAGAGCTCTGTGGAAAAGAATAAAACCTAGAGATAACAAGATTTCAATCAATCTCAGAAAAATGATACACGGAGTCATAGCTCGGAGGAAGTGTGCTGTGTAAACAACACACACTATGAAAAGCAGACACCTGGGGTGGACATGAGGGAATGTCTGTTCTGAAGGGATGCATGAGATGCTTCAGAGGTGGCTGAGAATGAACATGTCTAAATTCCTAATCCCTCCTGGGAAGGTTAAACAGAGCTGGCCAAGATGAGGGGTCAGGGCCCAGTGTAGGAATTCAGATTATCCTGTAATAAAGAAGTTAAGGCACAAAATGTTACTTCTGTGAAATAGTAATGGTAGGAGTGGTGGCATATGACCCCCTGGGTTCGTAAGGGCAGGAAGGCCCAAAAGTGAGAATCAAAGGCCCAAAGAGAGACCTAGAGTATCTAGAGGACTAATTACACAGAACAGTGGATGATAGATAGGAATCTTCCCTCTGACCTGTCTGCAGGTAAGTGTAGATGCCAATGAAATAGAACTGAGGGAAAACACCAAGAAAGAGGGTAACATTTACCAACAGACCGTCACTGCAAGTCAATTTACGCCCTACGTTGGTGCCTTTGAATACTCCAGCCATAGGCTTCTTGCTCTTTGTAGTCATAACTTAGTTATCTGGATCAAAATAAAAGCAAGTTCTTACTTATCAAAAACCATTTCATTTAATAGAAAAGGAGCCACTAAGGGAATCTAGTGCTGTTCGGTGGATTGACCAGATAAGAAAGCTACTGTAAAAAGGTAACATGGGAACTGTCAACCAGAGGGACACAAGATCCAGCCACGATGTCCTAAGGATGATTTCATTTCTACACATGTATTAACCAAATGTGATAACCAATGGTCAAGATGAGCTAGTTATCACACATGAGAAGTGAACATTTAAAATTGCACTTTTCTTCTCAGCTCTGACCACTTCTCAGTAACAGATTTTAAAATGTCTTACACTTTAATTGATAATTATACATAGAAATGTACTCTACATTTACATAAGTCCACGTAAATCATACACACTTCTATTTCTCAATAGGGGCTGGCCTTAGTTTCTATTTTCACAGAATCTGAGTTCCCAGAAAGCTTAGTTACTAACTTAAGCTTCCTAATGGTTTTTTTTTTCCTTCAAAATAGCATTCTGCATATGACTCTAATTAATGAGTTTGTCAATATCCGCACTGTTTTGGGTCTATTCCATCCTAATGTCATATGCAAACTATGCACTCCTTCATAGTAGCCACTAGCAGATGACCATGTGTTTCTTATTATTTTCCTATTAGTTGAACTGCTTCTTATTCCCCGAAGAGCATCCTTGATTTCATGTTAAAGTTTTATCACATGCATAATTGTATGTTTCTTATACTTATTAAATTGTACAAAGGAAGGTCTGAGATGGGTTTGTGCACCCCTGCCTAGGCTTCTGACCAACAAACACCATGAACATATGTGTTGAATTGAAACTGGACATTGCAGGTCACTTGGGGTGATCCAGCTCTACTGTCCTGTTCTTTGGTTCTTGAGACAGTGAGAGGCACCTGTGAGGTGGGAGAAGGTGGAAGGTCAGGGTTGCAGACACTTTTGACACAATGGAACCAAGGACAAGGATGTGAATGCAGTTTATTGTGAGAGAGGGAGGTTAGAATGAACAGAAACTGGGGAAACCCTCACAGTCTAGTGATCTGGAGAGAAAGGAGGAACTGGAAGCAAGAAGGAAACCTGAGCTACATATAAGAAATCACAACAAGGAAGGGAAATGAAGGCACTTGGACACTCAGGAGAGCCTCACATCAGTTGATGCTTTGGTTACTGAAGCTCAATGTAGGGAGGTATGAGATAGCCAGGCAAAGCAGTGTTCAAAAGGCAACTTAAGGAGAATGAAGTGACTGTGAACTGAAAATAAAGACAAATAGGGAATGAAATAGGAAGCATGGTTCATAGGTACCCGAAAGCATGGACAGAAAGTGACATTAGGTCCTGAGGAGCAGACAGGGGATATCACCCCAAAGAGACTGTGACACATGGCCAACTTTTTCCTTTCAGCATTACATCTAAGCTGAGGCTGTTCTGAAGCTCAGTCAGCAGATGGACTGGAGAGGGAGACATATCAGAACAAGAGGGAGGGAAAGCAGAGCCTGCCAGGTCCTGATGGTTATGGAACTTAAACTAACTGAGCTTTTATTAATGCAGTGTTCTCTTGGGTACCACCTTCAATGGGCTTTGAGGTTCACATTGCATAATATTTGCTTAGCATTCCTCAAGAGAAGACCCAGAAATTGTATTTTAAAATACATAAAAGAGACCTATCAGTAAAGTCCAATCCCCAAACACATATACCATGTAGACCTTCATTGATCTTTCCATCTTTATTTACTTGTTCATTCACCAGATCCAAACATACATCATCTAGGTCTTCAGGAACCTTGGCATCTAGTGAGAGAGACAAGTGCTCAGAGAGACAAGAGTAGTCATTTGAAAGAAGAATTTGCACTGTGGCAGTTGAAATGGTGACTGAATTGTGACACAGGCCCCAGCTGGGTCCTCACTTCATGTTTCTTCTTTTTTGCACTCAGGCTGAGACTTTCTACAGTACATGAGCCCAGCAGCACCCTCGTGGCCCTGGAGTGGGAACACTCGGAGCCACCAATTGGAGTGCAGATCGTAGATTATCTGATCCGGCAAGAGAAAGTCACTGACCGGATGGACCACTCCAAGGTAGAGACAGGTGAGCACAGTCTCCACCCCCTGGGCTAGTCTTATTCCAAGGTAGTAAAAGTGAAAGAAGAAAAGAATTCCCTGCCTCATGGCATTGCTTTATGTCCCTAGTATTGTAGGACCGCACAGAGAAGCATAGGAAAGTGGCAACTGTTGTCTCTTCCAGGCGGTAGCCATCTTGTCCATTTAAGAGTGTTTGCATGGTGAGCATCTGACAAAGCCTTGTTTTGATTTTGCTTTTCTTTTATTTATAAAAGAGGTGTCCATTTCATTGCCTCTAGGCACATTCACAAGCAACAACAACATAGTACACTAGTTATCCTAGCCCACAATTAAGAAACAATTCTCTGCTAACCACTGCCATGATTACAGAAAAAAAAATTCCTTTGCTAATAACCCCCTCTAGGCAAAGGCATGTGGAAACAGATGCTCTTGATCCATGTCTTGTCCTAAAGCAAACTGACTTTTGTCAAGTCCTGAGAGAAAAGGGAAGCCTTCCATGAGTAGAAATAACCCACAGAAATAAAAGTCCCATGCCTTACTATTCTACAACCAATACATCGAGAAGAGCCAACATAAATAATCCTAAGACTTTCATATAAAATATGGTCCTTTGGGGGGCTGGAGAGACGGCTCAGAGGTTAAGAGCACCTGCTTGTTCTTCCAAAGGTCCTGAGTTCAATTCCCAGCAACCACATGGTGGCTCACAGCCATCTACATTGAGATCTGCTGCCCGGGCATATATGAAGAGCAAATACTGCATACATAATAAATAAATAAATGTTTAAAAAAAATATGGTCCTTTGGGGGGATGAGGATACCCACAATCAAAGAACTTCCAGTGAACCTGGTGATGATGTTTGGAGGAACATCTTTGGCACATGGAGAGATCTCTGTTGCTGTTTCTGAGGCTCTTTCTTGGTATGCAGAGGCATCGCTAAGGTATCTTAGGGCCCAGAGACTGTTCTCTGCCAATGTCAAGATTCACAGACGTGGCACATGCATTTTGCCTTAGTCGTCCTTGAGCTAATTCTGGACAATTGGCTCTCAGCTGACTGACTGGCTAGTGGTGAAACCATCAGAAAAGACGATTTCCTCCAAGGTCTCCTTTGTCCACTAGGAATTTAAGAAGTTTCAGCAAGTTCTTATAGAGAACTGTTTGGACCTCACTGCTTCTCAAGCTTCTCCCACTCTTTTTCCTTTTTGTAGAAACAGTGCTGAGCTTTGTGGATGACATCATCTCGGGAGCAAAGGCTCCATGTGCCATGCCATCTCAGGTGCCGGATAAGCAGCTCAGCATGATTTCTCTTATCATCCGGTGCCTGGAACCTGATACTATTTACATGTAAGTAATACATATGCACCTTAATGATTCCTTACCCAGAAAGTTCTGAGATCTTTGCCAGCTCCCCTTTGTTACCCGAGTTCCTTCAAAGACTTTGGAAGAGTTGTTTTTTGTTTTTGTTTGTTTGTCTCTGCAGCTGTATCTCAATTGGCATTATGGAGAAACTTCTAGAAGAATTCTTGTCATCAAAGGGTTTACAATATACAGAGAACATATCGAAACAGATAATTGTAACTCAAGGCATAATGGAACGCATGTTAGTTAGAAAGGCCAGGGACATGTCGGAAAGAAAGAGGGAAGTCATTTATTCTAAGTAGATTCTAAATTGGATTGTATAGAATTCAGTAGCTACTGTGATGTTGGGAAAGGCACACTAGGTAAGAACTCCCCAGGGCAAAGTAGACAGGCATGAAGGGGAGCAGTGGGTGGTCCAAAGAAGTGGAAGAAAATCAACCTGGGAGACCAGAGTGAATGCTGTATGTCAGAGAAAAGCTTCTTCTTCTTTTTAAGAAAGGAGGATAATGCCAAGAACTGTGCTTTAGAAAGCCATCCCTAGTAGCTCTGAAATAATTTATAGAGTTTAGAACTGGTCAGCATTTTTCTTCAAAGAAAAAATAGTGAATTATATCACCATTCTTGGAACATCCCTATGTTCTCTGTGAACTATTCCCATCTCTTCCTGTGCTTTGGGAATAACTGTAAAATATTTGTGAACAGAGACATAAAAGATGCCAAAAGAGGAGATATGGTGATAGAATCTAAGTCATGATGGAAAAATTCAGGGTCTAACGCAGAATTCATGGTGATGCAGTTTGGAAGCTTTTTGACCCCATCAGTATGAAAAACATCTCACAGTTTACAGATGAGGTCACGGGCATAGAGTCAAGGTTTCCAGAATAAATCATCTCTGCTTCCACTCTTAACGGAGTTCAAAGACAGAACACACTAGAAATCTGAGTAGTGTCATTGGTTGTGGTGAACTTAGATATTCAGCTGTGTCTCTTCCATATAGAAATAGGAGTGTAACTTGGGGCTGAGCAGAATGAAAATAAAATACATAAAGGCAAGTGACATATGAGGATCTGGAATGGATGCACAAACAGGGATGACAGTCCCAGTACCAAAGACTATCTGTCTGTCCTTTGGACAAGGATGCCATCCACGATCCATGGATTGGTGTGGCCCTTCAGGGGAAGGGCTCCTGAGAAAGGAGCACAAATCTGGGACTAAAGATCAGAAATCTGCTTTAAAAAGTCTCCAAATCAAATTGACTCATAGGGCCATTTATAAAGAGGGTGCACTAACTCTTATCAGTGCATCCATCTTGCTAATCAGGAAGTTGGAAGTTCTAATGCAGCCCAGCTCTTTCAGAAAGGCCGTTACCAAATCTAGGACCTTCCTGATTTGGAAGTTGGCCTGATTTAGCTTTGTTTCCAGGTCAAAGACCCGAGGCTAAGATCTTTCCCCACATTTAACATTCTTGTTGATCTTCCAGCATTCACTTCCTATGTTTTGTAAATCACCTGCTTCCTGTCAGTGTTCATTACAGAAGTGGGAGAGGCACACCAGACTAAAGGGCATCCCGTTTCCACTAGGTGGCACTGCAGATTGCTGGAAAAGCTAACTGACATTCAGATGTAACTTCATAACCCCGGTGAGGACCAGCTCTTGATATATGGCATACAAGATGATGTTTCTAGATACTGGCAGATTAACCTGGGATGGCCTGGACATAAGGCCCAGTATATGGGAAAAGGATGATGGGTGCTAGAAGCGTTCCTCTCTGTTGAGGAGCAAGGAATATTTGTACTTCCATCCTGGTGCGCCTAACCATTGAGTGACTTTAAATAAGATTCTTAAATTTTCTGTATCTGAATTTTCTTACTTATAATTTAGGAGGGAGGCTGTCATTTATGGAGCCCCGAGTGACTATACTTGTTTCCTTGTTATAACTGAAGAAACTCAGGTTCCATTGAATTGAATAACTTCCCCCAGAATCACACAGCTAGGTCTATAAATAATGGTTAGGAGCTGAAGCAAGGTTTGTTCTTTTCCACACACTGGGTCTTACTTCCAGACTACCCCAGGTTATTCTGCCAAGATCTAGGAACATCATCCTTCATTCTAAAACAAAAGCTGGTATTCATTGAGGGTTATAAAGTTACATCTGAGGTTTAGCTAGCTTTCTCTCTCTTATATTTCACTCAATGCCACTAGAGAACCATTCTGAGGATTGAGCATGTGGCACAAACACACTTAAGAACCCCATAAAGTGTGTTGGGATCCAACATCTTCATTTTAGAGTGGGGAGGGGAAACCACCCATCCCCACTACCCTCTTACTCCAACACCTGCAGGAGAGCCCCTGCATTTCTGAGCACATGAGAGCAGACAGATGATAGAAAAGGGTCTCTAAATCACAGGACCAGTAAAAGCTGCCACACTGGCAAGAGGAAAGCAAGAAAGCAGCAGGTGACACAGCCAGTCCCTGGCAGGCTTCTGATCTTCCTTAACATTAGGCTCCAGAACTTTAAGGGCCAGGCCTGGGGCCTGAGCCAGTCTGTGTCAGTTCCCACACACACATGCCTCCACTGTGTCATCATCACGTTGCTAACTACGCACTGAAAGGTCCCAGCCTGTGGCTGGGGAAGAAGCCCAGAAGCTTTGGAAGGAGCCGTAAGACGACTTAGACATGAGCCTCTGGATAGGGAGCAAGGCTTATCTCCTCTGTCAGTAATTCCAGCTAACTCTCTTGATGTCTCAGGACAACAGCAGATCAGGCCCTTCCTGAAATGATAGCACGTGGCATTTCCACAGGAAAACGTGGAAAGTGCTCCCCAGCCTTTAGTAGTCGAACACCCTGGCTGCTCTCCGGGTGTCTCTGGAGGGAAAAGAGGAAGAGCAGGGACTGATGAGGGAATAGTTCTCAAGGCCAACCTCTGACTGTGCTGAGAAGGTTGTGTGAGGCATTTCCTTTCCTAGTATCTGCCATATATTAAAAATAAAACGTGCTGCTAAATAGTCAGAGCTTAGAAGCTTGCATCTCATACCAATTGCCCTTTAGAGTATGTGAGACTTAAGGCAAATAGGGGCTAACTGTCCTGGTTCAGGATCTGACACAGTGCAACTGGAGTCTGTAGCAAGACAAGAGAGGAAGCAGAGCTGCCCAGTGTGGACTTGCTAGAGTGACTCCATCCCAGGCACTGTAAGACATCTGGCAGCCAATTTGGGACCCAAAGAATAGGATGTCATAGTCCAGGGAAACTTAAGAACTAAGGGTCCAGGATTAAGTTATGATGGGCTGCAAATAGTGGCTCCAGATGTAGAGTTGAGGTTGGTGCCTTCAGCTTTCCGGCAGCTGATAGTACAGCCACACCGTAGCCTTACCTGGAGTTGTAGGGCTGATGGAAGATCTGCTACCTATGAGCACAGGCAGCAACAGGGCTAGGCTTGTAACCCAAGACCATGCCCATGCCAGCCTAGAGTGGCAACCTGCAAAGATCAGGGCTTTGTATCTGCTGGCTCTCCCGAGAACAGCCACTAGAACTCGATGGCGTCTGCAGCAAAGACCAAACCTTGGAGCCAAAGCCAAAGAAAAACAGATTCCATTTCCTCTAAAAGTTTCTCAGATTCCCAAAGTGTAGATTTGTTCTATACTCAATCCCAGGGATTTCCAGCTTCCTATACTGTTAGGGGTCACAGAGAACATGGCTTAGCATAGGAATCGAACACCATGAGGTATAAGTCTTTATGCAGGTAGCCCAGGGTATCTCTAGGTATACCTCTCAGAACCTTAGTTGAATATGCTCTAAGACTGGGTTAGCAAATTGGACTCAGAAATGGAGCTGGTTCTAAAAGGTCAGGTGAATCAGGTACAGGTTTGAGGGTCTGGGGAACATTCTAGGAACAGGGTGAAGAAGCTGCGCATGCACACAGGGTCAAATGAGATACTATGTCATGGCTGCCGGGATGAGTGTGGGGAGAAGGGGTGTCAGCGAAACTCCATGCTGTCTCCGGAAAGGTGTGGCAGGAGAGCATAGAGAAGGTGCTCTGTTTGGAATCACTCTCTCCAGAAAGGTACAGCGAGAGCATCGAGAAGGTGCTCTGTTTGTAATCAGGGTGTATATGGTGGAGAAGACTGTTGCTGGTGGTGCTACTGGGTAAGGTCATTGAGCAGGGCTTAAGAGAAGGGCCTAAGGCAAACATGGTAGGGTGGTCTGAACTCTCTTTGCTGATAAGGAAGATGAATGCTTGTCCCTGATCCAATAGCTGAGGGTGCACTTTAAGGCCCCCAAGAGCTATGATCTAGCCCGTGACTTTTGGATCTAAGTGGGTCATTACAGTTTAGGTCTTACTAGACCAGGGGTCCTGATATGGTGGAGCCCGCCTATATGAGGCTTCCATAGCATTGGTATGAGGGTGAGGAGAGAAGAGAAGGGCACGTGGCATCTCAGGGCATTCATGTCATTGCTCTGACTTCCCTCTGTTTCTTTGTGAGGAAGGAACTGTGGTCATGAAGTCTACTCTCTATTGAATACATTTCTTGGAAGAGTCATTAGGTAGTAGTCATTTCTTTCTGTTTCACAGGTTCAAGTTTTAAGGCCCAGCTGCCATTTACCTGGGCCACCCTTCTTTCTCTTACCCCCTCCTCTTCTCCCTTCCTGTAACTTTGCCAAGAGGAACAACAGCCAACCAATAAAAAGAAAAACAAAAATCCATGTTTTCCGAAAAACTCAGCCTTTTATATGGTAACACAGCACAAAAAAAAGGGAGGACGGTGGTGGTGACATCCTTCAGGGTGGCCTGGCTCATTGTCAGATGCACTGTGCCGACATCGGAGTTTGTTTTCATGATGAGGTCCCTTGAATTGCACCTTTCTCATTCAGTTTCACCACCCACTGGTGTTTCCTCTGGCCTAGTGTTCCCTCTGTTGGACTGTGGTACTTCCCTCCAGATTCCTAGTTCTTGGCAGAAATAGGTGACTGGAACAGAGGGACCCTGCACGTGGGAGATGGAGTATCCAACCATGCATAAGCCAGGGAGGCCTTCACGCTGGCTATTTTCTTCTGACTTTAAAGAACAGATTTATCCTCAGTCTTTGCATAAGGGTGTAAGCCAAGCACAGGACAGTATGGAACAGGACAAAACTAGCATGACGTGTGATATTTCCAGGGCTCTGTGTACACCATCGCCTTCCAGTCTTTCAATGACTTATTATCCTCCCCTAATCATAGGCAAGGGAAAATAGAGCTTGTAGGAGTTACTGTAACTCTACATGGCCTTAGATCCAAGTTCTGGCTCTCTATTTCCGAAGACATCCACTCTTTCTCTCACCCAGTGGTTGCCAAAATAAAAATAGCATCACTGTCACCTCAAAGGCAGCTGGATGCTGTGTCATGGCTGAGAAAGGATCTCTTGAAACCACAAATTCATTACTTGTGATTGGAAAACATAGTGAGACCCTTGTCAAAAATAATTTTAGAAGAAAGAAAGGAAAACGAGTCACCTAAAAGTCCCACTGGTATGTCATTTCTTAGTTTGGGAAGCTGCAGGCCCTGTACTTCCTATAAAATCAGATATATTTATCCCTCTCAGGTCTCTGAGGTGGTTGAAGAACAGATAACTAGAGTCTCATAATTAAATTTTGAGTTGTTTAGGAGTCAAGAGAGTGTTATAGATCTAAGAAGATACTTTTAAAATTGTGTTGCAAGTTAGTATGAATGTTGAGTCAGATATAGAACTTTAAACTCATGGAGATGTTTAGATAGTAGAATGTTAAAGTCAGGTACCAAATACATATGGACTGGACATTGGGAATGTACGCTAAGCCATATAACCCTCATAACTGTGGCCTAATTACCTCTGTTGTTTTGTATTGTATTTATTATTATAAGAGAAAGAGCCATTTGTTGAACTGTAGGGGGAAACTGTAGGGGGAAATAAAATATACCTTAAACTTAAAAGAAAAAAAAAAGGGAAGAGGATAGGGGGTTGAGGGTGGGACTGGAGGGGGAATAGGGAAGGGACTGCGATTGAGATGTAACTTGAAGAAATAAAAAATAAAGGAAAAAAAAAAGGTTGGAACTTCAAAAGGAGGAGTGATCTGCCAGAATAAGAGAGAAAAAAAAAAAAAGTCCCAAGGCTTGGTTTGTATGTCATACTGAGGAGGTCTGAACCGGGCCTGAGAATTTTCAGCAATGGTGCCTGGGGATTCCATATGGAGATGACATGTCCATCACTATCAAGCTCCCAATCAGACAGCACTCAAGGCAAAATATCCCAGCCACAGACCACAGGAAGCAGTGACGGGTTTCATGCCCCTGGTTTCTATCCCGAGTGATGGTGTTAGGTGTGAGATGATGGAGCAGTTAGGGTCCTGACCTGTTCAGGCAAAGCTGAGTCTCCACAGGGAGATGCTCAGCCCAGCCCCTAGACTTTTCCCCTCTACTAATGCCACCCTCCTACCTCTCTGCCAGGTTCACCCTCTGGGGAGTAGACAACACAGGGCGGCGCTCCAGGCCAAGTGACGTGATTGTGAAGACCCCGTGTCCTGTGGTGGATGATGTCAAAGCCCAAGGTAAGAGACTCTAAAGGTAGCTATGTCTACACATGATTGACCAACAACATACCCTTGGCACTCTAAGGAACCAGGAGCCAAAGGGGTAAACAGACTGGCCTGGAGGGTGGCAGGAAGGAAGAGTTCAGGCTCCAGGTAGAACCTTGGGCTTTCTATCAACTGCCGTGCCTCTTCATTCTGGCAGAAGGCTTCACTGTATTCTGTCACCCCTCACAGTCCATGAGACAGGAGTCAGCAGCAGACACTGATAAAAGTTCCCAGGCATGCAGGTGCTTAGGCCCACCCAAAAGTAGTCTCAACTCTATACCCAGGATATGGATGGATCACTTGCTCTTCCTGGGAATTTTACATCTGAAAGTTCATTTCAAGCTAACGCATACAAGGCTGTAGATTTGGAAATTGGTCAACTATCAGGCCCTCCGTCAAGACACCTGAATCTTTAACTCTACACTTTGAAGTTACTGTGTGGCACATCTTCAGCGTATCCAGTGTAAGCTCCCTCACCAGCACTGGTCCTGGTTCACAAGGAAGTTTTTCCTCAGTCATCATCCATCATACAAGAGCTGCATCCTAGCTGGTCTTGGCTTCATCCCTTGTTCTATAGTTTTCACATCTCTGAAGCCACAATTCTTTAGATCTGCTTACCACTTGCACAGGACTCCAGCACCAACCAAGGTGATGCTATAAGCCACTGACATTGATTAGGCAGAACTGAAATTGAAGCCTTTTTATTAACAGAGACACTGACACTTTGGTTCTGCAGATTCCAGTCAGGGGTGGACAATGGAATTTCCTGGTGCCTCTCATTACCTTATATATAGTTCTTATCTATGTGCATATCACCTTAGCCAAGGGGGACATAGTCCCAGAACACTGTAGGGTGACCCAACAATGATGAAACTCATTTGGGAAAGAGTGATCTAGACTTCTTTCCTTTATTTATTTTGTTTGAAAAGCAAGCAAGCAAATGAACAGGATTTTATTGGAAAGTGAAAAGGCAGCTCCCTGCAGCAGGAGTGGGATATCCAAGACTGGCTGCCTACCTAGCGAGCTCTGCTTTAATTAAAACCACTGATATTTTAGTATTGTATAACTTTGGAAAGTATTTTCATAGCTATTCTTATTGGTATGCTATGGGCACAGTGTTTGCAAAGACATCTGACTGTAATGAAACACTTTCTAATAATGATCCACTAAAGGATTGCCATTCTTATTATGGCATAAATATTTAACAGGCCTATTGGTCACATGAGTGACTCTTTCTACTTCATCAGTACCCACTTGCCAGCTCTCCATTGCCTCATCAATGTGTGCATTCCATCCCTGTTGCTTTCCTCAATTCCTCTTATATGGGTCTCACTTCTATTATGGAGGCATTGCATGTGTTAGGCCCTATTACTTCAAATTCTGTGTACCCTTCCAAACGACTAACTCATCTCAGCATGAAAATTCAGCTCAAGCATCCCTTCCTCACAGCAGAGGAGGGCAAGAACCACTGTTAGGTGTCCTCACAGTGCTGTGTTTCTGACTTTGGAATGTTTCTTTCTTTTTCTTTTTTATAATGATGTATTCAGTCTTTTGACATCACTAGCCAGTGATTGTCATAATGGTGTAAATCAAGTCTCTTTTTCTGCTCTGTATTTCCCTACTATCTAGAAGGCGGTATACTTCGGTATACTTGATGGGCAGGTTACATAAGAACTTATATTGGCCTTGGAGCCAACAGCCTAAGTTTACATTCCTGACTTTACTTGATCTTGAACAGGTTACTTTATCCCATGCCTCAGTTTACCTATATGTGAAATGGGGTAACAAGGAAATAGAATCCCCAGTTTGAAGGGTCGAGTGAGAAATGAGTGAGATAATTAACTTAGAGTAGTAAAAACAAAAGCAGTGCTTGGTACACAGCAAATATTCGGCAAATGTTAGGAGTCATAGTTAGTAGCCAAGCATGAAGCCTGCCTTCTGATAGAGACTCAATATTTTATGTATGAAGCAACGAACACAACACTACACTCATTTTATGTATGAGAAAAAATCGAAATTCAGAGTAAAGTAAATAAGGTGCCAGACGTTACAAAGAACCTAATGGAACCTACACTTGGAGCCCGTATCTGACCAAAATTCCCATTTACTTTTATAATGTTACTAGGACAAATTGGGGTGTTGTTAGGTGAAAGACTCAATAGGACATTGTCTCTGCAAGTCAGTGAAGAAAAAGGCTGCTGTTAAAAAAAAAAGGCAAGAATTCTCCCTTTTAGGTCTATGTCTAGTAGGAAAAGAACAGAAACCCACATGTGTGAGGCAGCTGAGTTTCTCCCTAGTGGGAGAAAGCTGGTTTACTAGATCTGCATCTTGAGCCCTCTAGAGCTCCATGAAGATGGAAACAGAGTCTGGGCCGTATACCTGTAGATGAGAGTCTGTTTGGGGATCCATAGCACCCCCCCATTCACTGTTTGGGAAGGTGTCTTTCTGTTTGGTGTTTACTGGAATCTGTGCAGAGTCGGTAACTACCATGGTGCTTCTGGCTGAGCAGAAGCAGCAAGAAGGAAATTAGCAGGGGGGGAAGATGCAGCATGTGGCTCACTACAAGACCCATGGTACAGAGAAGCTCTCTCTGGAGGGTCCTGTCTGCCAGTTCTAGTACAGGATGTTTAAACAGGCTCTCTACCTGCTTTTGCTTCTGGACCCAAGAAGGCAATTTGGTGCTGAAAGAATAAAATGACAATCCCAGGTCCTGTTATCCTTCAGCCAGGAAAGCATCCTACACAGAGCAAGTCTGGACATTAATGAGTTAGACTAATTGAGGGCACCCTTACAAATTAATACAGTTCTACCAAAGGAAAACCCCATATCCTTTGTCTCCCTCAAACCCAGATGGTGATCATAAATATAACTTACTTGAGTCTGAGTGTAAATCTAAGGACAAGTCAGAATTTGACCTAGAGTGTACTGTCAGCTTCCAGACACTATCCCTCATGTGAGTGTTTATCCAACACTAGCTAGATACTTTCTAAGAATTTTACCACGTCATAACACTCAAGCCACTCTGCAAGTATGTTTCTATTGCTCTTTTACTGAAACCAGCTTCCTAGAGCTGAAGCAAGCATATATTAACAACAAGATAAACCTTGTTGTCGAGTGTGAAGATTGACTTGTGACATCCTGAAAGTTCCCTCATGGAATCTCACCAAAGAAGGATTAGTTCTTGTCTGTCATTCCTTCAGGATCTGCCCTCCTTTCTTGATGCCACACAATTGTACCCATTAATTTATTTGATTTTCCCACTCCCACAGCTGTACTTTGGCTCCTGGTATTAGTCACTGAACATGTATTTATCAGTCCCTAGTATTGGGCTCAGAATCAAATTTCAAGAATCGTATAATCAATTTCAAGGATTTATGAACTCACCCAGCAACTATTTAGTTCTTACTGAATATTTGTTCTAGGCCTCAGGAGCAAAACTACAATACCTGTATACTATATCAGCAGAGGCGACAGGCAACAGCAACAAGATAATAAAATGCATATTCCAAATGAGGATGCTTGTCATGAAGATAATGATGGGGCATGGTAGAGGAAGGGCAAAGGCTAGAATTTGGGAAAGTGAGAGAGGAAGCCACACAAATACCTTTGGGAAGATCATTTCAAAAAGTAGCAGGATTAGACTATAGAATGTTTGAAGAAGACAAAGAAGGCTTGTGATCCTTGCCTCACTTTTGTGGAAAAAAAGTGGAGGACACTGATGGATAGGCATTCCGAGGTGCTCTGGGAAGATTTAGTAGGGCCTAGTCATCGGTAAGAAGTGGCTCCATCTGGGATTGTGATGGGATTCTCAGAGGACTTGGAGCAGAAGAGTGACATATATTACACTTTATGTTTTGGAAGTCATTCTTAATCCTGTGGCAAAAACAGACCCAGAAGAACTAGAGTTCCAAAGTGGAAATAGAAAGCTATGGCAACTGATAGGAGACGAGCTGCTGTTTCTACCAAGGAAACAACCAGACTGTTGCTAAGAGGTGATCTGATCCTCAATATGCTGATGGAAGAATCAAAAGGATTTATTTGCCAGTAGGCTAGATGTGGAGCATGGAAGAAGGAAGAATCATGTTAGTTTCATCTGAATGATTGAATGGTGTGTGATTTTGTCCTGGAAAATTCCAAAAGCATGGGCATGCAGAGAGATGGTAGAAGAGGGACTAAGAGAAGAACAAAACTAATGTTAGGTTGTATGTGGTCTGGATCTCAGATAGTGGAGGACATAGGTTGAAGGGCTCTGTGAAGTGAATGGAAGAGCCAACACTCAGTTGTGTGTGTGGTGTTTGTTGTTACTTTTTAACCATTGAGGAATATGTTGAGTAGCAATATGCTAAGCCATATAACTCTTATAATCGTGGCCTATTTATTTCTGTTGTTTTGTATTGTATTTATAGTTATAAGAAAAAGAACCATTATTTGGACTGAAAGGGAGAGCTGTTGGGGGGAAAAATAAATACCTTAAACTAAAAAAAAAAAAAAAAAAAGAAGGGAAGAGGATGGTGGGGCTGAGGGGGAGGAGGGTGGAAGGGTGGGACTGGAGGGGGGAGTAGGGAGGGGATTGTGATTGAGATGTAACTTGAAGAAATAAAAAATAAATTATTAAAAAAAAAGAAATACAGAAATTATAAAGTGAATTTATATTCCTAGTATGTGATTGTAAGATTTGCTATTTCAAAGATGGAGTAGATTTTGGGGACAATGATTGGCATCTGGGTGTCTTAAAGGGGCCTCTTCCACAGTGCAAACCTACCCACTGTGAAATTGGCACAGAGGTGAGCCAGAAGCAAGGTTCTTCAGTGGTTGTAAGAGAGTGGTAAGGGAATGAGTGGGAGAAAATACAAACTAGGGAAATTTGGAAAATGAAGGCATCTTAACATATATGTGAGGGAGGAGGAACCTTGAAGTTGCCTGTGAGGAGCTAAGAACCATTCTCTTCAGGCACATAGGAGAAGGGACCATATGTCCCAGAGAAGGTTTCAGAAAACACAAAGATAAGGACAGAAGGAAGAGTATGTGCCCAAGTCAGGGACAAAGAGAGAGTTGTTGCCTGTGATAACTCTGCCCCAGAGGAAAATAGTAAGAGGTTTGAGTGAATGGGCTAATGTACATCAGTAGTCTTCAAAATGCGGTACCTAGATCAACAGCATTGGCCTTACCCTGGAGCTTCTTTGAAATGGATGTTCTCAGGCTCTAAGTCAGACACTCCAGTGGGAAACAGCAGCCATGTATGTGATGCTGATATTCCTCACCCCTGGAAGCACAGGGTAGCTTGAAGGGGAAGCATATTCAGAACTGGAGGGAGAAAAAGGGACCTTGCAATATGAATAGTGCTAAGAAGAAAGATACCAGGCCAGTTGAGATTGTTTACCTTGTGTTTCCACGTGAAATTGTATCATTTATTAGTTCAGCGTGTGACTGGGGTTGTAGATGGATCCTGAGAAATACTATGTGATCCTAAATACTAAATTAGGATATCTTGTCTGGGGAGCTTTTCTATGAAGCCAAGGAAACCAGGAAGGAAAGCTACAGATGTTTCCAGCTGTTCCTGATTCAGACAAAAAAAAGAAAAAAAGCAGCTATGACTGGGGGATGAGAAATTCACCTGTATCTCTGAAGTTGTTGCCTCACTTTAATCACAGTTTTCCCCAGTCTCCTGTGCTGCTGTGTTTCATGTCCTCTCTCTGTCTTGGCATTAAGGAAAACATGATCTAGTGAGGCACCGACAATAAAACAAAAATACTATCTTCTTCCTCCTTTCCCTTGATTCACCTGTTTCTATATGCACTGGCCCATTTGGCACCTGCTGGAATCTGAGAGCCTCAGTGCTAGAACTTCCTGTCTCTTCAAAAGACATTAGACAGCTCATGCCCACCCCTCCTCAATATCTAACTCCAGAATCCATTGTCATAGAGATTTGGCGCAGACACCCTACTTATAACTTCAAAGTCCTTCTCAATACTCCCATCCTTCCAGCTCACATTTCTTTCCTCGCCTTCTAACCCACTACATCTCCCTTAAAGTGTTTCATCACTCACTTGACTATCTCCCATCACTGCAAACATATAGTTAGGATTTTTGGCAGTTTCTCTCAGTAATGTGGTTCCCAAGCATAGGAATGTTTCAGGAACCTGCAAGCATTCACTAACAACGCTATTACATGAATGAATAAATATAAACTTACTGTGGCCAGACATTATACTAAATTAAAGTTTTACCTTGGGTAAAATTTTATTCTTATGATAATCTTGGGAATTGTATATTACTAACCATTATTGGATAGACAGGAAAACTAAGACCTAAAGAGGTTAAATAATATGCCGAAGGCCAGTTCACAGGAGCCTGAGTCTGTTCGAAATTCTGATGCCTGCTTAGCCATACCTATGAGTCCAATGTCTTCAATGCAGCCTTGTTAATTTATCCCATTGTCCCAGAGATATCTGATCTCTTCTACTAACTCAGCCTCCCTTTTTTGCAATGAGGCTACATTGACAGACTCCTTGCCAGCTTTTCACCTGCATTCCAACTGTTCCTAACTGTGCTAAAGAAAGGGAGGACTTGAATTTGTCATAGGTAACTGAAGACTTCTGTGAAGCTCAAAGCTATATAAAATAATCATTTAAAATAGCAACATTTTTTTTAGTTGGTGGATTCTTGCAAAGCTCTAAAAGCTAATGAAGTAAAAAGTCTCAGTTCTTTCAACAGAGGTAGGAGGGGCCAGCTATGGCCATGCTCTCAGAGCTGAGGCTCAGGTTTTTGTGGGTATAAGATCCTGCTTACTGATAGACTTGCTATTATACCCTTCAGTTAAATTGTCTTGGTTTTAACAGATTTGTGGTGGAACTTGGTTTTGCCCACAGGATACAGATGTTGGGTTGGTCAGATAAAAAAATGACTGTCATGTCATGAGAGGGCACATGTACCAGGAGTCACCACCTCTGCCATGACCATTTCTCAACAGAGACCCAGAATCTGACACGTTACCTCCCATTGCAAGAAACGTTGTTTGGCATCAGTGAATCAGTCAGAGAGGAGTTTTAAACCACCCTATCTAAGTAAGCTGTAGTCTGAGCAACAATGGTTTTCCTTCCCTGGCTAATCTTGTTTCAGCAAAACACTCTCTGCCTTCCAAATCAGTACAAAACAGTACTAAGAATTGGTCTTCTGTTTCCTTCTGTCCTAACTCCAGAAAAGAGAGCTCCTCCCAGCACTCTTACAAGGATTCCCCTTCCCCATGTGCTCTATTGGAGCTAGTATCCCAAGGTTCTGCCTCTTGCAACTTAAACTGTTTCTGTGTCACTGACAACTGAGCATCTACGCAAAGTAGCAATGGCAAACAGACAGTTTAGACCCTTCACTGCAGCCCATTCTAGCTCTGTGGCCCTGAGCTGATCCTTGTCTACCTCTTAATCTTGACTGTCAAGGTGCAGATATGCATAAATCTGTAGTGAGGGATGTGAGGATGAAAACTTATTAGCCCATTAAATGAATGAACCTTTACTAGTAATTAGCGATATCATGGGGCCTTGGTTTCTAAATTGTTGTCTTCTTATTCTTAAAAAAAAAAATCTCACTTTAGCTACCTGAGAACTTTAATAACCTAAAAACCTCAATGGATTTCTGAAGGAAAGGCATGTGTACTGCAGCTGAATGTGTTGTCTGTAACTTTTGTTTCCAGTGTTAGTATAAACCAGCTCCTCTGCAAGTTTCGTGATTTCCTTGTTTCTGATAGCTGAGTAGTATTCCACTGTGCAAATGTACCAGGTCTTTTTTAATCCATTCTTCAGTTGAGGGACATCTGGGTTGTTCTCAGTTTCTAGCTATTATAAATAAGGCTGCTATGAATATAAATGAGATGTCCTTGTGGTTTGGTGAGGAATCATTTGGATGTATATCCAGAAGGTGTATGGCTAGGTCTTAAGGTAGAGCTATTCCAAGTTTTCTAAGATATCGCCAGACTGATTTCCATAGTGGTTGTACAAGTTTTCACTCCCACCAGCAATGGAAGAGTATTCCCCTTTCTCCACAGCCTCGCCAGCATGTGCTGTCATTTGAGCTTTTGATCTTATCCATTCTGACAGGTGTGAGATGGAATTTCAGAGTTGTCTTGAGTTGCATTTCTCTGATGATTAAGGATGTTGAGCATTTCTTCAAATGTCTCTCTGCCATTAGAGATTCCTCCTTTGTGTATTCTCGGTTTAGCTCTGTACCCCATTTTTTGATTGGATTATTGGGTTTCTTGGTGTTTAATTTCTGGAGTTCTTTGTAAACTTTGGATATTAGCCCTCTGTTGGATGTAGGGTTGGTGAAGATCTTTTCCCAGTCTGTAGGTTGCCATTTTGTTTGAATGACAGTGTCTTTTGCCTTACAGAAGCTTTTCAGTTTCATGAGGTCCCATTTATTGATTGTTGGTCTTAGAGCCTAAGCTATTGGTGTTCTGTTCAGGAAGTTGTCACCAGTGCCAGTGAGTTCTAGGCTTTTCCCCACTTTCTCTTCTGTTAGATTTAGTGTGTCAGGCTTTGTGTTAAGGTCATTGATCCACTTGGACTTAAGTTTTGTGCAGGGTGATAAGTATGTGTCTATTTGCATTCTTCTACATGTCGACATCCAGCTAGACCAAAAATCATGCAATTTTCAGCCAAATGGATGGAACTAGAAAAGCTCATCCTGTGTGAGCTAACCCAGACTCAGAAGGATGCACATGGCATCTATTCACTTATAATCAGAGTTTAGCCATATAGAACAGGATAACTATACTACAGCCAACAGACCAAAAGGAACAGGAACATAGTCCTTGTTACCTGTTAGTGGGACACTTTGCCCTAATGGAGTTGCCATAAAGGCCCCCAGTGCAAGAGGAAGCTCTTAGCCCTCATATGACTGTTGAACTAAGGGGGGCTGATATGTAGGGCAACCCACTCCATAGGAGTAGGATAGGTGGGAAAGGGAGGAGAGGGTGGGAGGGTATGATAGGGAGGGGTGGAGAGAGGGAACTGTAATGGATATATAACTTGAGGTAATTAATAAACATTAAAAAAACCCAGCTTGGAGAGGATCACTTAGAAACCTTGCTGTAAAGTGGAATCAAACTACACTCAAAGTTATGAGTTCTATTTGTTCAGCTAACAATCTCTAATTAGCTGTTTTATCTAGCACTGTGCAGCTTCTCAGGATACCAAGAAAGTAATATCTGCTCCCTGTTACCACAATGGAGGTCAACACTGGGTAGAAGTTTTACTCATTTTACCCATAAATCCCTTGGGTGGATCTACCATTTACCAATATCCCTAATGTCACTTGGTATTAGCACAAGGAGTCTCATGCTAAGATCGACTAATGGAGTCAATGTGTAGGCCAAGTAGGTATACTTCTGACTTCCTTTCCCAGGAAGTAGTCCCTTTATCTCCAGAATTAACACATCCAAGGGAAAACACTGCTCACCTGCTCACTGGACCTTCACTCCCAGATGTTTAGGAGAACATGCAAAGGCATATCTTTTCTCATAGTTGTAATGATAAAAAAATGTAATGATAACATTCCCAGAATTATGAAACAAAAACATGCAGAGGCGATACAAGATTGTAACTGCTTTTTCCACATCACCAAACTCAGTTCAGTCTTAGCCATGGAAACCTTTGAGGAAGAAACATCACAGATATAAATTAAACTGAACGATTACTCATTTGAGATTGCATAATGTTCTAGGTTCAGTTTTGTGATTTATACAAGTCTCCATGCTTACCTTTACATCGTGCCTACATGGTTTTAGCAAATGTTCTGTGTTCCAAAGTCATTGCTTCTCCAGGCAATTCTTCTCATGGCTCAGAGAGCTTGCCTGGTGGTGCCTCACTTTATCTTTTCCACCTGTGGCCTTGGCTTCCCTGATGCTTTTTAGAGGAGCACTTGGTAACCAGGCAAATGTTACCTACACATATAAGATTGTCAGTGTCTCATGGAACCAAACCTGAACTACTCACTAATCTTGTATGGAAGCAAAACTTGGACCAATCATTAATAGGAGCTGAACATAAAGGTCTTGTTTCTCCCACTGCATGGTCCAGTCATGATGCGGGAACTTCATACATCTTCTATTGCAAAATATAGCATTCTGGGTTTCATGAAGGTGTTTCAGCTTCCTAATGTAATCCTTTATAGTTAGTGTCGTTTCTTGCCTCATTGGCCTTTATTCCCAGCCCGATTTCTCTGGGATCTCACTTTCCAATCAAGTATGAATATATGAGCTTTTGCCTCGGGTTATGTATTTTTTAGAAAGCCTTGGTGAAACAAAAAGTTTTGCAGCTGAAATTGACCTTAGAGGTATATTAGTTAAAGGCATTTAATTTACTAAAGAGAAAACTGAAACTCGGTGGCACAGAGGTCGAGTGAATTACCTAAATCACTCTCACACTTTAGGGTCAATGCTTTAAAATGACATCATACACATGTAAGTAAATATGTATATATTTCCTGGCAATATAAGTATGTGCACATAGTGTGTGTGTGTGTGAATGCTATGTAATGATAGGTTTTTTTGTTCACTAATAGACTACTTATATCACAGTGGTCCTTAGAGTATAATGGAACTACAGATTTCCTATGCACAGTAATGTCTTAGCAGTCATAATGTTAAAACACGGCATTCTCACATGCTCATGATACTGATGTAAACAAAACTACTTTGTTGCCAGTCACATAACTTGCATGACTGTGTGTGTTGCATAATTTTGGCTGCAATGACAAGCAACTATCATTGGTTTATGTATTTGCTATTCTACACATAGCACGATTTCAGACTGTACTCTACATTATAAATAGTACACTGTTTCCCAGCATCGGCAGCCTCATACTTGTCTATCTTCTGTGTCCCTTAATTGAGTCCTTTCTCTTGTTCCTGTTTTACTCTCGTATTCATTGTGATTCTAGGAACAGCAGGTTATACCTTGTGCATATTTCGTCTCCTACACATGAGTAGACTGCCCAATCTGGATTTGTGTTGGCGGACTCTATATAATATCTGCATAGAGTTGAAATCTCCTAATGATGCACTTCTCAAAGCACAACTGGACTTGCTTTTCCTTCCCTCCTCAGAAATAGCAGACAAGATCTACAATCTCTTCAATGGTTACACCAGTGGGAAGGAGCAACAGACTGCCTACAACACCCTTCTGGATCTGGGTTCCCCCACTTTGCACCGAGTCCTCTACCACTATAATCAGCACTATGAGAGTTTTGGGGAATTCACCTGGCGGTGTGAAGATGAATTAGGACCCAGGTACTCAGCAAATCATGCAATCTCCTTTAAACACTCTATGGGGTCTTGTGTCTCTTACACTGCTATACTGTTCCATGGAAGTTGTAGAGATTTTCTGATAGATCTTAGATGCTTAGAGAACTAGTCCCCATACTTTACACAGCCCAGGCCACGCAAATGGTTTGGAGTAAGCTCTTTGTAGGCAGTGGAGTCATGAATTCACTTCCTGAACCCTGAAAGGAAGCCTTTGCCCCTGATCTTAATTGCAATGATGCACAACTCCAAATGCTAAATTTGCAGGGAATAAATGCTTACTTAGTCTTGTGAAATTCGGAGTTTTGTTAAGGAGGATTCCCTGAAACATCTAGTGCACATGAATGTTACCTGTAATCGACAGACTTTTGCATGCTCTTTTAAGACAGTATCAAAGAAAATGAGGCCTCCATTAAGGTGGAATAGTATTCACCTACTTACCCCAGACCCAAGCTTGTCACTTTCTAATACACAAATACACACTGTTTTTAGATTAGAGAGCCTAGAGACAGCTCCTGGGAAGTAGGGAACAAGGAGTATGCAGAGATATCCCTTTCCATTTATACCTTTTATTATGACCATGCATTGCTATCTTGAGAAAGCAGGCTTTCCTAGACATTCTTGAATTCTTAGATGCAATGAAGAGGTGGGTTGCATGAAATTTAGTACCATAAATTATTCAGGAACTTGTAGAAATAAAGTAGGGCTGTGAGATGTGGAAAACAAAGTGGAAGAAAAAGAAAGAAAAAAGGAGAATAGGGTGGGGTGGAAGGTGGAGGACAAGATATCAAGGTAGGAGAGCAAGAAAAGGAGGAACAGAGGGAGGGAGGGAAAGGAGGAGAAATGAAGGGAATCGGTACTATAATACCCTGCCTACCCCCCTACCTCCAGCTCTTAAACAGTTCTTATACCTCAGTCAACAGGTGAAGCACAGCGTTCCCCAGATGTCATCCCACCCATTCGTCTAACGCCTGATAACACTCACCTATTTTCTTATAAGTTTTTGCAAAAGACCATTAATCAGAATATTTCCCTTGTATTTCCTCCTGTTTTGTGTGTGTATGTATGTATGCATATATAAATATGTGTGTGTGCAGGTACACAGGTGTGGGAGGATGATCTGAGGCCAGAGGTCAGCCTTGGGCTTTGCTCTGCCTATCTCTGCTTCTATGGATTTGGGATTATAAGTACACCCTGCCCCACTGCCCTGGTTTTTTTTCTTGGTGTCTAGGAATTGCATTCACGTCTGCATGCCAAGCACTTTGCTGACTGAGCCATCTTTCCAAGTTCTACTTTATTATTTTTGAAGAAAGTAGAAAATTTAGGGTATTCTTCCTGGAATAAAATGATTATTTGTATAAGGTTAGGCAGGATCTTGCTACTTTCTGTAAGTTTTACCTGTAATTTATAAAGAATGATAGGCTTGAAACAAACAAAGCAACAGCTGTGGATCTCAGGGAAATATGTAAGGGTCTTTTAGTCTATCTTGTCTTAGTATTTTTAAGAAGTGTCTTTGCGTAGAGAGCAGATATATAGTGAGGAATGTCCTTTCTTCTCTGTACACTATTTCTGCCCCAGGCCAAAGTGTTGCTCATGCCTGATACGCTCCCCTCCTTCCACTCTTTCATTTCCTCTCTGCTCCTAGCTCCCCTTTTTTCCTTCTGTTCCTTCTTTTATCTGAGATTTATTGAGTATACACACACAGTTCTTTGTTAGGGAGCATAAATGCCACAATTTCAATAGCACCAACATTGCATTTTTCATTGTTACTTCTAAGGGCATTTGAATCTCTAAAATTACTCTTTTGTGATTCGAGACTCAGAGGAAAAATTGGTTAAGGCTGAAAGTGAGCAGGGGAGGAAATGGGGATGTCACTGTGAAGCAGAGCCCACTGTTGAATGGTGCACCCTCCTCTCCACACGCTCCATGGAGAACCCTCCTCTCAGGGGCTCTCTCATGGGTAATACTGGCCTTTCATAAATTCATAGTAGAAAACATTGTGTTATTCCATTAGTCCTTGGAAAACAAAGCCATGATTTTTTAATGTCATGGATCCCAGGGAGAGCCACAGGAAAGGAAAAGTCCATCGCCTTGAGGGAAATCAATTCACTTTGGGGTTAATCGTGAGAATGAGTAAAAATGGGTCTGTGGGTACACACTTCCTGTTAGCACGCAGAAAGGATTCCCAAAATTCAGTTAAACCCAATTCCATTAAAACCTGAGGAGGTTCCAAATACTCAGAGGACAACAGTGTTGCTCCATTGCTAACAAAGGAGGCTGTTGACCCTGAGATGGTCAAGGGCAGACCCAAACTAATTATCATTTAAAGAACAATAAGTGAGCAATGAAAACAGCAACAAAGGCTCCATAGACTAATTCAATTCACTCTTTTGAAAGGCTACTGGTGCACTCTGTTTCTGGAAGATGATGATATGTTGCCCTCATTCCTTCTTCACCACACCCTCCACCACTTTCAACCCCTCAGAAGGCTGGCTAATGATAGTACACAAAGGAAGGATTAAGAAGAAAGAACAGAGGTGGAGAGATGGCTCAGCGCTTAAGAGCTCTTCCAAAGGTCCTGAGTTCGATTCCCAGCAACCACATGGTGGCTCACAACCATCCACAATGTGATCTGGTGCCCTCTTCTGGAATGCAGGTGTACATGCAGATAGAGCACACATATGCATAAAATAAATAAAATAAATCTTTAAAAAAAAAAAAAAAAGAAGAAGAAAGAACAACCAAAGTCCTTACTAGTAATTTGGGAAACCTGCCTGGCCAAACTACAGAAGCTGATAGGGAAGGCACAGACCACCCTTCTGAGAGGCTACTTAGTCCAGCATGTAGAGTGTTCGCTTAAGTTCCTCTGACCCATACAACTTTCCCTCCAGGGACATCACACTGCTCTCAGCCCCTTCCCTTTGCTACTTGAAGCTCAACATCTTCCCTTCAATATCTGCTTTACTCTCCTTTCTCCTGCCATCCTAGGAATTCAGTGATATCACCCTCTACTGCTGAAACATACTCACTGTCCAGATGAAGAGGAATTAAACAAATGCAGTCATTCTTCTTTGAAATGTTTTTCTTTTTAATAAATGGGGTGCTGAAAAAAATACTATTTGTGTAAAGAATTGTTGATTAAAGCAGAAAAGAGGTGAATCCTCACAGGAGAAGTTTACCAGCTTAGAGTTAGTAAATACTGCAAGGGTTTCTGTTCAAGCAAGCTTCCTACACAGCACTCTAAGCCTGACATGCACATGCTCCTGAAGGAGAATCTTCTCCATGACCACTTACATCTTTGAAGAATTGAAAAGAAACCCAACCAAGAGAGGGAATCCCTTGTCCTTAGAGCTTAGAGAGAAAGCCAACCAGGTCTGACAACTGGCTTCCAGGTATCCTTTATCTCTGACACCAGGAAAAAAAAAAAGGATACAGCTTTCATTCCAGTGTTAGCCATTTCACCAGGCTCTGTGCCAGAGGCTCCCACGTGTTTAGGAATCAGTCTTTTCAGATGTGTGAATTCTGAGGCAACCTTATTCTCCTCTCCTTCTGCTCCCAGGGATCCTTAATGACTCAGTGGTGCCCTCTTATCCATCTGCTTGCTTGCTTTTTCAGCTGGAGCTTAGTAGCAAGGGCAATGGCCTTGTGGCTTTATGAAGTAGATGAAGAAGTGGAGCGTGAGCTCCCCTGGAGTTAATTAGATGCTGCATGCTCCTGGGAGTCTATTCTGTCCAAAATATGCTCCCATGTCAGTGTGATCCAGAGTCCTATTGTCCTCAAGCTTATTGTGCTATAATTGCCTCTGCACAGGCATAATTGATTATATCAGATACCCCTTTCATTTTATTATATTGACTGTTTTTTATCAATTCAAATATAGCCTTGAAAGGAGAAATACTTAGACAAGCACATTACTTGTCATTTAGTGATGATGAATTACTGGCTTTATAGAACACTGATATGATTTCTTTTAAGACCCCATGATTTTAAAAGTTATATATTACCATGAAAATATTAGTTATTCATTTTTATTTTTATTTTTATTTTGCTGTATGTTACCTCTGATACTTTTTTGTGCCTTCACCACTTTGCAAACCCATGCCATATACTCATTCATTCATTCATTCATTCATTGGACAGACATACATGAAGAATCTGTGATTCTAAATTAAAGCGATAGAAGGGTCAGCTCTACCCTCCTAAAATCTGGAGTCTCGCTCGATAGTAATTTTTTCTAGCCTTCTCTTTGTTTGTTTTCTGACAGAAGTACCTTTTTCTGTTTGATCTGTAGGAAAGCAGGCCTGATCCTTTCCCAGCTTGGAGATCTGAGCAGCTGGTGCAATGGACTCCTTCAGGAGCCCAAGATAAGTTTAAGACGTGATTCGCTCAAGTACCTTGGCTGCCGCTACAGTGAGATCAAGCCCTATGGACTGGACTGGTCAGAGCTCAGCCGGGACCTCAGGAAGACATGTGAGGAACAGACCTTGAGTGTCCCCTACAATGACTATGGGGACAGCAAAGACATCTAGTTCCATGGGACCAGGAACAGCTGCCAAATTAAATCAGTAGAGAAGAGGGGGACATCTGGGTTGGTTTGTGGATTTCTAGACATTTTTTGATGGAACATCCAAAGCTCCACATACACCTTCTAAACCAGGAAGAGAGTGACTCTTGCTCCCTACGGGACTTGTCCAGTGTGATATTCTCCTCCTGCATGGTCATCAACCCACCAGCCAGTAGCTTCATGCAGCACCATTTTTCCTCCTTAGAAGATTACCTTGACACTCATTTTGGTATTCATATGTTTCATTTGTTTTTTTCCTTCAAGAAATTCATCAGGATGCTCAAAAGCTCTATCCTGCTTCCTATGAAAGGTCAAAGGTGGAGGTCAAAGAAGTTGGACTTCTGCTTAATGGGGTCCCAAGTCTATGGTACCTAGGAACAGAAGTGAGAGCATAAAGCTTCACCTGTCTCATGCCCCAGCCCAGGCATTTCTTAGGAAGTATTGGAATGCTGGGAACCAACGCATGTGCAGAAGAAGATAATGAGGTGACCTATGTTTGTTTCTCATGCATTTTTCCAGACTCTCCTGTTGCTATCTCCATACTTCACAGGTGAACCCAGATTCTCTTATACGTTCATTGGCCTTTACAGAGTTTTAGGTTTCCCCTTTCCCATGTTAAATTAGGACTGCAATTTCCGGTATATTTCTGTCCTTTCTTGTAAACAACATGGTCTTTGAGAGGCAATGAGATATCACCTTGTCAAATATAGCTCCAGAGAGGGCTATCTGCAAGACTACTTAGCAGCCCACATTGCAGGAAATAAGTGGACTTTGTCTAAAATATTCATATCCTCCTAGACTACCACCAGAGATTTACAAGTCTTGATTCTGCTTAGACCTGGACCTCTTTCCCTGGACAGAAAGGACTTGGTTGATGTTTAGTCTTTCCCTGGACAGAAAGGACTTGGTTGATGTTTAGTCTAATCCAGGAATGAGATTCTTTCTTGTCAGTGTTTCAGTGAACTAAAGCTCTGGTCAATCTGAAAAGCATTTCTGTCCACACTCCCCTTACTAAATTTTCTTGATTATATTGTAAATTTTGACAGTCCTTTCTCTGATGAAAACCACCAAGATTCTGCCATTGACACTGCCTACCCACCCAACTGTGTCAGTTACTGAAGACTAGTGGAATCTCTGAGTAGGCCAGAACATCTGGTGATCACACATAAAGACTGAGGCTCCATTTGCATTCACTGCCCAAGAATGATATGGTGGCCTAGCTAACGGGAAGGCTAATCTTTCACAAACAACTTCATGGGACCAGGTTGACTAGCGATGACCCAATGAACATTCAGCCAGCTTACCTTGACTGGAACTCTTCATGTGGAAACACATGACAAAAGTCTGGAAGGCTGTATAACTCACTCACTGAGCCTCATTATTCATGCTTCCCAATTAGAAATAATAACAGACAACATTGACTATTTGCTGTTTGACACACACTCCTATAAACAACTGAATTCTCACAGAAACTACCTAAAGAAAGTTCTATTCTTACCTACTTTTTAGTGAGTGATGAGAAAACCAAGGCAGGGAGGTGACTCACTTTTCCTGGGTCCCTCATACACTACATGCCCTGAGTTACAAGTTGAGCTCACCATCTCTAAAGCACAGGAGTTTAAACACTCTTTGTTGCCTACAGCATACAGCTGTTGCAGCTCTAGGCTCCACAGGAAACCTGCCCAGAGAACTTCACCTTCTTAAGGAACCATGTGCAGATGTGTCCACCCACCGTGCAATGGAAAGGCAAGGAGACCAAGTACAGCCATAGCATTTGGAGTCAGGGCGCATTTGGTGTCCTCAGCACTGCGGCACACTTGCCTCCCCAAGGATAAGTAAGGAGGAGATTAAATTGCAGGCTGATCTTATTCATCCTTTTGCTTCTCTCCAGAGAAATATTGGAAAACTTATCTTGTACTTTTTGCCTCACGGATTCCCCAACTTTTAGAACAGAATACAGCTGAAGCTGAAAACTCGGCTGTCTCATCTGTGACCAGTGTAGGTGCTTCAGTACAAGTGTACCTAAGGACAAGTGTTCACCCCTGCCATAGAATAGGATGCTATGGGCCTGCATCACAATGCGTGTAGCATCCCCTTACTGCTGTTCTTTTTCCATTCTTCTATTCAATCCTATGAAGAGAAATGGTGTCTTGATTTTGAGCAAAAGGATAGTGAAGCTTCTGATGCCTTCCAGCTCTGTTGGAAAAGGAGCTTGTGGGCTTAGGAGGGAAGAAATTGAGATCTCTACACTGTTATCCCCACCCCATTCTGTTTTTACTTCAGGCATACTCTTCTCTTTTATTCCACTTTTATGCCCTGAACCTCCTATACATCTTCTCCTTTATCCTCCATCTTCCCCCCTCTCTTCCCCTTGACTGCCTTATTCTCCCAGTGTGCTCTTGTGTTCTCTCTTCAGATGTGCGTGCGTGTTTGCGCACCCTCCCTCCCAAGCACTACACCACGAACACAACTCCTATGACTGGTGCGATGTACTTTTGAGTTAAAAAGTCCAACATGAGTTAGGAAAGGGTAGTCTTGAGATGGTTATAGATGTGGCTGGAGGACTTTTTCCCTCAGTGAGATGCAAATAACAGCCTGCCAATGATTCTCAGCTCTTGCCTGGAGGAACTTTCCAGAACGGCTAGTGTAATTGAACCAGTATTTAACCTCATTTCCAAGCTGCCAAACAGGTCTTAAGGGGACCGCGTCCACCCACCTAAACACCTCCAGTTCTGTGTCTAACTAACACCTCTATGTTGTTTCCCCTTGAATGTACACCAACCACTATATAGCACCAGACCATTAACCAAGTGTGCAATTGTTCCTCTTGAAGTTTGGTCCATTCATCATTTTTAATTAACAGCACTCCTTGATATTCAAATGTTCTATTAAAAAAAATAACGGTTGAAAACACACCACTACTGTACAAGGAAGAGATGGTATAGTGTGACCGACTTCAACTATAACAGTGTTGTTTAAGAGAATTATTGTACGATTATGAGAAATGAAGTAATCGGCTAAATAATAAAAAAGCTGTCAGTAAGTGTTGAGTGTGTGGATATTACCTTGTGTCTCCCCATAAACCAGGTGATCACAGTGATCCACTGGTGAATTAAAGTTGTAAATGTTACGGTTTAGATTTCAAATACCTAGACTTCGAAGCCATCATCTTAGCTAGAAACAAAAATTGGTTTCCACAGCCAACCATAAACCTACTTTTATGTGGTAGTGATTTTCCTCTTCTATCCCTTCCTCCAAGTAAGCAGTAAGTGGGACGTCTTTGCAACATATCCTTTGTATTCCAGATACAGAGAGATACAAGCATGGCCTGTCAAAGCATGGCCCTGCACATTGCCATGTGACTACAAGGGGAAGATAGACTGACACAAAGCACAGGATGGGAAAAGAGGTGCTAGAGTTTAAACCTTGTACATCTAAGAAAAATGTTGCAAAAGTCTATCCCAAATCCATCCTTGTGCTTTGAAAAGGTCTTTGGGATTTACCTGGGTGTTATGAAACACCTCCAAATCTACGTAACCCCAAATCTTTAATCTCTTTTTTTTTTCCATTTTACAATGTGACTCTAGATGTTTCTTGTCTGCCACCAAAACATGATTCACTTTAAATTCATCAATAATCAGGTTAAGAGTCTGGGCTTAATATATCCCCTGAAAAGCAATGATCAAAGCCATGGGCTCTGCCCAAGGAGGGATGATTAAAAGAATGTAGCAGTGCTGCATTTTGGTTACAAGCTCCTCCACACCCCTTCCATCTAAAAGTGTGTTGTTCTGCCCTTCCCCTCAAATCTGGGCAGGTTTATGACTTTTTTGATCAATAGTTTATGACAGAAGTGGCAGGCAGTTTGTGTCCTCTACATCAGAGTCATAAAAGGCTTTGGATTTTGGTCTGCTCTGGAGCTCCTGCTCTTGCAGCAGTCAGCCTTCACATAAGAAATCTAAGACTTGGAGGTAGGGCAATGGCTCAGCAGGTAAGAGCGCGCTCTCTTCTCACAGAGGACCTGGGCTCAGCTTCCAGTGTCCACATAGCATCTGACAAGTGTCCAGTTCCAGGAGATATGACACCCTCTTCTGGCCTCTGCAGACACCAGACACACTCATAAATATACCCAGGTAAAGCATTCCTACACATACAATAAAAATAAATAAATATTTTTTTAATAATGGGAGAAATCCATGTCTGCCAAACTTCCTTCTACTCCATATAGGGGAGGTTGTATTCTAGCTCTTGGTCCACAGTACCCCCATGAACAATTCTGCTGAGAACACACAAATGAAGCAGTATGATACCTTCAAGACTAGTTTTCCCACTGCCACTGAGGACCACGTCTGGGTCCATGGTCCTACTGCCTCTGGGGTTTGTATTCACGTCTGTGGCATGTGTTATCACCGAAGGCCACGTGGATGTCGGGATGTCCATAGTTTGTCCTGCAGCCTGAAGACATGTTGATGTCTGTGGGGCATGCTGTTGCAGGGGGGCCATCTTGATGTGAGTACCCTGCCCTGCCACCTGAAGTCATGGTGATGCCTGTGGTCTGGGCTGCCTCTGAGAGCCTTGTCTGGGCCTACTACAGCCAGGGGTTATGGTCTGTGCTGCCACCAGAAGCCATGTTATCCAGGCTCCCGCTGAGTGTGAAGAGCAATGAGGTTACTTCTGCGGTGATATCAATGACTGCAGACACACATTTGAGAAAGAGGTACATGGAAGGATTTTGTGACAACCCCTACCCTCATCGCAACCCCCAACCCTCCCAAAAAAAGTAGCAGCCTAAACAGGAAGCCATCAAAGAGGACTCTTAAAAAGTGTGATAGGGATGCTGAAGTTAGCTGTCCACAATTGATGGCTTCTGGTGGGGATGCAGGAGGGGAAGGACTCAGTTCTATTTAAGGGGCAGGCCACTGAGAGTTTGACCATGTTCCAGTGACTATAAAGATAAAACAAATTGGACTTGTTTTATTTTTATTTTTATTTTTCGCAAGAGGAGGTCACAAAGGTGGAGGCAGACATGGAAGGACTGGGAAATGTGGGTGTATGATGTGACACTCCCAAAGAATCAATAAAGATATTATATTGGAAAAAAAGTTAGTATGAATGTTGAGTCAGATATAGACCTTTAAACTCATGGAGATGGTTAGATAGTAGAATGTTAAAGTCAGGGGCCAAATATGTATAAACTGGACATTGGGAAGGTATACTGGGCCATTTAACTCTCACAAATGTGGCATATTTATATCTGTTGTTTTGTATAGTATTTACTGTTATAAGAGAAGGAACCATCTGTTGGACTGAAAGGGGAAACTTCTGGGGGGAAGAGGGTGGAAGGGCGGGATAGGAAGGGGGAATATGGAGGGGTTTGTGACTGAGATGTAACTTGAAGAAAAAAAAATAAAGTATTAAAAAAAAAAAGAGACTAGTCTCCTTACCTGATGCATAGGACCACTAACTTCTGTCAAAGTCATGAGGAAAGTAAGAATCACCTTGTCAAGCCTGCCCAGAGTTCCTGACACTCGTCCCAATTATATAAGATAATGAAAAGGTTATATCTGCTAAGCAAAAAGAACCAAATGGTTACTAACATGTCTATTCTATCTGCTTAGTGAACAGCATACAGATAAGACCTTCTCTTGGTGTAAATTCATCTAGACAGGAGTGGAAGCCAATTCAGGAATAACTGTGTAAGTAGAACTTTTTCCTTACCAGTGTATACAGTCTGGTCCATGAAAGGACTGAAGAAAGAAAGATGGGATGGTGTACCCCAGTGCTTCCAGGAAAGCAAATCTCAAAGCATACGTGGTGACACCGTGAAAGAGGAGACATTATTTTTTAAAATTAATTTATTCATTTATTGCTTCAGGTTACATCTCCATCATAGTGTCCTCTTTCCACCCCTCCCAGTCCTGCCCTCCGACCCTCTACCCCCTATCCCTTCCATCCCACTCCTCTGGAGTGGAGTGTCCCTACATAACAGTCCCCCGCCCCAGTTCAGCAGTCATATGAGGGCCAAGAGCCTCCTCATACACTGGGGGCCTACAGGCAGTACCACCAGGGAAAAGTGTCTCCATGACAGGGAGAGAAAACAAACAAAAACAAAAACAAAAAAAAAAAGTCTATGTCCATGTTTCCTTTGGTGCGTTGGTTGTAGTATAGATATCCTGTACTATATAGCTAAATTTGCTGAAGGAGGCAGAGGCAGGAGGATCACAAGTTCGAGGCCAGCCTGGGCTACACAACCAAAAATATAAGAGGAGACATTATTTCAGGGTCAGAAAATGAAAGAGTCCAGCAAGAAGTGAGTAAAAGTATTGCATGAAACGGGGTTAATTTCAATTGGAACTTTATGGAAATAGATGTGCCAGTCCATACTTCCAATGTGCCAGGTAGGTCCTATGCTAATCTCTTAACTGCATAGTATCATGCAATCTTCATCACAAGTCTGAAAATAATATTTCAGACAGAGAAAGTGAGCATCTACACGGAAGAGTAGACACTTTACCAAAGCCCATGTGACTCTTCTACACATTGCATTTGTATTTCATTAATTTCTCCTCACTTTTTTTTTAAAATCATTGCCTGACTGCCCAATGCCAGGCAAAAGGGGAAGTTATACACGGTCCCATGAAAGCCCCTTGTTTCCATTAGAAAAACAGCTCAGGGGAGAATAAATGATGCTTTAATCTAAGTGAGACATCTCTATCATCTGCCTCCAAGGCTCCGAGAACACTGTGGAAGAGGGAGCAGAAAGAACATGAAAACCAAAGAATGGGGAAATGTTCACCATAATATCCTTTTCTGTACATAACATGGCCATTTAGTTGTGAACTCTGTGCAGTGGAGGCTGTCTACAGCACAAGACTTGCACAAGACTAGACCCATCAACATGTCATTATGGATGAGGCTGGATTCCATGTGACCTCACTTTTCTGTGTGATCCTGTTGGTAGCTTCATTGATGGTTGTCAGGCAGCCATTTTCTTTGGTGACATAGTGCTGATAAGTTTCCCATGGTCTAGTAAATAACCTCCCACACATCTACATGCATGCAACTCTTATTAAACTGACCGGATCACACACTAATGAGGACATGAAGGTAAGAGGAACTTTTTGTTGGGAAGAACAAAAGTAAGAGATACCAGGGAATGAGAAGGAGGAACAGAAAGTGAAATGACTAAAATCCATTATATATAAATGTTCATTACATGTATATATGTATGCATGTGGTATGTATGTATGCATGCATGCATGCATGCATGCATACATGTATATATTTATGAAAGTATATCAAGATTTAAAAAAAAATTGCAGAGGTCATAACCTATTTTCACAATCTGAGCATATTTTTACTTCCTGTTTAGCTTCCTTTTAGTTATTTTCTTTTTTTTAACATGAGGGTAATACAAAGCTACAGAATTATTATTCTAGCTTTATATATATCTTTGTGGATCTTTTGGGGTGTTTTTCCCCCCATGCATCCAGAGTTACGTCAATAGTTGGGTAAGACCTCAGGGGAAAAAATCCTTTAGGATAGCAGGGACTACTGAGACACAGACCCAGAATCAAGCCCTGATTTTGATAAACTCAACTACTAGCCTCACTTCCACCATGAACTCCAATAGTATTACCATTTCATATGAACCAATGAGTAGTTTCATTTCAACTAAAGCTTCAACATCGTATGGGAATTACTCTCGGTTCATGTGGGGATCTAGGACTTGGTTCATGTCTGTACTAATCCAAATTGAGAAAAAAAAACATCTTGTTATGGAGTTTTGCAATATGGGTGCTGCAATTAGCTGATTTCCTTTTGGTTTTGACATCCATTTCTTCACCAAAATCGACCTTTGTTAGAGTCTATGATATACTCACCCACATGAGGTACAAATTAGTGTAATTCATTCCTTACTACCTTTCTTAGGAAGAGAAACCCGTCTGTATCCTGTGCCTAATAAGAAGGGCAAGTTCTTTTGTTTCAAATGATTAAAATGTCAAGAGAGCCTGAGGCTACTGTCCAAAGAATCACACACTGTTCTCTGTCTTGCCCACTAGACAGGAAACTACCTCAAACAATGTCCTTGTGGTATCTGGGACTCAACTGCCCTCCATAACCAATGATCTCTTTTGAAGCCATTGCTGGACCTTCTGTGCTCTAATTTTTTTATGTCTCTCTCTTGATTGCTGTTTTTTAAAATATTTATTTATTACTTCGGGTTACATCTTCATCACAGTGTCCTCTTTCCACCCCTCCCTGTCCCGCCCTCCCACCCTCTACCCCCATCCCTTTCATCCTACTCCTCTGGAGTGGAGTGTCCCTACATATCAGTCCCCCGCCCCAGTTCAGCAATCATATGAGGGCCAAGAGCCTCCTCATACACTGGGGGCCTACAAGGCATCGCCACTAGGGCAAAGTGTCTCACTGACAGGATAAAAAGCCTATGTTCATGTTCCCTTTAGTGCGTTGGTTGTAGTATAGTTATCCTGTACCATATGGCTAAAATCCAACTATAAGTGAATAGATGTCATGTGCATCCTTCTGAGTCTGGGTTAGCTCACTCAGGATGCTATGCTCTATTCTTTATCATACAAAATGGACTCTTAATAATGACATTTCTACTGTCTTAGCATCTGGTCTCCTCTGGGACATGGGATGTACTTTCAGAAGCTTAGAGGACAGACAGATGCAGCAAGCTGGGATGCTTCCCCCCCCCCCCCCGCCCCAACCCGGATGGTGTCTCCAGCACCTCTTTGGTGTCCTCGACTTCCCTGTGTCCACAAAGTAAGAGCTTCTCTGGATGTTGCTGTAATGAAGGCTATCTCACAATTCCTTACATTCCCTTTCCACTAATCCAGGCTTTCTAGTTGGTGTCACATTTCAAACTTCCTCTCTGAAACTACCCAAGACAGTTTCTGTTTCCCTGTCTGGGTCTTAACCACTGCATAATTATTGAAAGATAATTACTTACATAGTGTTTGGCATAAGACTTTCGAAAGTGCTTAAGTTCTTGGAGACTGTCTTGAAGATCAAGTTTTGATGACAAAAGAGTTCAGATTTACTGAAACTTTACAACCGATTGCAGGAATAACAAAGACGTTTTTGGTTCAGTGATGAATTTGATCAAGAAATTGATTGGGCACGTGAACTGCTTCCTGATCAGTTGACTTGAAGAGCATCCAGATTATGAATATCAGTGCCTGGTCAGGAAAAGGGACATCTGCTAATGTCCACAAAAAGGATAGAGATAGTGCTTCAAAAGACATGATTGTCTATCTCATTTACAGGAACAGAATAGACAAAGAATATGTAAAATCATAAATACATAGGAAAATTGACCACATATGAATCATATTTTGATATATGAAAAAACTAAAGGGAACACAAGTTCAATGTTCTTTGATAGTGAAAACAGAGTGAGAGCAAATAACTCACTTCTGAAATCTTTTGGTTTCCCTGATGCATGATTAAAGCCCCAGAATTCTTCTTATGTTTTTTGTAATGCCACTTTCATTTCTAAAACTGAATTTTAAGGCACATGAACAGTATGATTTTACTAACATAAACATCACAAAACAAAGAACTTCAAAACCTCCACTTTTGATACTTGAGCAATACATCAGTTAAACTCAGATTTAGGTCTCACCAATATTAGAAACAGAAAAGCAAAGCAGGACTATTAGAGACAATAAGACCACACGTGAGTATTCATAACTATAGGAAAAGCCCATCCATTAGACTGGAAGCCAAGGGAAGGCGTGGATATCTTAGAAACCAGAGCCTCTCAAGGGAGAAAGACAATTCATTAGTGCTGGAACTACTCTCGGGAATGATGAGGATGATTCATTAAGAACCCAGACAATGGGAACTGAAGATATTCCTGCTGCCATGGTAAATGGCCCTTTGTGAGATTAACTGATGAGGGCAGCTACTAACAGGCAGAATCAGTCACATTCCCTCTTCTTCCTTTCAGTGTCCCTCTAGGGTACCCACTGAATAAAGCTTAACCTGTGACTGACTAACAAAAAGGAATCAAAGCTTGCAGCATGTCAACAGTAGCAGTATGGAGTGCAAAAGGATGAATCAAGGCACAATAACTTATTAACTGCTGTAAGCAACTTGAAGAGTGCACAAGACAACACCTTTGAAGGTGCTTGGAAACATGCCAAGTGCTCAACAATATTGGTGTTCTGGGTCCTCCTTCAGTGTGCTTCAGACTTCAAAATGGTTCATAATTTCTGGGTGCCTTCCCTTGACAACATGGTTGGGCAGCAAGAAAATAAGTCCCAATTTCACATTATGTATCCGTTTTATGTGCCAAAGGTCCTGTTGAAATTTTGACATTGAACTTTTTTGAAGAGGTTTTACCATGCTGTACAAAGCATCTTTTTAAAAAATAATTTTTGAGATTACAATATAATTACATTTCCTCCTCCCCACAGAAACTTCCCATTTGCCCGACTCTGGCTTTTTTCTTTAACTGTTGTGTGCATGTCTGGTCCATGTGTGTGTATGTGTGTGTCTGTGTACATTATTCCTAAATCTATAAAGCATCATTTCATCTTTTGTGGCTGAATATTCTATTGTGTTTAGTGGTAGCTAATTTTAACTGGTCACCTATCAATTTTTAGCACCATAGAAGCATTTCCCATGTTTTCTCTTGTCTCATTCTCCCAACAGTACCACAAACAGCTATCTAAATTTTACATATGTGAGCACTTAGAATTGGTAAGTTACTTTTCCAGTGTAACAGAGCTGTTAAGTATGTCACTCTGCAATGTTGCCATGGGTATATTTGTTTGGTTGGTTTTGTTTAGGAGGGATGGGAGATACACAGCTTTACATGCAGCAAACATGTAATCTTCCAAAACATGAGCCACTTGCAATAACCTCTACACCTTCATTGCCTTCCTGTTATGCCCAGGTCTTTAGTATAGTGCATTACTGTCATGGAGAAAGACAATCGTGCAGCATTGTCAAGCACCTTGGTAGTAGGTGTTTATTGAAAACAGAGAAGTCCAGAATTCTTGTCTCTGATTTCACTGAGTTTGGACTTAAGAGTACATGTACTGGCTTAAGAGTCAAGGTATATCCATCATCCCCACTCTCCAGCTGGCTATATTTGTACACAACCCATTTCAGCTGCTTGGAGGTCTAGTCACTAATAGAGCAAACATACACCCATTTTGATATCATATATGTATATCATGATGATTTTTACCTACAGCTCAGTTGCACTTCGGACCTCCAACCTTCCTTACAGTCTTACTCTTGGACTCTTACTCTTACTCATTGGACAGAGAGAGATGCTTTGATCCTGATCCTGTACCCTCTGTGTCCCTTGGCAACTAATAAGGAATTGGAGGACACCCACAGCAGAGGTGTTGGTGATGGAGCTGACTGGAGTGAGGCAAAGAGGGGGGAACATAAAGAAAGGGTATTTGGTTGCTATGGAAAAGCAGCAAACACTTAGAGGAAGAGGGTGTGGCCCAGGACTTAATGAAGTGCCATTGGGTTTGAGCAGCAGCTGGAATATCTGAGCTTAGCTGTACTCCTTCCCACAGAGCTTGGGGCCAGGCCACTAGTAGGAACTTCCTGTACCTCTTTGGAATGCTCAGGATGAAGACAGGAGTGGAAAAGGCAAGCAGGCCTCCCAGGTGTGGATTTTCCTCCTTCTGGCCACAGAAGAGAGGCCTCCCCGAAGAAATCTGGAAAATTCTCCAAAGCGCCAGAAAAGACTTGATGGATAAATTATTTCTTTTCCCCAAATTCTGAATCTGATTTTTTTTTTCAGAATATGAGGAGACTCTTTGAAAGTCTTTCCCTGTAGAGGTCCACCTCTGTTGGAAGCTTTGCTTCCTGCCCTCTGAAAGACTGTTTCCCACTGTGGGAATAGACCTGCCATCTCAAGACCCTCACAGTTTGACTAAAAAGAAGATGTGTATTAGCCATGGGAATGTAAATGGTACTAGGTTGAAATATCCAGAAAGGAAAGGCTACAGATACAGTGAAGGATTCAGGCTAGCACGGTATAGAGAAGTTTAACTCAAGTATACAAGAAAGGCTCACAGTCAAGTTCAAGTTGTGTGTCAGAAGCAAGGTAGTCAGATGTGGCACTCAGCAGCCGGGAGGTGCATAGAACACATAATGAAGATGAAACAGTGATGTTGGCATTTACATGTGCACATACATGCATGAGCCTAAGAGCAGATATGGCAAGAGATGGACCTCGCATTCACTTCAGTTCTTACTACCTCATATTCTCTTTCTACTCTCAACCCTTTTCCATTTGGCTTCATCTATCCCTTAGCCTTGAAATCTTGAAAAAGCTATAGCATAAATGGAAATGAAAAATGAAGATGACATTTTGAGTACATCTGAAATGCTCTTTGGATGGTGTAGGATATTTCTTTAAAACAAACTACAGAAATTGCTTCTTTGATAAGTGTTAACAGACATCTATTGTTGATAAGTCTTTACTAAATTCCAGCTATAGCAGGGAAAAGAAACTTATACAGACACTTTATGTGACAGAAGCAATCAAGAGTTATTCTTTTTTCCCCCAACATTTATTTATTTCTTCAAGTTACATCTCAATCACAGCCCCCTCTCTCCTCCCCTCCTGGTCCCACCCTCCTACCCAATTCCCCCTCTCCCTCCTATTCTCTCTTTTTTTTTCAAATTTAAGGTATATCTTTCCCCCAAGAGCTCGCCCTTTTAGTACAATAAATGATTCTTTTTCTTATAACTATAAAAATAATACAAAACAGCCGGGCGGTGGTGGTGCACGCCTTTAATCCCAGCATTTGGGAGGCAGAGGCAGGCGTATCTTTGTGAGTTCGAGGCCAGCCTGGTCTACAAAGTGAGTCCAGGACAGCCAGGGCTACACAGAGAAACCCTGTCTCGAAAAACCAAAAAAAAAAAAATACAAAACATTAAGAACAATCAGGCAACAATCATGAAAATTTTAATGTATAACATACATTCCCAGTGTCCATATATATTTGGCAACTAATAATAATATTCTATATCTCGATGAATCTAAAGTTCTATACCTAACTCAGTTTCTATCATAACTTGCATTACCAACTTAAAAAAAAATCTTCTTAGACCTAGAACATCCTTTTAATTCCTGAAAAACTTAAAACTTAACTGTGAGACTATAACTATTGAGTCTTCAACCACATCAGAGACCTGTGAAGGATAAAATATCTGAATAAACAGGAAGTTCAGAGCAAGCAGCTTCCAAAACTAAGAAATGACAGAAAACTGGCTGGCTGAATAGTTTCCTATTTCTCTCTATAACATTGGAACATCTACCTTCAGTCTTTTGGCCCAGTATCTCTGACAGACATTAATTGTAAAGCAGGAATTATAAAAGACTTGCTCACCCTGTCTTGGCAGAGGAAGGTTTTTGACTTATCTGCTGCCAAGTTTTGTCTTTTTCAGACAGCATTCTGTCTACAGTTGAAGCAAGGGATTTTTATTGCTCAGTGGCTAGCTTGCCACTAAAGCAGCCATCTCCAAATGGACGTCCTTTGATGATCATCATCTACTTGGAGTAGAATTAAGGGGGTTGCTGTCAGGAGCTGACATGTTTCAATATCAAAAAAAGAAAAAATCGTAAGTTAAGAAAACATCTTTAGATGCTATATTCTACAGATCTCTTGAGGTTTTTGAAGATCATCTATCTATCTCTGTATATTTGAATAAACACGTTGCTTGTCTCTTAACAACTTGACTTGTGATTAACTCAGAAAACATCTGTGGTACACTAAACTAGTACCTAACAGTACAATAAGTTTGAATGATTATTAGTTTTCAGTTCTTAATCCTAAATAGTTTGTGATAATTGCTATTAAAAAGCCTAGAATTTCACATTGCATTTTTAAGCATTACATAGGTAAAATACCTTAAAAAGAGTAAACCTTAATTTTGTATCAATATACAAAGATATATACCATTGTAGCCAAATATATTCTTACTTTTGTATCAATATACAAAGATATATACCATTGTAGCCAAATATATTCTTACTTTTGTATCAATATACAAAGATATAAGAGCATATTCAATAATCTATCCCTTTTTTTATCATTCCTATATCATGTCTATATCCCCCTTTTTTCCAAGCCTTTCCCCCCTATATAGGAGAGAAAGAAAGATAGAGAAAAGAAAAAGAGAGAAATCTCTGGGTGAGAGTTATTCTTATACTAACCATTTGAATGTGCACAACAGACCAACAAATTTAAACTCATTCCTCACTTGATGCATCACCAGTAGAAGAGTCAGTTGCCCTGCTCAACCTCCCTGAGCTCAGAGGACAAGCAAGGTCTTCATTTTGAAGTCTGTACTCCATGAATGAGCACACTTGAATTCAGGATGTCTACTAAAGATTACTTTTAGGGAGTTGAGGACTAAAAAGTACAGATGTCTTGACAACATTTTATAACTAGAGAAATCTCTGCTACTCTTTCTGCCCTAGCCATATCCTTGCTTCTCTTCACGTTATGTCAACTGTTTAACACTAAAAGTATCCATGAGCAAGGGTTGTCCATTAATGAATGATGTCTAGAGAAAAAGAAGGGACAGCCGCTGACACTGTAGTGTTCTTCTGAAATGCCTTGTCAATTACATTGTCTTCTTATTTTTCTTATTTTTTCCGTTTTTTTTTCATTTCTTCAAGTTACATCTCAATCGCAGTCCCTTCCCTATTCCCCCTCCAGTCCCACCTTCCCACCCTCAACCCCCCATTCTCTTCCCTTTTTTTTTCTTTTAAGTTTAAGGTATATCTTATTTCCCCCTACAGTTTCCCCGTTCAGTTCAACAAATGGCTCTTTCTCTTATAATAATAAATACAATACAGTACAACAGAGGTAATTAGGCCACAGTTATGAGGGTTATATGGCTTAACGTACATTCTCAATGACCAGTCCATATGTATTTGGTACCTGACTTTAACATTCTACTATCTAACCATCTCAATGAGTTTAAAGTTCTATATCTGACTCAACATTCATACTAACTTGCAACACAATTTTAAAAGTATCTTCTTAGATCTATAACACTCTCTTGACTCCTAAACAACTCAAAATTAAATTACGAGACTCTAGCTATCTGTTCTTCAACCACCTCAGAGACCTGAGAGGGATAAATGTATCTGATTTTATAGGAAGTACAGGGCCTGCAGCTTCCCAAACTAAGAAATGACATACCAGTGGTAGCCTGGACAGTTCCCATTTTCTTTCCATACATTACAGCATCGATTGTCAGTCATTTGGCCCCATTTCTCTGACAGACATTGGTTGTAGAGCAGGGGTTATGAAGGACTTACCTACCTTGTCTTGGCAGAGCTAGGCTGTCGACTTACCTGCTTCCAGGTTTTGTCCTTTTTGGACAGCATTCTGTCTACAGTTGGAGCAAGGGGCTTTTCCTACCAAGAGATAGGCTTGTGACTAATTCAATCATCTCCCACTGGAGATTCTTCGATGCTCATCTTCTACTTGGAGGAGAATAGGGGGTGCTGTCAGGAGTTGATACGTCTTGATATAAAAAAATCTAAAGTTAAGCAAACATCTTTGAATGCCATATTCTGCAGATCTCTTGAGGTTTTTGAAGAGGCCCTATCTATCTCTTATATTAGGGTAAGCAGATGTTGCTTGTCTCTTAGCAGGTTTATTTCTGATTAGCTTAACAAGTAACTATAATAGGCTGTCACAGTACCTAACACAATGACCGGCTTACATAACCATTAGTTTGCATTTCTTAATTATCCTAAACAGTTTCTGACAATTAGTAGTAAAAGGCCAAAACATCACATTTCATTTTTTTTCTTTACCTCCTAACCCTTCCATCCCATTTCTCTGGGGTGGGGTGTCCTTATATAACAGTCCCTCATCTCAGTTGAGAGGTCGTATGAGGGCCAAGAGCCTCTTCATTCATTGGGGGTCTACGAAACAGTACCATCAGTGAAAAGTGTCCCGTTGCCTGGGAGAGAGAACTACTAAACAAACAAACCAATAAGCATACAATAGATAAAAAAGACTAAAGACTAGAAAAAATATAACTAATATATAAAAAATAAAAATTAAAAATAAGAAGTCTATTTCCAAGTTCCCTTTGGTGTGTTAGTTGTAGTATCGATACCTTCTACTATATAGCTAAAATCCTACTATAAATGAATAGATGCCATATGTGTCCTTCTGAGTCTGGGTTAGTTCATTCAGGATGAGCTTTTCTAGTTCCATCCATTTGGCTGCAAATTGCATAATTTCATTGTTCCTGATAGCTGAATAATATTCCATTGTGTAGATGTGCCACAGTTTTTTAACCCATTCTTCAGTTGAAGGACATCTGGGTTGTTTCCAGTTTCTAGCTATTACAAATAAGGCTGCTATAAACATAGATGAGGAAACTTCCTTATGATTCCATGAAGAGGCATTTGGGTATATACCCAGAAGTGGTATGGCTGGGTCCTGAGGCAGAGCTATTCCAAGTTTTCTAAGATATCGCCAGACTGACCTCCATAGTGGTTGCACAAGCCTGCATTCCCACCAGCAATGGAGTAGGGTACCCCTTTCTCCACACCTTCGCCAGCATGAGCTGTCATTTGAGTTTTTGATCCTAGCCATTCTGACAGGTGTGAGATGGAATCTCAGAGTCGTCTTGAGTTGCATTTCTCTGATGACTAAGGATGTTGAGCATTTCTTCAAGTGTCTCTCAGCCATTAGGGCATTAGGGATTCCTCCTTTGTGAATTCTCTATTTAGCTCTGTCCCCC
>CAJQZJ010035392.1:563759-579975 GCA_907164525.1 Lophiomys imhausi | reverse complement strand
ATGCCATTCTGACAGGTGTGAGATGGAATCTCAGAGTCGTCTTGAGTTGCATTTCTCTGATGACTAAGGATGTTGAGCATTTCTTCAAGTGTCTCTCAGCCATTAGGGCATTAGGGATTCCTCCTTTGTGAATTCTCTATTTAGCTCTGTCCCCCATATTTTGATTGGATTATTTGGTTTCTTGGCATTTACTTTCTTGAGTTCTTTGTCGATTTTGGATATTAGCCCTCTGTCAGATGTGGGGTTGGTGAAGATTTTCTCCCAGTCTGTAGGCTGCCGTTTTGTTCGAATGACAGGGTCCTTTGCCTTACAGAAGCTTTTCAGTTTCATGAGGTCCCATTTATTGATTGTTGATCTCAAGTCCTGAGCTGTAGGTGTTCTGTTCAGGAAGTTGTCGCCTGTGCCAATTAGTTCGAGGGTTTCTCCCACTTTTTCTTCTAGTAGATTTAGTGTGACTGGCCTTATGTTAAGGTCTTTGATACACTTGGACTTAAGCTTTGTACAAGGTGATAAGTATGGATCTAACTTCATTCTTTTACAAATGGACATCCAGTAGGGCCAGCACCATTTGTTGAAGATGCTGTCCTTCTTCCATTGTGCTTTTTTTGCTTCTTTGTCAAAAATTAGGTGGCCATAAGTGTGTGGGTCTATTTCTGGATCTTCAATTCGATTCCATTGATCTACTGGTCTGTTTCTATACCAATACCATGCTGTTTTTACAACTATTGCTCTGTAGTACAGCTTGAAATCTGGGATGGTAGTACCTCCAGATTTTTTTTTTATTGTACAGGATTGATTTAGCTATTCTGGGGTTTTGTTGTTCCAAATGAAATTGAGGCCAGCTCTTTCCAAGTGTATAAAAATTGTGTTGGTATTTTGATAGGAATTGCATTGAATCTATATATTGCTTTTGGTAGGATGGCCATTTTTATTATATTGATCCTACCTATCCATGAGCATGGAAGATCTTTCCATCTTCTAAAGGCCTCTTCTATTTCTTTCTTCAAAAGCTTAAAGTTCTTGTTTTATAGGTCCTTTACTTGCTTGGTTAGAGTCACCCCCAGGTATTTTATGTTGTTTGCGGCTATTGTGAAGGGGGTTGTTTCTCTTATTTCTTTCTCAGCCCATTTGTTTGTTGTATAAAGAAGGGCTTCTGATTTTTTTGAATTAATTTTTTATCCAGCCACTTTGCTTAAGGTGTTTATCAGCTGTAAGAGTTCTCTGAGGGAATTTTTGGGGTTGTTTATGTATACTATCATATCATCTGCAAATAGGGATAATTTGACTTCTTTTTTTCCCATGTTTATCCCCTTGATGTCCTTTAGTTGTCTTATTGCTCTAGCAAGAACTTCAAGTACTATATTGAAGAGATATGGTGAAAGTGGACATCCTTGTCTTGTCCCTGAGTTTAGAGGAAATGCTTCAAGTTTCTCTCCATTTATTTTGATGTTGGCCACTGGCCTGCTGTATATTGCCTTTATTATTTGTAGGTATGGCCCTTGTATGCCCGTTCTCTCCAGAACTTTTAGCATGAAGGGGTGTTGGATTTTGTCAAATGCTTTTTCTGCATCTAGCGAGATTATCATGTGGTGTTTTTCTTTCATCTTGTTTAAATGGTGAATGATGTTGATAGACTTTCATATGTTGAACCATCCTGCATCCCTGGGATGAAGCCTATCTGATCATGGTGTATGATACTTTTGATGTGTTCTTGAATTTGGTTTGCTAGTATTTTATTAAGTATTTTTGAATCTATGTTCATGAGGGAGATTGTTCTGAAGTTCTCTTTCTTTGTTGGGTCTTTGTGTGGTTTAGGAATCAGGGTGATTGTGGCCTTGTAGAATGAGTTTGGCAATGTTCTTTCAGATTCTATTTTGTGAAAGAGTTTGAAAAGTATTGGTGTTAGCTCCTCTTTGAAGGTACGGTAGAATTCCGTGCTAAAGCCATCTGGCCCTGGGCTTTTTTTGGTTGGGAGATTTTTAATGGCTCTTTCTATTTCCTTATGGGTTATAGGGCTGTTTAATCTGTTCATCTGATCTTGATTTAGCTTCGGTAGGTGGAATCTATCAAGAAAATTGTCCATTTCACTTAAGTTTTCAAATTTGGTGGAGTATAGATTTTTAAAGTAGGATCCAAATATTCTCTGGATTTCCTCAATGTCTGTTGTTATTTCTCCCTTTTCTTTTCATTTCTGATTTTGTTGATTTGGGTTTTCTCCCTCTGTCTTTTAGTTAATTTGACTAAGGGTCTGTCTATTTTGTTGATTTTCTCGAAGAACCAACTCTTGGTTTCATTGATTCTTTGTATAATTCTTTTTGTTTCTAAGTTGTTGATTCAGCCCTAAGTTTGATGATCTCCTGCCTTCTGCTCTTATTGGAAGTGTTTGCTTCTTTTTTTTCCAATTCACCCAGTTTAGCTGTTAATTCGCTAATATGAGCTGTCACAATTTTCTTTTTGAAGGCACTTAGTGCTATGAACTTTCCTCGTAGCACAGCTTTCATTGTGTCCAATAGGTTTGGGTATGTTGTGCCTTCATTTTTGTTGGATTTTAAGAAGACTTTGATTTCCTTCTTTATTTCTTCCGTGACCCAGTCATCCTCTAGTAAAGAGTTGTTCAATTTCCATGTGAGTGTAGACTTTCTGTTGATTCTTTTGCTATTGAACTTCAGCTTTATTCCATGGTGGTCTGATAAGATAGAAGGGGTTATTTCAATTTTCTTGTATCTGTTGAGGCTATCTTTGTGTCTAACTATATGGTCAATTTTGGAGAAGGTTCCATGAGGTGCTGATAAAAAGGTGTATTCTTTGGTGTTTGGGTGAAACGTTTGTAGATATCTGTTAGGTCCATTTGGTTCATGATCTCTGTTAGACTCATTATTTCTCTGTTTGGCTTCTTTCTTGATGATCTGTCCATAGTTGTGAGTGGGGTGTTGAAATCTCCCACTGTTAAAGTGTTTGGATCAATGTGCGATTTAAGTTTTAGAAGCGTTTCTTTTATATGTAGGTGCCTTTGTATTTGGGACATAGATGTTCAATATTGAGATGAACTCTTGGTGGATATTTCCTTTAATGAGTATGTAATGCCATTCTCTTTCTTTTTATTAACTTCAATTGGAAGTCTATTTTGTTTGATATTAGGGTGGCTACTCCAGCTTGTTTCCTGGGTGCATTTGCTTGGAAGACCTTTTCCCAGCCCTTTACTCTGAGGTAGTTTTTATCTTCAATAGTGAGATGTGTTTCTTGTATACAGCAAAAAAATGGGTCTTGTTTACGGATCCAGTCTCTAAGTCTGTGTCTTTTTATTGGTGGGTTGAGCCCATTGATGTTGATGGATACTACTGACCAGGGCTTGTTATTTCCCATTATTTTGGTATAGCTGGCTGTCTTGTGTTTCTCTTTTGTTTAGTTGCTGTGGAGGTTTCTATTTCCTCTGTTTTTTTGGGTGTAGTTATCTTCTCTGTGTTGGAATTTTCCTTCTAGGATCTTCTGTAGGGCTGGGTTTGTGAGGAGATATTGTTTGAATTTGATTTTGTCATGGAATATCTTTTTTTCTCCTATGTTGATAGAGAGTTTTGCTGGGTATAATAGTCTGGCTGGGCACCTATGTTCTCTCAGGTCTTGTAGAACATCCATCCAGGCCCCAGGCCCTTCTAGCTTTTAAAGTTTCTGAGGAGAAGTCAGGTGTGATTCTGATGGGTCTGCCATTGTATGTGACTTGGCCTTTTTTCTTACAGCTTTTAATATCCTTTCTTTGTTCTCTACATTTGTAGTTTCTATTATTATGTGGCAAGAGGAGTTTCTTTTCTGATCTAATCTGTTTGGTGTTCTGTAAGCCTCTTGGATTTTTACTGGCATCTCTTTCTTTAGGTTTGGGAAGTTTTCTTCTATGATTTTGTTGAAGATATTTCCTGGACCATGGTGTCGGGAGTCTTCTCTTTCCTCTATGCCTATAATTCTTAGGTTCCATCTTTTCATTGAGTCCTTGATTTCTTGGATGTTGTGGGTGAGAGATTTTTTTAGCCTTCTCATTTTCTTTGGATGTTGCACTGATTTCTTTCATCGAATCTTCCATGCCTGAGATCCTGTCTTCCATCTCTTGCATCCTATTTTTCATACTCACATCCATAGTTCCTGTTCTCTTCTCTTGATTCTCCATTTCCTCTTTTAACTCTGACTGTGTTTTCTTTATTGTATCCATTTCTATTTTCATGTCTTGAATGGTAGTGTTCGTTTTGTACATTTCCTTCTCCAGTTTGCTTGTTTTTGTCTGGAGATCATTCATTGCTTTATCCTTTTCCTGTTCAAGTTGGGTCACCTTGGCTTGGAGCTCTTTAATGATGTTATTCGTTGTTTTGACTTGTAAAATTGTGGCTTCTTTGAATTCCTTCATACTTTTAAGTTCTTCTTGAAAGGGACTCTATCACTTTCCATAATGTAGGATTGTCATCGTTTTCATGTGTTTCATTGTGGTGAGGTGGTTCAGGCTGGACGGAATAGCGTTGCTTCCTTTTGTTGGAGATATTTTGCTCTGTTTTTTTTTTTTTTTTTGGTCTGGGGCCTCTGGCCATGTGGAATTTTTTTGCTGTCTTCTGGACTTGGGTCCAAAGGGGGCGCTTTGGTGTAGGAGTAGTGTTGCCTTACTCCACCCCTATAAGGTGAGTCATTCAGTCCCGCCTCCCAGGTGGAGACCTAACTAATCCAGGTGGCGGAGCTGTGTACAAGTAAGCTCTGGTTCCCCACTGGAAGGGCCCGTGCTAGTACATATGTCCGATGTATGACAGTTTCAAATATCTCACAGTTTGCCCGAGGTTGGTTCTTGTAGCAGGTAAATCTGCAGTTCAATTCCAGTAGCCTTGCCGCTCTGGCGGCTTGGAAACTGGCCAGTGACATCACAGACTGCGATCTGAAGGTGCTTTGCAGTGGAGCTTCTTCACTTCCAAGGGTCGCAACCTTTCACCAGATAATTGGATCATCTGTGTGAGACCTGGGTGTGCCCAGCAGGGTGGGGATTATCTCTGCGTGGTTTCTGAATCTGCCAGCTGGGTATTAGGTTGGAGCTTACCAGGGGTCTGTCCTTTTGGGAGATGGGTGATCCCAATTCCCGGGTCCAGAGGCTTCCTAGCGTGTCTGAGAGTTGGAAGGAGCATCCTGCCCAGGGATCTTCCGTTGTCCCTGTGTAGCTGGGTGAGATTTAGAAGGGGTCGTGCCTTTTGTACAGCCTCCTGCAACACTTGCCGCCTTGTGACTGTTGACCCCGAAATCAAAATGCGTCCGTGCAGGCCGCCACCATCTTGGATCCTACATTGTCTCTTGACATAGCTTTTTAAAATAAAAAGTGTTTCTCATTTGATACTTGTACTTAAGACCACATTCTGATGATTTAATCTGGGAATTCAAACTGGAGCATGCCACAGATTTAGATGGAATTAAATTTAAACACAGCCCCCAAATCATAAAACACTTAATGGTATGTCATTTACATGTGTATTAAAGAAACAAAGATAATATCAATTAGTTTATTAGAATAAACTATACTAAGAAAAAATAAAGTACATAGAAATTCAAAATCTTTCCACTCACTAATGCTACCCTCTACAAGTGTGTTTCTTCTTGTACCAAGGGCATTTTTGTTAATCTACAGTAACGTACTCATGACAACAATTTGTGAAGCTGTCAGGCTGCTTCTTAGACTGTAAATCTTGCCAGATCAACAGTTGCTAATTATTTTCCCAACACCCCACATATATAAGTATATATATATGAACTACATATATACTTATACTTGAGATGATTATGTATTTGTGTTACCTGGACCAAAACATACCTTCATGTCATAGCGAATGATGAACCCTGAATTCAATGGTGTTTGAATTACTGACTGAGGAGTCATCTCCATACTATGCAGTTCAACCCCACAGTGTTCTGTGTTAGCTTTATGCTAACATCATTGGTTGAGCTATTGTTAAAAGAGCCAATCATACATACAGCTCAACTTTACCCTATCCTGCTCATGCCAACTCCAAATATGCAAACAACACATCTGATTTCTTTGGTTTCAATGTCTCCCTTGACCTTTTTTTTTTAATATATATACAGAAAACAAAGGTTGGTGGTGAACTCACCACAGTTCACGTGTTCCACTGTGCAGGACATGACAGAAGGCAAATCCAAGTATCTTAAAATGAATGAGATAGTATTTCTAAAGCTGCCATGTAGGGTCATGAGATATGTGCCACCTGATACTGCCTTGTCCAGATTAATGCATTTGGAAATTTCCTGTTTGCTAACTGGGATTTAAAATAGAGGTCTCTGATAATGGTTTGTTTTTACTCAAATGGAGATATTTATTCTTTGGATTGTCACAAAAATATTAAAAAGCTTAGTAGATCTCTAACTTCAACAGCCATCAAAGAGTTCACAGTTGAGTACTAGGGAAAGCCAAGAGCACATCTAAAAACAATATCAGTCAAATATATTTATTATTTAGAGAACTGAAAGGGACCATAAAAACAAAAATCTCATCAAATAAGGATGTTCTGGTTATTTTGTTGTTGTTATCAGTTTGACACACACTAGAGTCATCTTAGGGGAAAAGGAATCTCAACGGAGAAAAACTGCCTCTGTCTGATTGGTCAGTAGGTAAGATGCCCTTGTAGACCATTTTCTTGATTACTTATTGATGAGGGGCTTGTCTTTCCTAGGCAGGTAGGTCTGGGTTGTATAAAAAAGCAAGCTGAGTATGACACAGAGAGTGAACCAGATAACCGATATTTGTCCGTGGTCTCCACTTCAGTTCCTGCCTCCAGATTCCCCACTTGTATTCCTGCCCTGACTTCCTTTCATGATAGACCATGAGTTTTAAGATGAAATAAATCCTTCGTTTCTGGTTGTTTTGGGGTGTGGTTTTAGATAGTGACTCACTTCTTTTAAATATTCAAAAAGCATTTATGTACCCTCCCTCCAGCCCTGACCACTCATTACCCTCTTGTCACACTTTACTGTCTTCACAGTGTTCTTCTGAATGAATGAAGTGGCTGCCCTCCCACTGCTTCTGGTTCTGTTGATAGGACACCTCATCAGGGCCTGGAACTTGCATTTTAGTGCTCAGTCTATTCTCACACTTGGACCCATCCACTTCTGCTTCCACATGTTCTTCTCCACAAGTGCATCTCATTAGTACCGTTTCATGAAAACTTACCTCATCCTCTTATTTGATGAAGTTTATTGTTTCTATGATCCTTCCTTTCCTTTCCTGTATCTAAATAATGCTGTATCCTTCAGCTGTTTTCTGAGCTCCTTGGGACAGAAATGTGATCGCTGTGTGTGTTTTTCCTTACCTCACCAATTTATCCTAGTGCCCAGCACATCATAGGTATTCAATAAAACTCACTGAATACTATAACAATATTCTCAGCAATGTTATATACATCGATTCCCTTAAGCCAGAGAAGGCTGTAATATAAAATATACCTCAAAGGGAGACAGTGAGCTTCAATACTAGACTTACTCAGTATGAGGTAGGACAAAATCTCTGAAGGGAAGCCATAGTGAAGAGCATGGTCTTTTGAGTGACCTTCAGGTGTGAGAACCCACAAAATTGAACACTGATTTATGCATATGGTTTCTAAGGAAATGGAATATGCTGGAGTATCAGGGTTGATTACTTTACAGACTGCAGAAACAGATGACTGAGTCCAATTGTGGCTCTGCCAATTGCTAGTTGTGCAAACTTGGTCCATCTTACCTATCTGAGTAGTTCTCATGTCTTATTTATGTTAAGTGTTTTCATTACTCCTCTGGTGTCCCTTCCTGCTTAATCTAGCAAAAATTGCATAAGGTGTCATGTAAAGATAAGCTCAGCACAAGACCTGCTTTTGCTTTTTCATTATCAAGGAGACTTGTTGTAGTTGATTTATTACATTTTCCCCAATACTATAACAGTGTACATATATATGTATTTATATATAACTTATATGTATTTATCTATAACATTTACATATGTATGTATAAAAGTTTTATATATAACACTGAATATATAAGCTATCTGTTATATATACATAACATATATGTATTATAAAAGTTTTATATATAACACTATAAAAACTGTATACACACACACACACACACACACACACACACACACACACATGTTATCTATGTACAAGGTGCCCTTACATCAACCATGAGATGTAAGTAACATTATTTTAAACTTCATGCCCAAGGCTCAAGATGTAACTCAATGACAGAGCATTTGTCTGGCAAGTATGAGGTGTTGGTCTGAATTTTTTAGTACTGTGCTGGCTAGTTTCATGTCAGCTTGAAACATGCTAAAGTCATTTGAAAGGAGGGACCCTCACTTAAGAAAATACCTCCAATTTTTTTATCCCCCTTAACCTCCCCATCCACTTCCTTTTTTTAAGTTTAAGGTATATCTTTTCCCCCCCAACAGGTCTCCCTTTCAGTCCAACAATGGCTCTTTCTCTTATAACAACAACTACAATATAAAACAACAGAACTAATTAGGACACAATTATGAGAATTATAAGGCTTAGCATACATTCCCAATGTCCAGTCCATATGTATTTGGCACCTGACTTCAACATTCTACTATCTAACCATCTCCATGAGGAAGTCTGCAAGGCTGGATTGTCTGGGCTACTTGTTTTCTTTGGTGTCTGATCTGTTTTCCTCTGAGGTTTCAGTTGTCCAGTTGTCCCTGGATTCCTTAGATGGATGCTTTAAATCTCCTGGAAAGATAAGAACAGAGCCCTGCCCTAATCCTAACTCTGGGACACTACTTTACTTTTTTTTGGGGGGGGGGGCGCAGGTAATATTTTTCATGAAGCAAATTCGGGTTTTTGACAGTATAAAAAAGTATTATCTTTCAATTGAGATTAAAAAGAAATTATTTTGATATTTTGGAACTAAACAAACCTTTAAGTGCATTTTGTTTGAGATCTCAAAGGACAATTCACTTTGAATTTCAGCATGCCTTTTGTGAGTAGCTTTTAAACTTAAGTCCTTCTAAATCCTATGTGCCTGTCTCTACATTCTAAGTATTGGGATCAAAGGCATGTGCTTCCCAACTCATGGGATTAAAGATGTGTACCACCACCCCTGGATCGAACTTTTTCTCTATTTAGAGCTTTCTTTCTGTCAGGCTGACCTTGAACTCGAGATCTGCAGGTTTCTGTCTCTAGTGTGTTGGGATTAACGGTGTATCCTTCTCAAATGATGGCATTAAGGGTGTGCACCATCACCACACTGTTTCTTGTAATTCTAGAATTTATAAGACAACTAACTCTATAGTGATCCTCCTGTTTCTGGTGGAGATAAAGGCATGTACTAACACCACACATTTCATATATTTTATCTTAGCTCCAAATTTTTCGATTCTTGGAGGTTTAGAAAACCAGGTTGAACCACAAGTAACTTTTAATTTATTTACAGTATTTTAAACCTCTTATCTGCTTTTTAATGCCAAACCATGAAAATATCCTTTATATCTACACAAAAAACTTTTAAGCTGCTATCAAGTTTGTGTAAGCTATGTGGCCACTTGCAGTCTAACATTCCAATCTGAAATTAAGGCCATTTTTCCTTTCATACCAGTAAGACAAGTATACCTTTGGTAAATTATAGTTTGAAATTTTTATATTGTATTTTTATTATATTTTTAAAGCTTATTAACTCTTTTCTAAAAAAAGTATTATTTTGTTTTCTCAAGTTACTTCGAGAATATAGTTACCTCCCTCCTCCTCTCCTGGCACCTCCCTCCCTCCTTCCCTCCCTCCCTTCATCCCTCTTCCCCTTCTGGCCCCTCCTTCCTTCCCTCCTTATCTCCCTCCCTTCCTTCCTCCCTCTCTCCCTCCATTGTTCCTCTACTCGGTAGTCTCCTTCTCCTCCGATGAGGTGGGCCCTCACATATCATACTCCCTCAGTTCTTCAGTCATGTGAGGGCCAAGAGTTTTCACTTGTACTGGGGTATGATATGGCTCACCATCAAGGGTAAGGTGTTCCACTAACCTGGAGCAGATTCCATGACTCACTTCTGGGTGAAATTTTTCCTAGGTCATATATGCTAGGTTCCTATCTATTTGGGTCTGTGGGTTATAGGATAGTTATCCTGTGATGTATGGCTAATATCCACTTATAAGGGAATACATACCATGTTTATCTTTCTGGGACTGCATCAGCTCACTTGGGATGAGCTTTTCTATCTCCATCCATTTGGTTTCGAATTGCATGATTTCCTCATTTCTGATAGCTGTGTAGTATTCCATTGTATAAATGTACCACAGGTTTCTTTTTCTTTTTGTTTTAATCCATTCTTCAGTTGAAGCAAGGCATTTTCTTTATTTTTTTTAGTAAGAACTTTATTTTTTTTTCAAGTTACATCTCAGTCGCAAACCCTTCCCTATTCCCCCTTCTTGTCCCACCCTTCCACCCTCTTCCCCCCCCCAACAGCTTCTCTTTTCATTCCAACAAATGGTTCTTTCTCGTATAACAGTAAATTCTATACCAAACAGCAGAATTAAATATGCCACATTTATGAGAGTTAAATGGCCCGGTGTACCTTCCCAATGTCCAGTTCATACATATTTGGCCCCTGACTTTAACCTTCTACCTTCTAACCATCTCCATGAGTTTAAAGTTCTATAACTGACTTAGTTTTCATACTAACTTGCATCACTATTATAACCATCTTCTTAGATCTAGAACGCCCTCTTGATTCCTAAACAACTCAAAATTTAGCTATGAGACTCAAGCTGTCTATTCTTCAACCACCTCAGAGAGCTGAGAAGGATAAATATATCTGATTGTATAGGAAGTGTGGGGCCTGCAGCTTCCAATACTAAGAAATGACAAACCAGTGACTACCTGGACAGTTCCCATTTCTGTCCATACATTCCAGCATCAGTCTTCAGCCTTTTGGTCCTGTTTCTCTGACAGACATTTATTGTAGAGCAGGGATTGTGAAGGACTAACCTACCCTGTCTTGGCAGAGCTAGGCTGTCGACTTCCCTGCTACCAAGTTTTGTCCTTTTTGGACAGCAGTCTGTCTGCAGTTGAAGCAAGGAGTTTTTACATGTCAAGAGATAGGTTGCCACTAATTCAACCATCTCACATTGGAGATTCTTCGATGCTTATCTTCTACTTGGAGTAGAATAGGGGGTGCTGTCAGGAGCTGATATGTCACGATATCAAAAAAAATCTTAATTTAAGACCACATCTTTGAATGCCATATTCTGCAGATCTCTTGGGGTTTTTGAAGATGCCCTATCTATCTCTTGTATTTAGATAAGCAAATGTTGCTTGTCTCTTAACAACTTGATTACTGAGTAGCTTAGAGAATATCTGTGATAGACTGTCTTAGTAGCTAACAAGGTGACATGCATGCATGACTAGGAGTTTGTTTTTCTTAACTATCCTAAACAGTTTAAGATGGTTGGTATCAAGAGGCCAGAACTTCACATTTCATTTTTAAGTATCTCTAAGTACGATACCATTAGGAAGCGTTACCTTAAATTTTGCATCAATATACAAAGATCTATTCAAATGTAGCTAAATATACTCTTAATTTTGTATCAATATACAAAGATCAATGCCTATGCGGCCCAATACAATCTTAATATTGCGTCCATATACAAGGGTCAATACCATTGTGGCCAACTATAATCTTAGTTTTGTATCAATATACAAATATCAATACTGACGTAGACCAATACAATCTTATTTTTGCACAATAAACAATGGTCAATACCACTTTAGCCAAATATACTATTAATTTTGTTTCAATATACAAGGGTATAAGGGCATATTCAATAATATGACCTTTCTTCTTGATCCTTCCTGTGCTGTGTCTCGATTTTTCTCTCGTCCGTGCATTCCTACATAGGAGATAAAGAAGGATACAGAAAAGGGAAAGAAGGAATACCCTGGGTCTAACCTCCAAAACACATTAAACAGGACCATTTAACAACTTGTAATCTCTTCCCCTAAATAATAGTGTTTTCAGTTGTCCTTCAAATAACCGAAAAAAGGGGGGAGGCGGAGAAACACCCTCCCCACCCTCTGGGTATGGGACGTCGCTCTCTTAAAATGACTTCCTGCTGATTTGGGTCTTAGTAAACCTGTTTGGGGCCCAAACCAAAATGGAAAAATGGTTAAAAATGTTTATACAATCCTTTTATGTTCAGTCCTTCTGTTCTCAGCTGTTTAGATGACCTAAGGAGTTTGTAGGCAGAAGCTGAACTTCCAGGCTTTACTGAGGTTCTGGCTGGGGCATTGTGTAGGGCTGAACGGTCTTAGCGATATTGAGTTGTTGTGGTTGTAGGCTTTTGATGGAGACATCTATTGAGGGAGTCTGTCAGGCTGAATCATCTGGGTCACTCGTCTTCTTTTGGTGTCTGATTCTGATTTCTGCTGAGGTTTCCGTTGTCCAGTTGTTCCTGGGTTCCTTGAATGGATGCTTTGATTCTCCTGGAATGATAAGAACAGAGCCCTGCCCTATTCCTCACTCAGGGACAATCACCCTCTTTTTTTGGGGGGGGGGTAGGTAATATTTCTCCTGAAGCAAATTTGGTTTTTGACAATATATAAAGTGTTATCTTTCAATCTGGTTTAAAGAAGAAATTATTTTGTTATTTTGGAGCTAAACCAGCTTTAGTGTATATATTTTGAGGTCTCGAAGGACAATTTGTTTGTGTTGTGTGGGCCTTTTGTAAGTAGCTTTTAAACTTAGGTCCTTCCAAATCCTATGTGTGTGTCTCTGCATTCTAAATATTGGGATCCAAGACCTGGGGTTCCCATCTAAGGGGATTAAAGATGTGTTCCACCACTCCTGGATCAAAGTTTTTCTTTATTTAGAGTTTGTTTTGTATCAGGCTGACCTTGAGCTCTGAGATCTGCCTGTTTCTGTCTCTAGTGTGTTGGGGTTAAGGGTGTACTCTTCTTGAATGATGGGATTAAGGGTGTGTACCCTCACCACCCTTTTCCGTGTAACTCTAGAATTTATAAGTCCACTAACACTTTGGTGCTCCTCCCGTCTCTGCTGAAGTTAAAGGCATGGGTTAACACCACATTTCTCCTGTATTTTACCTTAGCTCTACATTTTTTCGACACTTGGAGGTTCATAAAACCAGGTTGAACGGCTGTGTCCTTTAATTTATTTACAGTGTATTAACGTTGTTATCTGCTTTTTTTTTTAATTAATAAATTTATTTGTTTGTTGCTACAGGTTACATCCTTGACATATTGTCCTCTTTTCCTGCTTCCCAGGCCCACTCTCCCATGCTCTACTCCCTGACCCTTCCGTCTTGATCCTCTGGGGTGGAGTGTCCCTGCATACCAGTCTCTCACCACAGATCAGGAGTCATATGAGGGCTGAGGGCCTCTTCATACACCGGGGGTCTACGAGGCAGTACTGCCAGTGAAAGGTGTCTCCTTGCTACGGGGGGGGGGGGGAAAACTAAAAAAAAAAACCAACAGACACACAAACCCACAAAAACAAAGAACAACAACAAAAAAAGAGAGGAAAAAGAAAGAGAAAAAAGAGGGAAAGGAAAAAGAAAAAGAAATGAAAAGAAAAAAGAAATTTATGTCCATGTTCCTTTTGGTGTGTTGGTTGTAGTACAGATATCCTGTACGATATAGCTAAAATCCTACTATAAGTGAAAAGATGCCATGTGAATCCTTCTGAGTCTGGGTTAGCTCACTCAGGATGAGCTTCTCTAGATCCATCCATTTGGTTGCAAATTGCCTGATTTCATTGTTTCTTATAGCTGAGTAGTATTCCATTGCATAGATGTACCACAATTTTTTAATCCATTCTTCAGTTGAGGGACATCTGGGTTGTTTCCAGTTTCTAGCTATTACAAATAAGGCTGCTATGAACATAGATGAGGAGACTTCCCTATGTCTCCGTGAGGTGTCCTTTGGGTGTATACCCAGAAGTGGTATGGCTGGGTCCTGAGGCAAAGTTATTCCTAGATTTCTAAGATATCTCCAGACAGACCTCCATAGTGGTTGCACAAGTCTGCATTCCCACCAGCAATGGAGGAGGGTTCCCCTTTCTCCACACCCTCGCCAGCATGTGCTGTCATTTGAGCTGTTTATCTTAGCCATTCTGACAGGTGTGAGATGGAATCTCAGGGTCGTCTTGAGTTGCATTTCTCTGATGATTAAGGATGTTGAGCATTTCTTCAGGTGACTCTCGGCCATTAGGGATTCCTCCTTTGTGAATTCTCTATTTAGCTCCGTCTCCCATTTTTTGATTGGATTATTTGGTTTCTTGGCATTTAGTTTCTTGAGTTCTTTGTAGATTTTAGATAATAGCCCTCTATCAGATGTGGGGTTGGTGAAGATTTTCTCCCAGTCTGTAGGCTGCCTTTTTGTTTGAATGACAGTGTCTTTTGCCTTACAGAAGCTTTTCAGTTTCATGAGGTCCCATTTATTGATTGTTGATCTCAGGTCCTGAGCTGTTGGTGTTCTGTTCAGGAAGTTGTCACCTGTGGCAAGGCATTTTCTTAATCAGTGGTCCATGGGGGAGAACCTAGCTCATTGTTGGTTGTGCCATCTCTGGGCTGGTGGGCCTGAGTTCTATAAGAAGCAGGCTGAGCACACCATGGGATGCAAGCCAGTAAGCAGCACCCCTCCATGGTCTCTGCATCAGCTCCTGGCTCCAGGTTCCAGTCCTGGTTGAATTCCTGCCCTGACTCTAGTAACGGACTATGATGTGGAAGTGTAAGCCAAAAAAACCCTTCCTCCTCAACCTGATTTTGGTCATGGTGCTTCATCATATCAATAGTAACCCTAACTATAACAAGTTGGTACCAGTATAGTGAGAGTATTGCTGTGACAGACCTGACCATGTTGTTTTGGGGAAGATTGTGGAAGGACTTTGGAACTTTGTCTAAAAAAGCCACTGAGTTTTGAGAGCTTAGTGGGATATTCCGAGGAGCCTGGAAGATAGGAATGTTGAGAGCAGTGCAGATAATGGAGGCCTGGCTTGTGAAGTTTCAAAGAGTTGTTTAAACACTCTATTGGGGCCATTTGTTATATTGAGATAATGTTTTAGTGTTCTGGTTAGCTGGGGCTGAAGAATCAGCTATGATTTAAAAAAAAAAAAACAGAACTTTTAAAGTAAAACTTTTGCTTTGCAGGGATACTAGATGCTAGTTGGAAATTAGTGGTGGTTAGGAGGAGATTGGCATTGTTGAGGTGAAATCTCCTAGGCAATGTTCCCTAAGAGCACAAAGATGCTGTGCTCCAGAGGCAGCCATGTCTGTACCTCATGATGGCAGCCAGACTTGATAGTGTAAGAATCACCCAGGTGGTACTGGTTTTGAAGGCATGAAGGGGTCATGGAGAACAGCTGAGGCTCGGCCCTGTGAGAGGCCAGGAGAGGCCATTGGTAAAGGTGCAGCCTCGGTGGCAGTTGAAGGCCCAGGATTGAAGGGGCCATGCAGAAAATTTGAAACTTGGCCCTGTGAAGAGAGCCTATGAAAGGCTGTTGGTGAAAATGCAACCCAATTGCAGCAAGGGACCCCAGCATTTTTGGAGATGCCAGTATTATAGGATGAACACTGAGAACAGCAGTGGCAGTGGAAAGGAGGTTAGAAGACAAGCTGTGTGTGCTGCAGAGGTCAGAGTGGGAGATGTGACCCAAGCCCCTTCCAGGAGCTCAGGTCATGAGAGAATCCCAGACATTAAATGTTGTGTTGTTTACACTGTTGAAGTTTGGTTTTGCTTTGATTTTATTGTGACTGCGCCCTGGTTCTTCCATCTTAAGTTGAGAAAGTATTTAATTTATTTTGATTTTATAGTAGCCCACAGTTGAGCCCACAGACTTTTAATTTTAAAAGACTTTGGATTTTAAAAGACATTGGCTACTTTAAAGAGACTGAACTTTTAATGTGTTTGAATTTGTAAAGACTGTGGAACTTTTAAGGTTATGTTTTTCTTTTTTTTTAATACTTTATTTTTTTTTCTTCAAGTTACATCTCAGTCACAAACCCCTCCCTATTCCCCCTTCCTATCCTGCCCTTCCACACTCTTCCCCCCAGAAGTTTCCCCTTTCAGTCCAACAGATGGTTCCTTCTCTTATAACAGTAAGTATTATACAAAACAACAGATATAAATATGCCACATTTATGAGAGTTACATGCCCCAGTATACCTTCCCAATGTCCAGTTTATACATATTTGGCCCCTGA
>CAJQZJ010035392.1:515752-545078 GCA_907164525.1 Lophiomys imhausi | reverse complement strand
TCATATGGTTGTACAAGTTTGCACTCCCACCAGCAATGGGGGAGTGTTCCTCTTTCTCTGCAACCTTGCCAGCATGTGCTGTCATTTGAATTTTTGATCTTAGCCATTCTGACAGGTGTGAGATAGAATCTCAGAGTCATTTTGAGTTGCATTTCTCTGGTGATTGAGATATTGAACATTTCTTCATGTGTCTCTCGGCCATTAGAAATGCCTCTTTTGTGAATTCTCAGGTTAGTTCTGTACCCCCACCAAGTTTGGTTTTGTTGTTTGTTTTAAACGTGGGTTTGGGGATTAAACTCAGGTCCTTATTCTTGTAAGATAAAAACATTAGAAGCAAAACCATTCCCCCCATTCTAACTTATACTTTTGAGTGGTTTTAGAAAAGAGTCCTAGATAATTGTTCTTTGTAACATCTTTACCAGGGATGGCTTCTCATCTCAAGAACATAAGGTAATCCATGATGAAGCAGTCACAGCCAAGGTGACCATGATCTCACTGGGTTTCTATTGGGATGATTCCCAAATGATTTCTAAAAGGTGTTTATTTTTTTACTTCTAAAGGGTCCTGGGGAGAGGAAGGAATGCATGTAGAATGGGGGTGGCTATAAATGCAGGGAATTTCTGCGAAGACTCAAGTGTTTAATATACCATATACGTATTAGAATTAATTGCTCCTCCACTAATATGCCAAAATCAACCACTCCACCCTCAACAAATAGAGTCTCCTATGGCAACGTGTGCCTGGGAAGACTGACTGTTTGAATCCTAAGCTACAAAGGAAAAAGCAGGAAAGGAAAAGTGACTAATTGATCCAAAGTTTGAAGTAGTCAAAGACTGGATATAGATGGACTTTCATCTCAACACTGAAGATGCCAGGCTCAGTATACCACTCATTTCTTAAGACTACTCAAAAGAGGGTAATGGGAGAGTTTCAGTCCTGTGTACATGGCTGTATTTTCCCTCCTATATGTACAACTCATTTATACTGTCAGGTGTCTCCTGTAAGTGTATTTCCAAACATCTGAAGCACATTTCTTAAAGGGAACATTTTCATTCTTGTTTTAACCATTCTGACAAAGAAAAAAAAATCTATAAAGTACAGCTACTCATACAATGTAAAGTCATCAATGTGAACATTTACATTTCTCAGTGTTCAGAACTATTTATCTCTTCCTCTGATGTATGCACATGTGCTCATGTGGGGACACACATACACACACACACTCACAAACACACACCTTTCAGTTGTTACATATTATTGAGACAGAAATCCAACCCTACAGATCATAACTAAAGTTAACTTTTAAATTGATGTCACTACCAGAGTTCCTCTTCTTTTTAAATTTAATTTAATTTAAGTTTTTTAAACATTTATTTATTTCTTCAGGTTACATCTCAATCATAGTCCCCTCCCTTTTTTCCTTCCCAGTCCCACCCTCCTACCCTCTTCCCCCTCACCCTCCTATCTGCTTTTTTAAAAATTTAAACAGTTCCCCCTTTTAGTCCAACAAAAGACTGTTTGGAATGTATGTTATACCTTATAATTTTCATAATTGTGGCCTAATTGTTATTGTTTTGTATTTTATTTATTGTTATAAGAAAAAGAGCCTTTTATTGGACTAAGTTGCTCTTCTTCTGATGCATTCCCTATATTGTAGCCATGTGGTTGTTACAGAAAGGCTTATTTTGTTGGCCTCTTGGTGGTAGGTGGTAGTTGTATTGCCAGAAAATGAGACCATCAGATAAATAATCAATGAGACTCTAGCTATCTATAAATTTTGAGTTGTTTAGGAATCAAGAGGGTGTTCTGGATCTAAGAAGATATTTTTAAAATTATGAGGCAAGTTAGTATGAAAGCTGAGTTACATATAGAACTTTAAACTCATGGAGATGGTTAGATAGTAGAATGTTAAAGTCAGGTGCCAAATACATATGGACTGGACATTGGGAATGTATGCTAAGCCATATAACTCTTATAATTGTGGCCTATTTATTTCTGTTGTTTTGTATTGTATTTATAGTTATAAGAAAAAGAACCATTTTTTGGATTGAAAGGGAGAGCTGTTGGGGGGAAAAAAGAAATACCTTAAACTAAAAAAAAAAAAAAGAAGGAAAGAGGATGGGGGGTTGAGGGGGAGGAGGGTGGAAGGGTGGGACTGGAGGGGGGAGTAGGGAGGGGATTGTGATTGAGCTGTAACTTGAAGAAATAAAAAAATAAATTATTTAAAAAAAATAATCAATGAGAGTATACTTGAAACATATGCCAGACTATTCTGTCTGTATACCTTTTGGAATCTTCACTAAAATAAATACACTATCTTCTTCATTAACGCATTATTACAGGAGGCTTCTTGTAAACAGATTATTTCTGTTATTGTGTCCAGTGACATTTGTGGCTCCTCCCCCAACATATTGAACCACAGAGATGGTGACTCTGTTTGTTGTCTGTGGTTGTAGTCATTCAGTGAACCAGTGAACATTCTTGATTCTATACCTATGTATGTTGGGTTCTGTCATAGGGATGCAGAGGTAGTGAAAACATGGCTCCTGTTCTTTTGATGTTAGTAGGCTCAGTTTGATGGGCTAGCCCAGGGCTACCCTAAAAATACGGATGGGAAATAACTTGATTCAGATTTAGGGATGACAAACTCTCCTTTGGGGGATTGGTTCTGCTACATCAATTCTCTCTGGAGAATAGTGTAGGACTAGATGATTCCACAGAGAAGAGGAGACTGAAAGAACTATTGAAGGAGAAGAAAGTAGATGATAGAGAAAGGGACTTCAGTCAGCATACCACAGAACCCATCCTCAAGAGAGTTCCATAAATTTTGACTGATAGGCTGTCAACACAGCTCTTGTTTGATTAAGACTAAGAATTCTGCAACTTGCAATAGAACCCAAGACCACAACTTTGTTCTAGGAAGACAGTTTGAACTACCATCAACCTGCTCTACTAATGAAAAGGTTGAGAGCTAAACCAGAAGGTATTACCCCTCTGGGAATCTTGGGGCAGAAATTCCTATTTGACTACAAGGATTACTTAAACCAGGAGTAGACATTAAAATTTGGCCTGATACCAAACACTCTTTTGTCTGTGTGTTATTTCTGGACAAATTTTCCTGTTTATGCAGATGAGAAATCATAGCACACCTATTTGTTCATATTGATTAGGCTGTGTCAGAATTCCAAAGATGTCTTTTTCCAGGGCATCTATAATGATGGAAAGCTCCACATACTAGATTGATCTGTGGGCCAAGTTGCCTCATTCTCTGGCTCTTTAATAATGATGATATCTTGCCTGTCTTTATTCTCAATCTCACCCCATAGTATGTGGTTCCAATGCGTGTATGTTCACAGCTCATGTTAAAATACAATTGCTATTAAAATGATATTAAAATGTGAGACTTTTAAGAGGAAATTAGATCATGGGAGATCTGTTCTCACAAATGGATTAATGCTAGTGTCTCAGCAGAGAGTTCCTTGTAAATGGCAAACTTGGCTTGGCTCCTTTCCCTTCTTTCACCATCCTCTCTCCCTCCTACCCTCCTGTCCTACCTTTCACCATTAGATGATAATTTGACTTTAAATATTCCAGAGTTCACAAATGGGAGTCAATGAATTTATATTCAGTACAAATTATCTATGTTTAAGTCTTCTATTTTACCAGCACAAACAGACCAAGACACCTCAGCTATGTCCACTGTATCCATAATGCCCAGGCTTCACGTGCAAGGGATTTAAAGGATGTAAAATGAGGAGTTCCTTTACAAATCTTGTCTTATAATCTCATGGATGAAATGTGGGAGGCTTTTGATACACTTCATGGATGTATACTGCCAGAACTCTACTTCCTCATCAATAAGATAATCAATCACAAATATTGTCAGTGATAGAGACCAAAGGTGAGGACATGAACTAGTGGAGTAATTATAGAAAATAGTATGAGGTTCCTGAAACTAACATAATCTAGCAACTCCACTGTTGGGTACATATTGGAAAGAATGGTGAAAGAGTGGTTTTGTTTGTTTGTTGTTTGTTTATAAGAACCATAGAAACAGGAAAGTCTAGGGGATAGATGGAAGACTGAAGACTATTTAATGTAAAGCCTCCACCTTGCAAATAATGACAAAGGGTCTAAAATAGTGAACTGTGGCCTGGGGAGATGGCTTACTCAGTAAGGTACTTAGTGTGAAATTGCAAGGACCTGAGTTTAGTTACAAGCGCCCACAGAAAAAAAAGCAAAGTATGCTGATTCAGCATAATCCCAGCACTAAGGAGATGGAAGCAGAAGATTCTAGAACTTGCTAGTCAGCCAGCCTACTTGAATTAAGGAGCTTCTGGTTCAATGTCTAAAAAGCACTTGGAGAGTGATGGAGGAAGACATTGGACATTAACTGATGGCCTCCACATGTAGTTGCACACATGTACCTACATGCATACAAGCATGCACACACACACACACAGAGTCATGCATGCATAAATACAAAATCACCTTATTGTCAAGCTTGGTCCTGACAATTCTGGGAACAGAGGCTAGATATTACAGTTACTTGTCACATGGTCTCTCTCTCTCTCTTTCACACTCAGGTCATTTTATTCATCTTTTAATTTATTGGGAATGAAAGTACATTTAGGTTTCTTTAATGTCTCTACAAAAGGTGCTGAGATGTGCCCTGGTATAAAATAAATCTATCACAGAGAGAAAGAAAGAGTCATACATAAACATTTCCATGGGCTCCTATGACCTTGCCTCTTTTTCATTTCTAGTTGTAGCCTAAAGTTTATCCCAAATAACTGCCATTGGACTCTGGTTTCCCTGAGGCTTGAGCCTTGCTGGATCCAATTTTCCTAAAGATGGAAATCCCCAGGAAGAAGCACTGGTCCATTCCAATCATATCAACAGAAGCATCGAATTTTTGGCTTCATGGTGCTAAATCCAGGCAGTTTGATACATTTTAGTCATCGGAGGCATGAAGAAAAGAAGTTGTTCTATTCTTTCTACACTCACCCCTTGGTATGAGAGAAGGTTCCAGGCATGTCACAGCTATCTGAGGTTATAATATATTGGAAAATGTGATGTTAAATTGGATATTTTAGATATTCTTAGATATCTCTCTCTCTGGAAAGTCATATCTAGCTTTCTAGATCCAGAATTCTTCCTGCCTTAGAGTTAATATGATATATTTTATGCATGTACATTATAAAACTTCACATTCTGGAAGTTCAGTCAAAGGTTGAGGATCTAATAACCTTTCTAGTCTCCAACCTCTAGTTCAGTTCCAGACACAGTACTTTCTCAAATAATTTAGCATGATTATTCTGTTTAGAAGTCAGAGGATAACTCTGCATAGTTTATGACAAGATCCCTCCTTTTCACTATTCCTACAATGATAGGACATTTGGTAGACATGTCGCTTTATAAGAGTCACATTACTTACATGTGCATATTTATATATTTCCATTATATATTTCTATATTTGTATTACATATTAGAGTATTGATATGCATCAGTTTTTGCAGGTAAGAAGTCAAATACAGAATCTGAAAACTCTATATGAATCCCCTAAAATGAAAATGAAGGGGCAATTATATTGGGTGGAAGGGGTAAGTGAAGCAGGAGAACGAGGGAAAGGAAACATGGAGGGGTAGACAAATTTACATATGTAAAAAATACAACTAATCAAAAAGTTAAAGAAAAAAATGAAAACATTCTTTCAATGTCACAACTAAGATTTTTAAGAAAGGAAGAGAAATTCTCCAAGACAAAAGAGAAAGAAACTGAAAACTAGCACAGAAAGATGACAGTAAATCATGAACATCTTAGGAGTGACTACAAATCAGCAGTCAACTTGAGGTAGGAATAGGGGACTAAATCACAGGTCTTTGTGAAGTGTGGAGGAATCAGTGATACTTTTGGTTTCTTAATAAGAAAGCTCATGAGGACTGTAAAGTATGGCATAGCCACATGCTAACACTGCACAGGTAGCATGGCTTACTTGGAAGCCTGAGGGGGTTGGTCCTGCTTATTAGCTTTGCAGTCTTCTGAACTCAAACCCAAGCTTTTATTGAACTCCTGAATAACTACGATGCCAACGACCTGCTGTGTTTTTAGCTTAAAGGAGCACTACCCCGAAGACCAAGGTTCAAGTCTAGAGTCAGTAAGCAAAAAGCAGTTGTAAGAAAACAGTGAACATACATATTCATGTCAGAAGGATGCTGACATGAACTCTAGTCATTTTAGTTCTTAGTATTTTCAGGACTGTAGAGTGGACCAAGGTACCTTCACATATTAGAAACCAATATACCACTGAACTATATCCACTGCCCTTTTATTCTGATGGTCTTGCAGGTGTTCAATGATATAGTCGAACTCACTCTGTAGCCAGTTCAGCCACCCCCAAAAACCAGTATCATATGCCTGTGCTACCTTGCCTGGTGGAGCCTAGTCTTGTAGTCTAAAATGTATCAATGGTTCATGCATAGTTTTATGGACTCTGTGTAGGACCTCAAACTTCCCCTTGTGGAATCTACCAAACCTACAGAGAAGGCAAATGAAAGAAAGCCTTAATCTAATCTGTTCACCTACTCCAGATACCAGGAACAGAGCAACATCTCATAAGTGCCATAAGATATCAATATCCACTGATAAATGTAGTTGAAAACAAATTGAAATAGAAGGTAAAAAGCAAACAAAATAAGATCATATGACTGTCTTCTCTGCAATGCTTCATCTCCTTCAAAGCACACAGAGCTCTAGCTCTCCTTCTCAGAAAACATAAAGACTATGGAACCTGCATGAAGATGAGGAGCACAGATGCCATGTTCCGTGAGTGCATGCTTGGAGTACTGCTTTACCCATTATCCCCTGCTACACTCTGAGCAAGTAACTTTGATATAAGCAATAGCATGTTTGCTTGGAAACAGAATGCTAGTGCCCACCTCACAGGATTACTGTAAGGGATGGATGAACAAATGGGAGCCAGAATGGTTAGGGCAGTGTTTGACCCACAGCAGGCAGTCAAGAGCTCAGTTTAATGGTGCTAAGGGAGAGGCTACCACTACTGTAGGCCTCATAGGATGCTGAATGAGTTCTCAGCATCAAGGCCTTAGTAAGCAAAACCTCAAGATTCTGCCACCAACACCCTTGGGACAAACACAGATGTCCCTGTCTTTGACAGTATCCTGCCCATTTGCCTTCATTACAAACAGAAGGATCTGACTTATGAGGGAGCGATGGTCAGGTATATGGGAAATGAGTATAGAATATGTAAAAACAGAAGAGGAAAGGCTGCCTGGGCTCTAGAAAGTGGGGTAATCCTCAGAAACATATTGGGAACCTGGGTGTCACAGTCATCACTGGCTCCTCTTTCCTGACAGTAAGAATGAATGCCTTGGGACACTAGGAACAAAATGAGGAAAGAGAACATTAATTTAGAAGAGAATACTGCCCAACTTGTTAGTTCATAAAGACAATTCTGAAGAAGAAACATGGCTTTCACTTCTCAACATTTATTAAACATTGACTTAATCTGTTGGGTAGGTGCTGATGCATGAGACATTTGGCTGATGTAGAAGAATAGAGGGCTCCATTGGAGCACACCGATGGAGGACTTGCTTAGAATGCTAGAGGTTTTGGTTTGATCCCCAAAAACCCAAGAGGAGGAAGATGAATAGAGAGGAGAGTAACATGGAAGTATCCCTGCTTGTGTTATATCTCCAGAGAGAACTGGATTCTTCTGCGTTCATAATCTGTACTTCTGACCTTGAGACATAGTAGGCCTTAATGAGCTGAGAAGGGGTCAGTTAAGTCCCCAAACAGCTGTTCAGTCACTGTTCTTTTCAAGACAAAAGCCAAATTCCAGGAGAACTTGCAGGCCACTTGTCCCACTCAAGTTGTGAAAATAAGAAAACCCTAAGCAGGAACAGCCCCTCCAGGCATGCTCTGGAGACACCAGAGAGATCTGAAGGGATCTCAATATTAATTTTTGTGGATTTTGAGCTCAGACTCAGGCTGTATGGCAAACATAAGTACTCTTGACCCAAGGAACAAGAACACCCAGAAGTCTGATACTTGGTGGTCACCATTACTAAACAGCATTTTGAGGTGCTGGGTGCATTAAGAAGGGAGGACATAGTTGGCATGCAACCAGATTTTAGGGAATAACTGATAGAAATCTAGACTAGTGGATTACATGGGATCAGCCACATCAGAGAAAAGGGTTATTGCATGGAAGACAAGTAACTCATGGAAAAAAATTTTTGTTGTTCATTTTGATTGTTTTAGGACATGGAATTGGGTTTGGATATCTAGATAGGCCAAGGAGTAGTTCTGAGTGATGGTGAGCTTCACAGATTGCATAAAGGTAGCTGGAAGTGGAGAACTAGATGCTCTGAGTCTACAAGCATATGTCACACGGCTTTGGTGACAAATAGGAGGCATAGAGTATTTTGTCCTCAAGAGAGGCTTCTAGGTGGGAGGAGGGTCCCCCCCCCATAACAACAGCCACTACCACAGCTCTCAACAGAAAGGTGGAAAGTTTTCAACAGAAAACTCTAACTCTGCCCCCCCTATCTATCCCTGCTTTGGGGTAGGCAAGAGCTGCTGCAGAGGCTGGATCACCCTGTGCAGAGAGGAAAGACAGGGGGAAGAGAAGATTGATGTGTCTGGATATGGATAATTCACATGCTCCAATTTTTTTCTTACAGTTGAAGTAAGGGGGCATGAAGGGAAAGCCTGAGGCTGGAAAGCAAGACTTGACTATCACAGTGTCTTAATGTAACCTTCTAGGTAAAGGCTTACTCATAGTAGACTCTTAAAGACAACAGACTAAATGAGTCAGAGGAAACAGAATTTCAGGCCACTGTGAGCATCAAGCTATGTGAGATCAGGAACCTTCCCAAGCCTTCCCTCCGTCATCTCAGTAGGTGGCTACTCTCTCAGTCCCTCTTCTTTGTGTCTCCATCAGCTGCCCTGCCAGGCCACTCCCTCTATGAGCTTGAGAGCTCATATTTTTGTGGAAGGTGAGGACAGGGATGAAAAAGAAGCAGGTCTGGCTGAGGTAGAAATCCTGCAGAGATGAGAAAGGACAGCACAGCATGTGGCCCTAGAGGGGCTGAGCAGACTGTTGGGGTTCAGTGTAGAGCTGGGGCTTACTCCTCCCTCCGCCTCTGGCTTCTGGCTCCTTGGAGAGCCTTGAGCTAATGGGAGGTAGAGGAAGGCTAAGCTAGCCACTGGAATGTTCCACCATGGCTCCAACATGCGTGCTCATCCTGCCCCTACCACACACACACACATGCCAGGCAGCTTAGCATTTCTTGGCTTCCCAAGCCAGCCCGTGGAAGAGGACTGGGAATGCAGACTGTGGGAGGAAATGACAATATTCATTGTTTGGATTAAATATTTTTCTTGGCCCACCCGCTGTTTGCTGAGTGTCTTATTTTCTTATTTCCCATTCTTTCTCATTCTGTTCTTCTTCTCTTCTGTCTCTCCCCCCTTTTCTCCCCTCCTCTTCCCCATCAGTTAAGCCCACTAAGAAAAGTTTAGAGGGAAAAGTTGAAACTCCTGAGATGGAAGTTATTTAGGGAAACCACACTAAGTGAGAAAACCTTGTCAAGGTGGTGTGTTCATTCTGAATGGGATTCCACCTAGTTTAATCTGAGTTTTTCTAAGCATGAACCAGAGCTCATATAACTTATTTTCTCTCTCTTGTATATATACAATATATGCATGAGGAAATGAATGTGTATATGTAAGTACATGTATTCATATACATAAACACATCTATAGTATACATATGTGATACAACACATAGATACCCCCTCTCACAACTATGAGATACATACTGTATAATTACTAACACATAATTATGATATAGATATATAGCATATGCACCCCACAGACACAACAATTCCTCTAGTGGTCTCAGGCATCAGTAACAAACCTGAAGGTCAACCTGTCTTTATAAAATATGGTCTTCCCAACAAGCAAAGTGCCATTTTTAAATTTTATGTGGTATAAGCTGTGTACTCTAAATTGCATACATATGAATCCTCACAATAACTGAATATGGTTGATGGCACTATCATCCATGTTTTAAAGACAAAAAGTTTTAGGGACCAGAACTGTCAGAGAATGGGATTTCAAACAGCACACAGAGCCACTGCCTGATGTCCATGCCTGTCAGGCTCACAGTACCTCTGCACTATGATCAACTTTTCAAGTTTCTTCCCTCAGTCTTCACTGCTGCATATCTAGTCCAATCCCTCAGGAATCCCATCACTCTGGGTAGCCACCTTCTCTCTTAGGAAAATCCAATGTCACAGAATCTATGCCAAATGTATCTTAAAAGATGTTGAATGTCTGGCTGGAGAGATGGCTCAGCAGTTAGGAGTGCTTCCTGCTCTTGCAAAGGACTGGATTCAGTTCCCAGCACCTACATCAAGATTCTTATAAAAACGTATAATTCCAATTCTTGGGAATCATATAATCTCTTCTAGCCTCTGTGGGCAATGCTCACACACATGTTACTCTCCTGTTTAGACAGGTAGGTATACACACACACACACACACACATATAAAAATAAAATTTAAACTTTAAAAAGATACTGAATGTCAAAACATTTATTATGACCCAAGTAGGAGACTCATGGCTAGAATCCTGATACCCCTAATTCATACATATTTTGTGTGGTCCTATATACAGGGTATATTTTTCATATAACATATATTTAGTACATTTATATTTTTACATATTACATTTATATATAATATATATATAAACATTTTATATATAAGAGTTATTGTCTTAAGAAGACTTTGGTTGCTTGAGCACAAATTAATGCAGAATATGAGAAGCATCAGAGACAAAAGAAAAGAAATTAGAAGCAAATGAAGAGAATTTTCTGAGTAATCAATAACATTACTAATAAGAGCTTCAATCATTCAAAACTGTGGGAGATGGGGTATTTAAAAAGGCTTTTATGGAGTATACTGGATTAGACTTAATCTTTGAAGAATGAATAAGATTTGAGCAGAGAAATTAAAAAAGAATAATCCCAGTAGGAAAGCTAAAGATCAGCCAAGATTTTAGATGGAAAAAAAAAAGAAAGAAAAAAAGAAAAGATATATCTGTGGTTTTCTGTTTCAAGAATTAATGATCCAAGTTTGGAACTATGTTAAAATTTTTTATCCAGAGGAATTTGGTCCATATCCTGAGACAATAGGGAACAACTGAAGGGTTTTTTGAGCAAAAGAACATGACAAAAGCTATACTTTATAGGGTGGATCCGCGGACAATACAGAGGGTGTTTGGGAGAGAACTGGGGGCACAATGAACTGGGAGAAGTTCAGCTCAAATAGCATGAGCCAAGAAGGACAGGACTGACTGCTTATACTGTGGAATGGATAAAAGCAAGCAGAACTGATGTGATGAAGGGAGATTGCCAGTAATAGCTGAGTGCTTAGATTTGGGGAGAAGATTGTTGGAGATAAAGGTTTATAACATTCTGAGTATTTGAATCACAATATGTTTTTATTAAACAATTTGTTCACTGAAAGCGCAGCTAGAAAGAATCCTCTTTGCCACACTCCAGGGACTGAGTCATGAGACTCACAGCATAACCAGGCAGCCAAGCCTGTCCTCCCTGACAATGAGAGGCTGTATACATGTTACTCTCCTGTGTAAACACGGGTCTAGAGGGGCCCAGAACAGTTTCTTTTCAGTCCAATTTCTGCCAGGCTTTCTTCACGACTTAAACATGACTACTTTATGACCCCCTGGGAATATCCAGCCCCAGTTGAGTTGAGGAATGGCAAGAGGGATGGGTCATGTTTATTCTAGAATGCTTTCTTGCCAACACTCTGTTTCTTTTAGGTCAGTCTAGCTTTCAAGCTCTTGTGTCTATGAACAATTCAGTTTGTGTGGCTGATTATAGTGGTTCTCATCCTCTACCTGCCACGCCACCCTGGGTTGTCAGCCAGCTGTTCTGTTCTCTGCTAATCGGTTGGTCTATCCCATTTCACTTTCACCCATAGGGAACCTATTCTTTGCGAAAGTGTCCTGTTTACATTTTGTTTGTCTATGGGATGCTTGTTTGTGTGTCTTAGCCACTCATCCTCTGATCAATGGCATCTGTTTCACTACGTGCTTTTCAGTCTCTGAGCACTGGCATACCTCCTCTGTCTCCTCTTCCCTGGGCTTAAAGCTCGTAGAGCCCAAGGAGGTGACCTAACAGGTAGTGGTCAGCACCCCACATGCACCTCACAGCTTCTTAAAATATTCTCCTTCCTTGTTTATGTCATGTGTTGAGTTTCAGACTCCAGACAAGTGGCTAAGGTGCATATTTACCAAAGTGGCCCTGGCCTCCAGGTTCTCCCAGCATCCCTTAGTCCCTACCTGATTCAGGGTATACCCAATCCTCTACTCTGAACTTTCCAGCCCAGGGACTGTACTTCTTCTCTCCCAGAAGCCCTGTACTTCCTCTTTCCAAGAAGCCCATTCCTGTATATATCTAGACACCTTTCTCTCTCTCTCTCTCTCTCTCTCTCTCTCTCTCTCTCTCTCTCCCCCCACGCACATATTCTTTTTCTCTTTCTCTTCCTCTTCCCTCCTCCTCTGTCTCTCTTCCCATAGCAACTTCCCTGATGCCTTTTCTTAGGACCACTGAATCTATAGGAGAGCTGTCTCCAATAATCCTGTTTTATAAATGAGGAGACTGGGTGGCTGATCATAAGTTTTCCAAGGCTCCAGAGCTGGCAATGCAGAACCAGTAAGTGAACTGATGCTTAGTCTAGTGTAAACTGGTTAAAAATGATTAAAGCCAAAGAAACAAATATATGATGATAAGCATTCTCTGCCAGTGAAATGAGTCAATTCAGGCCAGATTAGAACATAAAACAGGATTTTTTTTTTTAAAGCAGGTATAATTCCCTATAATCTGCATTTGGTATGCAATGCAGTCAATAGTGTTGTTATTGTACAAATTGGGACCAGCAGCTCTTTCTGTGTTGCTACTTCCTGAGCACAAGGATTCTGGAAACTGAATCCTGATAGTTGCCTGTCTGTGAAAGTAGAGAGCAGGCACCCCCCACCCCCATCCCCAGGGTGGCTTCTAGACAAATGTATCACTCTTCCTGTCTCTTTATGTTCCATAATCCAGGGATCTTACCACTTATCTTGGCAACAGTGCAATAGAACAACAATGTATAATATGACCTCAATACTAGGAAGATACCTTAACGAAAGTATCTGAGACACCCAGTTCCACAGCCCACTTGCTCTACTAGTGGGAGTGGATAGTCAGCTGGAGTGTGTCAAGATTCATCCAGTCACTTATTCTTTCTTGTACCATCCCCACCTCCAGGTTGCACTGACCCCTCTGAAGTCTCTCATCATCCCACCATAATACCTGTATATGCTCCCCCTCTGGAAAACAGTCAGCACACTATGGACCAAAGACTGAATGATATGTACAATTGAATAAACTATAAGATGATCTATATTTTAAAAATAAAAGTTTATATAAGAAATGAGAACAAACATAACTTCATAATAATCCAGTGGAGCTAACGATCTCTTTACAAATCGGAGGCAACAATGTTAACTTGTTCCTCTCTCTCTCTCTTTCTCTCTCTCTCTCTCTCTGTGTGTATGTGTGTGACATGGAGTGAGCATGAGCTAAAACATGAGTTGTTTAGTATTTTTATAAATTTAAGCATTTACTGACTTATCAGCCCTCTCATATTCCCAGCATTTCTCTCTAAAAAGAGGAAGCATGAGGAGGAAGTAAAAGGAAGGGACTGGGCAGTGGGTAAGAACACTTGCTACATGAGCAAGAGGACTTGACCTGAAATCCTTTGCACCCATGTAGAAAGCCAGCTATGGCCACAAGAACCTGTAACCCTGGTGCTGTGAGGTGCAGAGGCAGGAGGATGGCTAGGGCTTCTTGGCATCCCTAGTGGTTCCCTGCCTATAGTAGCTTTGAGACATATAGTTCCAGGTTCAGTGAGAAACACTGTCTTATAGGAATGAAGTGGAGAATGATAGTTTCTCTGGCCTCTATAGAGAGAGAGAGAATGAGAAAGGGAGGAGGGAAAAGAAGAAGAGGAGAAAGAGGAAGAAAAGGAAGAAGAGGAAGAGGGAAGAAGAAATAATAATAATAATAATAATAATAATAATAATAATAATGCAGGAAGTAAGTTTCAGGAGTAGAAAATCCCATGTCTTCTGCTATTCAGTTCCCAGCTTGTCTAGACAGGTCTAGCTATCAGGATGGGCTCATGATATCAGAGCAGATGAACAACACAGGAAGACTGTAGGAATTCACATTTTAGCTACAATGCCCGCAAGGTCACAGGAGACTGCAAAGACAGAGATCATTCCCAGAAATCAAATAGCATTTCAGACATGCATCACCAACTTTAATATTTCCCATATTAGAAGACTTTGGTTGAATCTAATCTCATTTTTAATTAGTACTCATATTGCCTGGTGAGGCAGATTAATATAATCATTCATATTCTACTGATGGGGAAAATGAGACAAAAGGCCATGCCCCAAGGTCACTTGGGGGAATGAGACAAGGTCACATAAGTGGTAGTGGTGAAAATTAAACTTAAGCATTCCAACAGCAAGGGAGAGGACATTGAACAACAGGGTTCGTCTATGCTTGTTCAAGGTTTTTCATGTCTGCATAATGCAGATTCCATTTACTTTCAGCTTCACATAATTTAAAAGTAAAATACCAACTCCAGTTCAGAACCCTAATGTTTCACCCTCAGTGAGAAGGGAAATTTACCAAAGACAAGAACAGTTGACCAAAATGAGTATCATTTAGCTCAATGTGAATATTAACATTGATCAAAACTGTTATTCAATTCAATTGAAGTTACAGAAGATTATCCATGACTCTTACCCTCTAGCCGTTGGTTTAACTGGATATTCATAATTGGTACAGTAACAAAAACACACATCTCTAACTGAATAGGGAGGAGCCAGGTATTTTCCCCCTATAGTAGAAATTCAAGAATTGTGTTGACAAACTCTCGTCTGTGCTTTTTTTTTGTTTTTAATCCTGATCAAACTATGATATCAGTAAACAGGTAAGGTCATGGTATTGGAATCCATCACCTATGCTTCCAACAACAACTCAAGAGGGCAGTAATTCCCTGAGAACCTTGTACCAAAAAATGTCACATGATTTCTATATGTCTTTCCAGTGGTCTACTGCCTTCTCTATTCATTGCCTGTCTAGAGGCAACCATGGAGACAATGTGGAGAGGGTGAAAGAGTTAGGTAGATGGGTGGCTGCTCTAGAATAACACTGGACTTTAGGTGAGTGAGAAGCCAATTCTTTCTTTATTTTTTTTTAATGAAGAAATTATTATCAGAAGTAGGGTGCTATCATAATGAAAAACTGAAACATCTGGCTTGGATCTCAGATGGAGAAACAACAAAAAGTAAAGAAGTTGTTTTTGGGGAACCAGAAAATAAGTTATTTATTTGTAAGTCGTGAGTATTTAAATAAAATATTCCGTATAGTTTTTGTTGTTGTTGCTGGTTGTTTGTATATGAAAGAAGTCACATTGTTATCTGTTGAAACTCATAGGTCAGAATATTTCCTAACACCTATTGGCTTTAAGTAAAGAATCTTTGAAGAATATTACTAGGGTGAGTGAGTGGTTATTATCTTCATTTGATAAAGAACTATAATAGAAATGAGGTCAGACAAGGTCACTGTATAGCCAGCAGAAATGACTTAACACAAACAAAAGAAATTCCATAATTGGTACTACTAAAAAAATAAAGCTACTTCTTAGCCTCAGCTGGTAAAAGCTAATACTGATTACATTAGTGCTTGTATTACACTATTGTGCTGTGTTGGCACGAGGATGTCTATAGATAACAAGTGTTGCAGACACTCAGTTCTTTTCAGTAAAAATGATGTAGTATTTGCAAACCTGCAAGTATTTTCTTGTATACTTTAAATCATTACTATATTATTTACAATTTCTAATAAAATATAAGTAATATGTAAGTAGTTGTTATGTTGAATTGTTTAGGGAATAAAGACAAGAAAGGAGCCTGTATATGCTAACTCCAGATGCACTATTTTGTGGAGTATTTTCTGTGCACAATTAGTTGAATCCAGGTTGTGAAGCTCACAGGTATAGATAATCAACTGCAATGTTTTTGTTTGTTTGTTTGTTTTTGTTTTTTAGAAAGGCTATCTAAGACAAGCTAAGAAAATACCTGGGGGTAGAGAATGCAAGTCAAATGTAGACATTACACCAGTTATTACAGCCTTTAATCAGGTAAAAGTGACACATAGGAGATCACTCCAACTAACAAAATGACTCCTAGAAATGATACCTAAAATCACCCCTAAACTGACATCCAAAAAAAGCCACTAAGCTTAGAACACACTTATAGGTCAAGTGTTTGAAAGACTTGAGAGTTCTGCTCTTAGCATACAGATTTGACAAGAATTAAATGTACAGAAAAATCATAAAGTCTGTAAGAAGCATGGTGTCAGAATCACTAACAGTCCTAAGAAGGAACCTTACATATGGAGAACTTAGAAAAGAACTTTGACCTGTTTCAGCTCTACCAGGAGAAGGCAGATTGAAAAAGTTGCTCAGATTTCCCAAAAGAAATGTTCAGCAGTGTTCCCTTTATGTGACCAAAGGGGATAAAGGGGCTTCCAAGACAGCAGAGGCTGGAGCCAAAAGCCATGGAGAATGATCCACATTCACTGGAAGATACACCCAGGGAACAATCATAAGTTATTACTAAAGGAGCAGTCCCTGCTCTCACAGCACAGGCTTTTTGTAACCTCTGAGCCACATATTTCAGGATTGTTATGGATCAGTGACTTTTATGTGAGTCTCACTACTTCCCTTGAATGGGATTGTTTATTACATTTGTCTCCTTTGTGCTCCACTTTGTACTTAGGGTGAGTGAGATGTAGACTTTGAGATTTTACTGTGTGGCACTCCAGATTAAGAAAAGTTACATCACGACCTGGTATACATTTCAGGTTCAGAAATCAAACCATTCAAAATGGTCAACTTCTACAGTGTCTTGGGATGAGATGTACTGTGTATAGAATACATAATCCATGCATTTGACAAGAAAGGCTGACTAGTATTAATCCACAGTTCTTCTCATTTGGCTTTTCTCTGTCATGACTTCATCATTAGCAAAGTCTAATTTGCTCCTGAATTTCTGATGCCTGGTCCCCTTAGGAAAGAGACCCAAAGCAGAGCTATGTCACCCAACCTCCAGGGGCATCAGTAAGAATGGAATTTTGTTACTAAGACATAGATATTAGTGGATTACTAAAGTGGATATTGTTATGAAACATTTTAACAGAAAATGATTATGTGCTCTTTCCTGTCATCTCTTTGAATTTACATATGCTCCAATGTATCCCTCAAATCCACTTCAAATGGTTTCTGTCTACAAATCCTTCATCAAGTGATTGCTTAATTCTCTCTGCCCCCATACAGCCTGTCCCATCTCTTTGTATTACTACCCTTACATAGCAATCTGATTTTCAAAGAGCTCTAATGGATACATTGTGCTGGAAAATCATAGGTCTCTTTGGTAATCTTAGCACATAGTGGCCACTTATGAAGTATCATTTTTGAATGAACCAATGCTCCTGAACATGGTGACCACAGCTTTGTTACCACAGAAAGGAGGTTATGCTATATACTCTACTACAAATCTTAGTCATTGAGGAGGGGAACAAAACCTTGGTCATTTTAAAATGGTATGAGGTTCGCACAAAAAAAAGCAGAGAAAATTTCTGGTATGTGTGTTGGAATTTGGAGCCCTGCTTTCTGCAGCTAAACTTAGAGAGGTGGGAAGATACTTCCCATGCATGAAACATTGTACATTCCTGGGTTAGAACATGTTTTCTTTGGGGGGTTGCTGTGGTTTCTTTCTTTCTTTTATTTTTTTCCAGCGTTGGAAGCAGTGAATGTTTACAATAATAACAACAACAATAAAAGCACAAGGCTGGCCCAGTATGAATCATGAGAGAATTTATAAATGTAGTGGGAGATAGAGAGTGAAGAAAGAGCGTGAGGGCGGAAGGGGAGGGAGGAAGAAAAACTATAGTTGCCAGGAATTGAAATGAAGAAAATGCCATGCATGACACATGGCTGGCACTGTAGATAGTGGCATCTGTTCTCCATGAGGATCCCCAGGCTGCGCAGCTGTGTGTGCATGTGCGCATGTAAGGAAGCACTAAGCTCTTTGCTGTAAGAAACCTGCTATTGATTCCGGCCTCACTAGTGGAAATGCTGTCTCAGAGGCAGCCTCTCACCATAGGTTAGAACTCCAAGTAACCAATTCTTGCAAGTATACTGGAGGCTAAAGGGGGCCTTGGAAAGCAAGCCTAGGAGAAGTCACAGGGACCTTCTGACACATTTGTATCTTTCCCCTGCTGGGCTGCACGGGTTGATCTTAAATAGGAGTGAAAACTACGCATAAGGTTGAAGGGGTGGCAGGGGACAGACTAGGAAAACAATGAGTCAAGGTCACTAGGCTGAAGGTTTTGCAACATGTACAGCAACAAGCCTATGCTGGAAAAATTGATGCATAGTTTTTTTATTGAGTTTGGATGAACTTTCAGACTGTCATGTTTCTCTTATGATTACTCTGTTTAGGGAAATGGAGGCAAAGCAAAGGGTAGGTATCCTCTGAAGACTGAGTCACTCTTAAGGGGAGCTGCTAAAGGAAGGTAACCTCTAGCTGTTGGGCTGGTGCCGGGAGGCTGCTGGGAAGCTGCAGGTTTGAGTTGTAATCCTCCTTAATCAAGACTCTACTGCTCAGTTGTGTGCCTCCACATGACAAGTTCAAGCCAAAGACATACAGAAAGTAGCTCAAGGCTGCTGGCCTGAAAGAAGCCAGACTAAGTTAGGAAAGCTAAGTGGGGCTTCTGTTTCTTTATTCTATGTATGTATGCCTCCTAACATGTACCTAGATTTTTTGGCGATAACCACGAGTAGGAAGCACATAGAATATGCCACCTGCAGGGTTGCTGTGTCTCTCCATCTGAGCTTGCTTCAGAAGGCTTTTCGTACATGAATGGTAACTACATTATCTTCTACATACATGGAGTATTTTAATGTCTAAAAACACTTTCACAAGTGATATTTCATTTAAGAATCAAAGAATTTTATATATCAAGCAGGGAAGACATTTGTCTTCTTTCTTAGCTAAATAACTTCATGAATCCAGGAAAAGAAGGGTATTATGTGGGGCTCAGTCTTCCTTCTCTAGTGCAGGAAAAGCTGAAAGGACACTGGGAGTCCAAATTTTATCTACACCCCAAGTCATAGTACAGGAAGATGCTGATCACAGGCTTAACAGAAAAGAATTTGGTAGAAGACTCTCTTAGTGAGTCATAAACCTGAGGGATTCTGGGTAATTTTCTCATTCATGTGTGAGTAATGTGTTCCTTTTACCACAATTGTCAAACTACTTTTTAATCCTTATCCAGCTGCAGTTTCCCTCTTCAAGCCATGACATCTTAACTTCTTACTTAACTCATTAGTTGAAAAATGATGAGTGTGTACTGTATGCCAGTCCCTACATCATTGTAAGAATGCAACATTTGACAGTGGACGCAAATAAAGGTCTACTCCCTGGAGCCTGTACTGGAGAAGTGAAGACAGAAAAACATAAATATATAGTAAATGAGGAAGCAATAATTCTATTAAGAAACAGTGACTATGTAACGGAATCAAGAACGCTATGTAATAAGGGACGGGTAGTGGAAGACAGAGGGAAGACAATTGTGACTTCCAATCAAATGATCAGAGAGGCAATATTTGGAGGCAAAATGCAAGCCACTGGAAAGACACCCAGTTTTACTCTGGAGGTGTGAGGAACTCGGAGGTTAATTTTTATTGTTAACTTGACACAACCTAGAGGCACCTGGAAAGGTACCCTTAGTTAAAGAACTGCCTCCATCAGTTCAGCCTATGGCCATGTCGGTGAAAGACTATCATGATCAATGAGAGGGCCCAGCCCACTAAAGGCGGCGCCATTCTTAGACAGGTGGGCCTAGACTGCATAACAATGAGAGCTGACTATGAGCCAGAGACAAGCAGTATGTCTCTATGGTTTCTGCCTTAGTTGCTGTTCCTTCATTGATTCCCCCAAAGATTGACTGTGACCTAGAAGTGTAGGCAAAATAACCCTTTCCTCTCTAAGCTATTTCTTTTTTTTTTTGGTCATGGTGTTTATTACAGCAACGGAAAGCAAACCTAAATAGGGGTGGGGAAGATCAGCTGTGAATCTGTTTCCATTCTAATAGTATATTCTGGACCCTGCTTAAAACAGATGCTTGGACAGCAAATGTAGGAGTGAGACCAGCCAGGAAGTGCTGCACCAATGGAGGTGACAGTGATGGTTCACACCAGGGTGGAAAAAGTAGTCAGAACAAAATGAATTGTTTTGTGGATATATTTTATAGCAGAGCTAATAGGCTTACTGAATGAATTGGATATGACTAGTAACAGAAGAGAAGAATTAAAGTAGCATTAAGAATTTTGTCCTGAGCAACTAGACAGAAAAATTTGCCATGAACAGAAATAGGAAACTACACAGAGAAATACCATGAATTCTTAGATCACATCTGAAACCCTACAAACCTTACTTGTAGTTAGTTTAAATTTCTTCTAACTTGACTCGGAGGCAATGATGTTGTAATTCCTTCCACCTACCCCTCTTTACTGTGGTTCCTTAGGTTTTCAATCATATCATCGTCAAAACCAATAATATTCCCAGGTTCTCCTATCAAAAGTCTTCCCATAGACACCATTATTCACTTAGCTCACCACTACTTGTGTTCTGGGAAGTGATGTTTCCTTTGCTTCCATTCTCTTTGCTATTTGTCAATTTATTGTTTCCCCTGAACTGAATCTGCTGTTACCAGATTCTCTGATATTTCAGGCAATGAATGAATCTATGGGAGTCTGGTTAAGACTCAACTTGTTTATCCATCCTGCTGCATTTATTTTAACACTAGCACATGTAGGACCCATAAACTTTCTTTAATTTTTTTATGAAGACCACCTCTCTAAAAACACTCCATCTCTTTGATTTGTTTTACTTCCTACATTCTTCCTTTATATTTCTTTTTTGTTCCCTGGCCTTGTTCCCTTTCCTCTCCTCACTCACATTCCCTGCATGAGCTCGTTTGCTGTCTGCTGTCAAGTGCCATCCTCACTTTCTGTATCTCTCAACATAAGTCACTGTATTCTTGAGCTTCAGATTTTTTGTTTCAGATTTTGCTGCACTCATTTTGAATCCCAGTTACTCTCTTCTGTAAATCTGACTCCTTCTCCGTACAGGGGTTAATAGCGTTAGCCCTCTATGTACTGGGGAGTTATATTGCTTCTTTCTGTCTGTATATCTGACCTCCAATCTCAACCCTCATCATCTATCTCTTGAAATAGTCTCCCAATCATTCCATGTGTTACCTTTTATTTAATCCCTCCATGAGCTAACAGTGCATAGCATCTGATCTTGTCATTTCTCCGTGAGGAAGTGTGTGAGGCTCTACTAAGTTTTCAGAATAGAGTTTCTATCTCAAGACTTTTCCTAACTTGGTCCCTGTCTGTCTCTTTGGTTATACCCGGGCTTCTATATGCAAACATTCTAGTAAATCTATTAATATCTCACGCATTTTCAGACTCTAGTGCTGACCACGGATATTCTTTTGCTCCCTGTGGGCTTTGTGCTTTGTCTCCAACTAGAAAAACTGCATATCCTTCAAGGCTCCTTGCAAGTGATAATTGCTAAAAACTCTTCCCCAAGAACCTGCTACTGTCTTGATCAACAAGTTCAGTAATTTTTTTCTTCACTCTGGGAAACTTTGTACATACTTCTATACCAGAAAGAGCAGCAATTTTGAGTAGGTATGCCTTTGACTCATTTATCTTTATGTCCTTAGGGTCTAACACCCTGCATACACAATATATTTCCCTTGAGTTGTTGGTGCTCCTCACCTAACGTTTATTCTGGAGTTACTCAACTTGAGCAAAAAAGAGAGGGAAAGATGCCAAATAATGGGCACTTCTGTGCCAGTTACTTCTTCTTCACTCCTATGGGCATGAACTCTTCCTAAGGGAAAAGTTAAAGTATAGTGACCACTAAGCATCTGCTACATGAAGGTGTACAACTTTCTGAGAATAGCCTAACTTACTTTTGAATCTGCTCCTTCCAGAAACCTCACTGAAATGATAGCAAAATAAATAAAAAAGGAAATAACACAGTACGAACTCTCAAAGTAAAAAGAGAACTACAAAGACACTGGAAGATAGTTGAAGTTAGCATTTTGGAAGCTGGAAGACAAATAGCTGACACAGCAGGTTCAAGAAATCCGAAAGCTCAATGCTCGCTGGAGTCCCAGAGAGTTCAGGTGCTAGAGAAGGCAGGAACACACATCTGCACGTTCATGACCTGCAAAAACAGGGGGATTCATGTGCAGGATAACATGTATGTGTGATGATGACAGAGTTTACAGCCACCCTTTAATATGAGCTCTGTACTGGGCTAAGTCAAATCATCAAACCCAGCAGTGTAAGAGATAAACTTCAAGTGTGTGCAGAAGAAATTAATGAGAAACAGGAGGGAAAAACCCCAAAAGTATAATAGGGTAGCCTCAGGGAAAGACTCAGAGGTCAGAGGTCAGAGGAACAGGCATCAGTAGTCTTCCAAACCAGCCTGGGAGTACTAGCAGCCTTTCAAACTTAGTCCAAGTATTTCTTCTATACAATTTTGAAAAACTCAATAGAGAGAAATGAGTATACTTAATATGGTTGGGGACTAAGATTAAGATCTGTTAGGATCTGAAATATGTATTCTTCCTACTATAAATGCTATTTACTGCAATTTGTAAATATACAAAATCAGCTTAGGGGTGGCATCCTTTTTTTTTTTTCCTTTGTCTTCACTTAACTGCTGAGTTAGTCCAAGCAGGAGATATATAAACATTTGTATAGCTATATGGAATTTATATACTTAAAAATAATTTATACATTTAAAATAAAGTATAAGAAACTTAACAGGCTTCCTAGTAGGACTTATTTATTGGATGAAAATATTATAATAAATACTTAATAAAGTGATTAAATATAAAGATATCTATTTTATTAGGATGTACTACAAATTCATGTGGATTTTCTGGAAAAACATGCAGATGATCATGAAATAAAACAGTTATGCCCAATTAGAATGAAGTAAATTTTGAAATGATCAATACCGCATAGGATTCATGAACAGTTTCAATGAGTGTGTTGGTGTCTTGGTTAGAATGCATTTAATAGACATTTTAAAGCACAATTCCTCACATAGCAAAGTCCCAATGAAAACAAGAGAGGATAGATTTATTTATAGATACAATGGAACTTCCTGCTAATGCTTACAACATCAGAATAATTGTTCAGAAGCAACAGAAAGCTGTGGCAGATGGAAGAAAAGAAGACAACATTTTTGTTGATGATCATTTGGTAGATGAGGACTATGAATCATCTGCTAATGCAATGGTTCTCAACCTTCCTAATGCTGTGACCTTTTAATATAGTGCCTTATGTTGTGGTGACCCCAACCATAAAATTATTTTCGTTGTTACTTCATAACTTGTTTTGATACTGTTATGAAGGATATCTGATATGTTACCCACAGGTTGAGAACTACTGTGTTAATCTGTAACCTTGGCTTAGAAACTGAAGGACAATGAAGGACAGGGTGCATTAGATAATGGTGGTATGAAAGACAGAAGGAAGGAAAATGAATGCTGTAAAAAAGAATGAACTGAATGAGGAGAAAGTGGCCCACCCAGGAGACCCAGAGACAAAAGAAACAAAACACAGCCTTATAGAGAGCCTACCAGGCTGTCAGAGCATGGATCTGGGAGAGATCTGGACAATCATAAACTCTCGTGCATGTTGCTAACCTAAATGAGGTTTTACAGTTTGCAAGGCTGTGCTTTTTAATGTTTTACTCTTTTAAAAATCAAGACGGAAAACAACAAGAACAATGGTTTTAGCTTTCAAAGTAAAAATCTAGTCCTAATTAACTTCTGGAGTCTGAGTTTTGGAGACTCCATCTGGGGACTCTGAAGTCGAGCCTTGAACCGAATGGGACTCTGGACAAACCCAAAGACATGCCTGGATTTTCAGGCTGGTGCAGATACTGCACAAAACTGGCGGAGAAAGTCACAAACAAATCTCTTGAGGGGATTGGAATTTGGCATCTAGTGAGCCTGGAAGACAGCTCCAGCTTAAGCTAATTTCCAATTCCTCTCTGGATTTTAACACGTCTAACACATCTTTAGATTTAGAGCTGCAAGGATCTACAGTATTCCAACCAGAAAGTAGTGACTGTCACTGTTTTCTAGGACACTGCCTTCCCAACCCAAATGATCATTTTATAATCCCCTTCCTCCCATAGAGCCTAACAGACTTAGCAACAATTCAGACTAAGCCCAGAGGATGTATATTTGGAGAAAGAGGAATGATTAGTATATCTGGTTTTGAACAGCTGAAATATGGCAAAGAGAATTTTAATTGCTGGCTATTACTTAACTAACAACATATAAATAAAGAGGAAATAAGGGATGTTAACTTTGTCATCGTGCAGTGTAGCTGTCCTAAAGTTGGAAGAAAGTTCCCGACCTTGTATCATAAATACAATTTATTTTTCTTCTTTTAATGAGGAATTCATCAAGAGAGATGCCAGTGAAAGTGCTCTATGAATGATCAGGAGCAATTCCATGTGTCCTTTTCTAAGTCCCAAGCAAGCTGTCTTAATACTATCAAGCTTTTGGCATTTGTGAAGAGTAATTTGTGCTACTGGTGATGAAAAGCACATTACTAAAAGATGGTAATAGGGATAAATCTTATAGATAGAAAGGCTTGGTGGGGACAGCTGAACAGGTTTCTCTACAGAGGCAAGGGGAATAGGAATGAGAGAGATTATGGACAATAGAGGAGTACTTAGCATTGATATAAACTCCAAGCTACCACAGTTTTATTGCTATTTTTTCCACACTATACCAGAGGGCCTTAAATCTGAGTGTGCAAAGTCCACTAGTTTTTGGTAGGAGTGACTGCTGGACCTTGGTCCGGGTCTGTGATTCAAAGTGGAAGGAGGCTTCCTGAGATGCTACAAGCTCTTAGCTGAGTCTGTTTTCCACCCATCCCCTGTGTATCTTGGAGTCCTTTGTCTAGATCAGCGGTTCTCAACCTTCCTAATGCTGTGACCCTTTAATACAGTTCCTCACGTTGTGATGACCTCCAACCATAAAATTACTTTCATTGCTACTTCATAACTGTCATTTTGATACTCTATGAATTGTAATATACATATCTAATATACATATAATGCAACTCCTGGAGGGGTCATTACTTACGGTTGAAAAACATCTAGAGAGAAAACTCTCTTCTTGGTTTCCTAGATGTGGGCTAAGCTTGGTCCCACTTTTGTTGCATTAAGGAGTGTGGGCATCTCTGCATCCCTGGGCATTCACATCTTTTAGAAAAAAGTGTCTTTACATTTACAACTGCATTGAGAGTAGGGTTTTAGCTATCCCTAGTGGGGCCTCACTTGTTCAGACAGAAAGAACTAAAACACACACACACACACACACACACACACACACATTCATGCCTCATCTAGGAAACAGGAAGACAGAAATCTAAGTAGCATGCCACATTTCTAGCAAAGGAGCCCACATGATGGAAAAGCTCATGACTCATCTCAGACAGACTAACCTGTTTCTCCCCTTCTCCCTACTCTGAGGGTCTCTCTTCTGTGCCTGTATGAAGGCATTTTGTTCTCCCAAATAAAACACAGCCCCAAAATGTGTGCTTGTTAGTCAGATTTCAGTGACTTTCTTCCTTCTTGTGGTAGCATGATATCTTTTTTGTGCTTCCTTCCTAAGCAAGGAAAATAGTGCAATAAAAATCTGATTTTCATGCCATTGTGTTCTACCTTATGAACTTTGTATTGGCCCATGAGTGTGGAGTTGAAGCACTACACAGTGCCTGTGAGTGACTAAGAAGCACAAAATGCCAGGCACAGCTAGCAGGAGTACCATCTGGAATATAAATAATCAAAGAGAAGAAGAGCAAAGTCCAAGAAAACGGAGGAGAGAGAATCCAGGGAACGGGGCGGCACATGGGGTGAATTAGTGATGGGTGCATTGTTGGCGTTCACTACTAAAGGTGTAAAAGCCACATCCCACCTATGTTTCAGACATGCGGCCACACGGGTGAAGCTAAATTTGTCCCCAGGGTCTTGTTTTTCCATTCCTAGTTCTCTCTTATATAAGTTCCTATAGAAAGTACATTTAAGGTAGTGACAGATAAATGTATTTCAGCAGCTACTTTAAAAAAATCACAGATATATTTACATTTAGCCACAAAGTGCTAGATTTACAGAGAAATAGAATAGCAAGCCATCTTTGGTGTCTGAGACAGGAGACAATATTTTACCCTGTCAGAGAGAGGAGAAATATAGGCCTTTAAAAGTCTGGAAAGACTAGCATGCCTTTTAAACACTTTTCTTTATAATCTTGTATATAGGTTAACACTTCCAGGTTATCCCTGGAATACTTGCTTTAACTCTCTCAGAATTTATGTCCATTATTTCTGTTCTGTTAAGTTTTCGTGGGGGGGTGAGTATTAATTTTTCTCTATATGAAATATTTAATGAATGGAAGTATTTATTATTTTAGTCATTTTCCATCTCAACTTAAGCTTAAAGACAAGCTTAAATTACTTATTAAGTACTTATTATTAAAATCCACTTATTTGGATTTTCCCTCAAAGGTTTTACTAGCTAGATTTTTATATCATTCCTTTTTACCCTCAACATGCTCTATATTTTCTAATAGTTCTGAGGACTAGACATAAATAGAAAATATAATCAGATCAATGATGAAAATGTGATAAAAGAAGATTCTCAAGTTTCCTGCCTTTGCTTATACTTACTTGAGTGGTTGCATTAAGAATAGAAGCCCCCTCCTCTCTACCCCAAAATAAAGTATAGTTTTTTTTTTTTTTTTTTTTGGAGGGGAGGTTGTTAATGTTTTTGTTTTAAGACTATTGTTTTCAAGCAATCTAACCCTTTCTGGCTTTAAGTATTGTAGTCTTGACTTTTTTTTGCCAATGTTTTTGAGCTCTAACCCTGTCCCCTTTCAGCTTTATTTCAAGTGATTTCTTCATTTGTGTGAGTACTCCTGGAAGATACATCCCTTTATCCCAGGATGTGAGCTAAATAGGATGTCTATAATCATCGGCCCATAAATGAACTAGCCTGATTAGTTTGTGCTTCATGCATGTAGCTGAAGACCACCAGCAGGAGACGTATCTGGAGTATTTTGTCAAAAACCACTTATTGGATTTTATGCCACGTGTGGCATAAAACAAAAAGAATCAGGACCCCAGAGTCTTCATTTTAAAGCAATTATCCTCCTGGAATCTTAAGCATGATTTTAAAGGGATTCCTACATGAATCCATTGCTTATGAAGTGTCTGAAGACAAGGCGTGGTGGCTGCACATCCTGCCCACTGCTCCCTGTAGGCCTTGCCTTCCAGTGCCATTTGCAGTGGTGTTGCTGAAGGATAACTCTCAGACTAAAACAATATATCTGCTAAACTGAAGCAGTTTTCTCTGTCTCTCTGACCAATCTTTTATCATGGAATATGATATCAGTCAAGGAGATTGTGTTCCTTATAAACACAGGACTTAGAAAATTTTGTTCTAGAACTTTCTGCAGTGAAAAAAATCAAACTCACGGACATGTAGATATTTTTGGTCAATGCTTTTTTCCCCTTTTAAAATGGTATATATATATATATATCATTAGGTTTTCTTTCTACTATTCTGACAATTTCTCTCTCTCTTTTTTGTATATAAAAGTGATAAATTGTATTACCAGAGTTTTAGTAACTCTAAGGTCCAAAGAGACTTATAAAGCAATCTTTGGCCTAAGCTTCTTCATCCTGGCTTGATTTCTCCCATCTCAATGTATGTGTTTAATGCATAGGCATTACCTCTTATCACCTTGTGAGAATTAATAGTTGGAAAAGGCACAACTGTCACTCTGAATAACAGAAGCTATTCAGTGTTGGTGACAAATGATGTTTGGTGAATCCTTATCTTGTACTCAGTGTTTATTAACAAACACACAGTTGTTGTATTAGCATTCCTTCATGTTCCGACTCCCACCTTATGGTGCCATAGACTGGGTTTTCTCTTGTAGGCTAACACCAGTATAGAAATGTTAAATAAAAAACAAAAACAAAAACAAAAGAAAACAACCAAACAAACAAACAAATAAAAAAACTGGAGCTTTCTTGGACTTACAACAAGGAAGGGAAGTACCCATAAGTTGCCACACATAACCCACCTTATGAATAAGAAGTCAAGAAGAAATAAGAGGCCTTCAGCTCTGAAGAAGACTATATAAGAGAAGGGCTGGTAGCTGTAATGAGGATCCAGATTGTTAATAATAGGCAAATCGTACCCCCCCCAAAAAAGTAGGTTTTTCTGTTACTCTTGATTGATTCTGCTGTGGTGAGCCTCAATACATACTTGGAAGGATGTGTCCCCATTGTTCATCTGATTCGTGACTCTGACAATTGTTAGAGATGAATTTTGTCTGCCTAATTTAAAAGCTATGTGAATGTCAATTTAGAGGAGCTGATGAAATTTCCCCAGTAAAAGGGTACTAAAGGACAGAATTCAGCTTGCCCCTGAAGCCTGGACAGTCTCCTTCCGTCTATGCCACATATCTTTCTGTAATTACAGAGCCTTCTGATTCAACTCATGCTGGAGCTTTAATTCCTTACTTCACCACAGTTCCAGCCCAGCCTTTGCTTCCTCTTGACTGTCTGTCTCACATCACAGTGATTCAGTTTTCTTCCTGATTTATGATTCCCAAATCTAAATTCAACTTCCCTTCCTCCACTCCTTTTTTTCAGAGGAGCACCTAATAACATGAGGTCAGTGTCTTTCTATATTGATACAAATTTAAAGGTAACGCTTCCTAATGGTATCATACCTAGAGATACTTAAAAATAAAATGTGAAGCTCTGACCTCTTGATACCAACCGTCTAAAACGGTCTAGGATTGTTAAGTAAAACAAACTCCTAGTCATGCAAACATGTCACTTTGTTAGCTACTATGACAGTCTATCACAGATATTCTCTAAACTACCCAGTAATCAAGTTGCTAAGAGACAAGCAACATTTGCTTATCTAAATACAAGAGATGGATAGGGCATCTTCAAAAACCCC
>CAJQZJ010035392.1:476067-511632 GCA_907164525.1 Lophiomys imhausi | reverse complement strand
CACACACACACACACACACACACACACACACACACACACACACACACACACGAGGACGGGGCAGAATGCAATTATTTCTGGGAAAATAAAGCTTCAACTTGGGGCTGCCCAGATTAGTAACTTTCTAGTCTCCTCCCAGGAGTTGCGACAGTGGTTCTTGCACAGCGGTTCCGGAATCCCCTGATGCTTAAGATGCAGATTGCTGGCCCCCTGTGCAGCTTCCAAAGTAGTGGGTGTACTGTGGACTTGAGAAGGTACATTCTACTGAGTCCCCAGCTGATGACCAAGACACTAGTCAAGGGTCACACAGAAGCAATGGCATGTCACAGAGGGTCTGTGACCCATGAAGGCAGTGGGTGAGGGGAAGCAAGCAGAGAGAAGAGAGCTTTGCTCCTCATGGCACCCTCGAAGAGGATGTAGCTACCCAGGAAACCCTGGATAATAGATCATTCTAGAGGGTATGCTGGGGCACAGGCCAGGGGAAAGGACAAGCATGGAAAGCTTTGTATGGCAACCTTCTGGAAGGCACTGAAGCCAGCCCAGAGCCCTGACATCCACCCTTGTACTTGTGTTGATGTGTAGAAACAGCAGAAGGGAACTCTCAGGATCTGTTTGATCTCTGTTCAGCTCCCTAAGCCCTCTGTCTGTTTATCTCCCTCTTTCCCTGGCCTCCTTTCTCCCCATCACCCCCTGCCCAGTGGATGATTCACTGCCTCCCCTTGCTTCCCCACCCCACCCCACCACCATCTGTTTTTCTAATGATGGCAGAAGATGAGCTGTTCTCTTGGCCCTGGACCATGATGGAGCACACTCTGCGCTAGCATTAGCCCTCGTGTATCCTCAGAATGCTATTTTATGGGTATCTTTTCCCCACCAAGTTTTCTCTTTTCCCTTAATCCCCACCGTTTCCCTTTCTCTGGTCTCATGTGGATCCCCATTTCCCAGAACTAGACCAAGAGACTCTGAGAAACAGAATGGAGGATTAACGTGCATGCCTGCATGCAGGTTGGGTGTGTTTGAAGGGGTGGTTGGAAATCAATGGCAATTAAAGGCGCTCTCTTTAGCACACTCCAAGGAGCCAAAAATATCTGGGCAGTGCTGCAAAGTGGCTTATTGACTTCCAAAGAGAGGTTTGGGTGAATAAATATGCAGTAACTTATGGCACGTGGAGATAGCCCCAAGTGAGTGAAGTCCTGAGCTGAGTGTGTGTGTTGTTGGCATGGTCATAGCCACTCAGAGGGGTGGCAAAGTCTCCTGGGAGGACCAGTATGAGTGCTGACTATGAGAAAAAAATGGGTACCCCAGCTTTTTTCCCCCTGATATCTATGGCCTACAGAGACTGCTCCCACTGAGATTAGCTAAACCTGTTCACTTGATCCAGCCATGTATCATAAACTCAGTATCCATGTTCAGTTGCAATAACCCTGCTTCTCTGTTGAACTCTAAATGATAAACACACTGAGCTTCTCAGGGTGCTGCCATTTCTCCATCAGAGATCCTTGCCCATCTGATCCCAATTTTTCTGTGCATCCATGTGTCTGTCTGTCTGTCTCTCTATCTTTTTCTTCATTCTATCTCTACCTCAACCAGGACCTTCCCTGAAGCCATGCTGGACAGGGCAGTGCCTGAACTAGAATATTTGTATTTGTTATTGGCTGTTCCTAGGACTGGAGGGTTTACATAATGGGCTATGTGTGTATTCAGTCTCAGAGTTTCTGGGTCATTCTCTCTAGGCAATGCTCTGATTAATTCTAGAATCTTTTTTATTAAGTAAAAGAAATCGCTGTACCAGAAATGACCCACTGACAGGGGAATCCACTGTGAAAAAGACAGACAGAATTTCTTCTTTACGTAGTAAAGATTTATGTCAGACCACTCAACGGTAAAATATAGGTCTATGTAGAAGTTTGTGTAGAGACCTGTATGACACTTCAGTTGATGTGAAGAGGGAAGCCACAGAGAATGATGACAGGAAGAAGTGAGCCGCATGAGGACTGGAATGATGTTGGCTCTGGAACATATCTGTTATTCAAGTCCAGCTATTATCCCACAACTTCCAGATATTCTTGTTTTGTTAAGAGAAATCTTTGCATAGAGAATCTTTGCATTTATTTTAATTTGAAGTGTGTATATGTATGGCATTATATAAGTACACATGAATCTCAATTTTAAGCCAAGTCTGGTGGCTCTGACCTACCTATATCCCTAGTACTCAGAAGGCTGAAGCAGAAGGATTATCACAAGGTCTAGTCTGGGCTATAATGGCTGCAGAGTAAATACCCTGTCTACATAAGCGTGGATGCATGCACATACATACACTCCCCAAAGTTGGTTTTAGGCACTTTGCTGGTGGAGCAAAATTGTCTATAGTAAAATCCTTATTTAACTAATTACAACCAAGGCATAGTTACAGAATCCCAAAGCCATAAATAATTCTGACTTGCCTTTTAAGTGACTGAAGATTTTTACTAAAATAAAACTGAGTTCAGTCATCCTAAATTCTGTAGATTTGAAATTGGGAGGCAACTACATTTAAGAAACTAAATGAAGGAAAGAGGGATCAGAAGAAACAGGGCCTTGAGTAACTTGCATTACTCAAAGCTCTTCATATGACTTGGGGAAGTCAAGCCCACATACCTCACATGACTGGATGCAGTGGACCAGGGAGGGGTCTGGGTACCACTGACGCCTGCCGGTACACACGATGCTCTAAAAAAGAAATAAAGGAAGCAGAGCCATTAGGTCTACAGGAGTAACAGTTGGTTCCATCCTTGGCCCACCAGCCAATCCCAGGGTTTGAAGGTAAGATCCTCACTCTGTGTGTGGCAAGTACCAGGTCTCTTTCCTATGGAAACTACTGCTGGGTAGTGTGAGGGCCTAAACCCTCAGGTACCACAATTTTCAGAGTGCTTTGGGTGTCATAACACTGACCACGAAGCAAAGAATTACCCCTGCCTTTCCTGTCACCAGGGCCTTGCCCAAATTGTGGACATTGTTAGGTTGACTGTCCCACTCTGCCTCGTCAATGTAGGCCAGTCCACCAAGTTTCTCCTCCATACAAAAATCTCTCTGATCTTCTTGGTCCTGCTATGCTGTGTGGCAGCTGAAGACTAATGGCCTCTGTCCCCAACAAAGCCATTGAGATCACCATGGAGCATTTCAGCCTGGCTGTCCAGGTAGCAGGTAAGTCTCTGTCATTTTAATGAAACAGAGGTCACTCGAATTAAATCTTTTCAGATCTCTGTGAAAGCTAGAAAGTCTGTTTTCACTTCCAAAAGAGTCTGGCTTTGTAGTAACTTTCTGTGCAAAAAGTGAACACATTGCTTGCTGATTATACAAATTTAGAAACTTAGAGAAAACAAAAATGTTTAAATTACCCAAGTCTAGTCTCTTTATATATATATATAATTTATTTTTTATTTCTTCAAGTTACAACTAAGTCACAATCCCTTCCCTACTTCCCCCTCCTGTCCCACCCTTCCACCCTCTTCCCCCTCAACACCCCTATCCTCTATCCTTTTTTTTTCTTTAGTCTAAGGTAGATCTTTTTCCCCCAACAGCTCCCCCCTTCAGTCCAACAAATGGTTCTCTCTCCTATAACAATAAATACAATACAAAATAACAGAAACAAATAGGCCACAATTATGAGGGTTATATGGCTTAGCATACATTCCAAATGTCCAGTCCATATACATCTGGCCCCTGACTTTAACATTCTACTATGTTTCCATCTCCATGAGTTTAAAGTTCTGTATCTAACTCAGCTTTCATACTAACTTGCATCACAATTTTAAAAACATCTTCTTAGATCCAGAACACCCTCTTGATTCCTAAACAACTCAAAATTTAACTATGAGACTCTAGCTACCTGAGTCTAGTCTCTTAAATAAAAGCACTTTGAGGTTGAGACGTAATTACCTGCCAGCTTGAATTGGTTTCACAGGTAAAAAATCAGGCCTTGATCTTCCTAGAGTTACTAGATCTTCTGTAGAAATGGGTAAACTCACAAACAGGTTTACCTGGCTGGCAGGCCTGCCGCTGAGATAGTAAACTTACAGAGAGGTTTCACCTTTTTCATAGAGTTGATAGGCCTCTTGCTGGAAAAGACAAACTCTCAGACAAGTTCAATAAAAGCAACCTCAAGTTATTGTCCTGCTGTTACTGACTAAAAATTTGCTTTTTACTATTCCTCTATTTAAAAAAACTTGCTTTTCAATGACTGCTCTCAATAATCAACCACCTACACCTCATGGTAAATTATTGGATGTTTCCAGATGAAAGAAAAAGAAAAAGTTTAAGGTTTATGCACATTGCAAAGGTCTAAGGAAGTGATTTAACATATGTAAATGCAAGTTGTGGAGATCTGAGGGAGTGATTTTAGGTTATGTGAAAAATGAGACTTAAAGACAATACATATGATGCCAAGACTTCAAAAATTGAAGGTTTAACATTAATAAATGGGGTTCTGATAAGCTATTAATCTAGCCTTGGTAAAGCAATGGCTACTATTATTGTCATGGGCTCAAAATTGTAAATTTCCTTTGGTGTCTTTTTTTTAAATATAGATTTAAAAGTGCTTCTCACTATGCTAGAAACATCTCTGTCCAATCTATGTCTGCCCAGTCCTCTGGACAGAGGAAAGAGTGTACTTGCTTTAACCCCACCACATTTTGGGTCCTCAAGCTCTTCTTCCCTTTTGCTATCTTTCCTGCAAAGAAATTTCTGTGCTATTACAAAGGAATGTTTACTTTCCTATTGTGGCGCCAACTTCTCAGGCTTCATTTTGTTGTAGCTAAAGGCATGAGTCTACTCCAACAGTTTGCAGACACTTGCTAACTACTTTTGTACAGTAAGGATTTCAGCACAGACTACAGATGGTAAAATACTGTTCATCCCTAGTCTGTATCTGTCCCAGCAGATTCACTCCTTGGACACATACCATCCAGGAATAAACTGTGCCCTTGCTAACTGCTCCAAAAATGGGCTCCCCTCACTAGCCCCAGGTGGTCCTACAAAACCAGCCAGCCCTGGACTTGCTGAAGACTGATGATGTGGTTGATCCCTGTCTCTTCAGGTTGGGTTAGCAAACCAAATGCTTCTGAGGAACTTTCTACAAGTTTCCTGCCATTGCCTGACTCCTCTCCCACTCCTTGCCTTCCTGGACTACCATGAGGTCCCTCCCCACCCCCAACTGTGAAGCAGCTACAGAAGAGACAAGTCACAGCTTATCATGAACAAAAGGTTGGAATGATAGGTCTCAGGCAGTACATATATCCAGAAATAACTCAAGCTGGCCTACAGATGAATTTCTGGAGGTTAGACAGGGTTCCTCTGGAACTTGTGAGATGAATTCTGCCAAAAGGAGTCTTTTCCCTTTCCTCTGGAAAAAGGGGACACATCACTCTCTATATACAGCTGAGGGAGCTATCAGCATATCAGAGTTTATGTTAGCCTCCAGATGCCTACAGACCCTATTTCATTTCAAAGCCCTTACACTAGTCTCCTGGCCCTTCTCACCTCCCCCAGTCCTCCTGAGCTATGCTACCCACAAGGCTGTTCTGCTATCTTTATAGATGCAAGTTTTGCCACCTGTCTCCTCTACTCCACTATTGGGTCTCTCCATCCTCCTTTCCCTTGCTGATAGCTCTGGCCAATCCAGTCTGTTTCTTACTCTGTCTGCCCTGAACTCTCCCAGAGGACTCTGAATAGTCTCTTTCTCTCATCCACAATAAAAACCTCCCACTTAACCATGGAGTGGCCATTTTGGTGGTTTCTTTACTGTCCCCCTCACATAAACTTTTCTTTCACAACTTTCCCAAAAGAGAAATAAACAAAACAAACCTTCACACATATCTGATATTTACAAGTCAATATTGTAATATGTGCTGTATGATGGTGACCTATTCAGCCTGAGTATACATCCAGACGATCTAACCTCACCAAGCCACAAGGAAACCTCCTCATCTATGTTCATAGAACCTTATTTGTAATAGCTAGAAACTGGAAGCAACCCAGATGTCCCTCAACCAATGAATGGATTAAAAAAAAAAAAACTGTGGTACATTTACAGAGTGGAATACTACTTAGCCATCAGAAACAATGAAATCATGCAATTTGCAGCCATTTGGATGTAACTAGAAAAGCTCATCCTGAGTGAGCAAACCCAGATTCATAAAGATGCACATGGCATCTATTCACTTATAATTGGATTTTAGCCATGTAGTACAGGGTAACTATCTTACAACCAACACACCAAAGGAACAGGAACATAGATAGACCTTGTACCTGTTAGTGGGACACTTTGCCTTAATAGAGTTGCCATGTAGGCCCCCAGTGCAAGAGGAAGCTCTTAACACTCATGTGATTGCTGAACTAAAGGGGCTGATATGTAGGGGCAACCCACTCCAGAGGAGTAGGATAGGTGGGAGAGGGGGAGAGGGTGGGAGGGTGGGACCAGGAGGGGTAGAGAGAGGGGACTGTGATGGAGATGTAACTTGAAGTAATAAATAAACAAACAAACAAACAAAAAAGAAAAGATGGTGTGACCTGGATTCCATTATCATTATAATAAAATGGAATTATCAAATGAATATAAAAGGTGGACAGGAGTGTTCAGTCTACTGAAAAGTCTGAGTTACTTTTCCTACCTGCAGGTTACATAAGTGGAACCATTTATGTATAAACAACAAGCAGACTTCATTGAAGTTTTCTTAGTAGAGATTATGAGCCTTGCCATTTAAAGTTTCATATTTGCTTATTGCCTCCAGCTAGCACTGATGCAAAAACCACTAACATGTTCTCTTGTACAGTGGATGACACCACCCTTATTCCTTCTCACAGTATCCTATCTAGCCATTCACTCGGTTCAGACCAGATATATAAAAAATTCTTCACTTATGACAAGCCATATTCACCAAAGAACAGGAGGATCTGCTGCTCTGCAGATGCAATGCTGTTCTCTAAATGGTCAACATCTTCCAGGGAATGTCAGTTTCTCCACTTAAGGGATGCTCAGCCTTTACAAACTCTTGTGATGAAAACCTGAATTTGCTGGAATATTCTGAACAGTTTGGATCTCTTTACTTTACACCCTTTCTCAGATTTTATAAATGCAGGAATTTTGGTCTTCTAACATTCTCAAATTTATGCAATATATTATAAATGAAAAAAAGATAAAGAAATACAATTTCTTTTTATTTTCAAGTCTGCTCTCCTTAAGCTCATTTCTTCTTTTATTCTCAGCATATTGTGATAGTTTTGTATTTTCATGTAATTTAATTTTACTATTTGGTTAATCTCATATTGGCAGATATAGAAGGATATATAAAGATAAAAGTAGGCAGAATCCAAGATGGCAGCGGCCCGTGTGGATGCATTTTGAACTCGGGAAAAACAGCCATAAAGCCAAAGAGTTATAAGATGCTGAGCAACAATCTGAGTGACTCGATCCCCCTGGGTTTCACCCAGATACCCAGGGACCATTAAAAGTCCCTGGGCAGGACTCTCCTCCCCTCTCTCGGACACTCACGGAAGCCTCCGAATCCAGGAATCGGGAACCCTCACCATGAAAGACACAGGGTAAGAATGACTCAAATACCCAGCAGTCAGACTCAAACCCCACACAGGGTTACTCACCAACCTACTGGGCCCCCAGATCCCATGCAGGCATTCTGGCTATTAGCAGCGCCACAGTGGCGGGACGCACAGTGGCTGACAGGTCCACAACTGGTCAGCTCAGTGGCCAGCGGGTCCACAGCTGCATTCTGGAAAGCGCAAGCATATTTGTGCTTCCACAGAGGGGTGTTGGAAATACAAACAGGCCCCTCAATTGGATTTACAATCATTGGAAAAAAACACTGCAGCAGGACTGAGGAACAGGATATACTTCCAGCAGCAGGTTATGCTGCAGCTCGACTGCTGTATACCACAACTTGGAAGACAGTGGCCCCATTTGCCAGTATCCAAAGCCAGCTCCATACACACATAAGTGGAGCTGTGAGAGTGGCAGAAAGGGTGGCTAGGTTGATAGGTGGATTTTTCCTCCACAGGATTCAAGTCCTGGGCAAATTGTGGGGTTATTTTAGACTCTTTTGCTAGTGCTGTCCCTTCCAGTGGGAAACCAGAGATTAAGCATATATAGTTCCACTCCTAGATCAGTGAGGTTTTGACCTGGGGGACACTGCTGAGTGACTCACCTTAAGGGCATGGAGTTGGGTGCTTTCAAGACTCCAGCAGGTGGTCTCAACCCCCAAACCTGGGACCTCCAGAGTTCACAGAATCTGTGCCTGGACACACAGGACCATACCAGTAGAGCCACTGCAGGCTGAACACTCAGTGTGCAATATAGAGAGCTCTGACTTGTGAGCAGTGAAACAATCCCAGGCCATTCTTCATTGCCTGGGAATAGGCTGCCCCAGCTCACAGTGCTTCTGGTTATTAGATGCACATTGACCCTGAGAACCCCCTGTGAGCAGCTGGGGAGGACCACAAACACGGTCTGACATGAAAGCTGCGGGGGAGCTACAACCCCACCCAACACCCTGTAGCCTATCAACCTGCACTGTCATCTAAACGAAGACCAGTTGGATCCCATGAACCTACAGGAACACATCCCCATCACAACCCCTCACCTGAGTCCCCAATGGGACAAAACAGGAATGGGTGAGCCCTCGGAGACACGCTGAGAACCTCCACACAAGGCCCCATCCAGCCAGTGGAAAGTGACTGATCACCAAGCAATACGACTGCTACACCAAAGCGCCCCCTTTGGCTCCAAGTCCAGAAGGGAATAGGAACAAACAGCTAAGAACAACCAAATGGCAAAAGGACAGCAAAAAAGCAGAATCAACAAAAGCCAGGGAATTATGACCCCAACAAAATGCAGCGATGCCAGTACAGCAAGCTCTGACCAATTCACCACAGCTGAAACACATGAAAACGATGACAATTCTACAGTCTGAAAAATGATAGTCCTTTCAAGAAGATTTTAAATCTATGAAAGAATTCAAAGAGTCCACAATTTTACAAGCAAAAGCAACAGATAATACTATTAGAAAGCTCCAAGCAAAAGTGGTTCAACTTGAACAGGAAAGAGACAAGGCAATGAAAGATTTAAAAGAGATGAAAGATTTCCAGGCAAAGACAAGCAATTTGGAGCAGGAAATATACAAAACGAATGAAATCGTTCAAGGCATGAAACAGGAAATGGAAGCAATAAAGAAAACACAGTCAGAGTAGAAGATGAGCATCGAAGAATCTCCAGTGGGAGATGATTAAATTGGTGGTAAGCCATTCTCTTGGCAAGAAAAACCACTTGCTTCAACTGTAGACAGACTTCTGTCCAAAAAGGACAAAACTTGGAAGCAGGTAAGTCGACAGCCTAGCTCTGCCAAGACAGGGTAGATAAGTCCTTCATAATTCCTGCTCTACAACCATGTCTGTCAGAGAAATGGGGCCAAATGGCTGAAGATTGATGCTGTAATGTATGGAGAGAAAATGGGAACTGTCCAGGCAGCCACTGGTATGTCATTTTTTAGTTTTGGAAGCTGCAGGCCCTGCACTTCCTATATAATCAGATATATTTATCCCTCTCAGGTCTCTGAGGTGGTTGAAGAATAGATAGCTAAAGTCTCATAGTTAAATTTTGAGTTGTTTAGGAATCAAGAGGGTGTCCTGGATCTAAGAAGATATTTTTAAAATTATGAGGCAAGTTAGTATGAAAGCTGAGTTAGATATAGAACTTTAAACTCATGGAGATGGTTAGATAGTAGAATGTTAAAGTCAGGTGCCAAATACATATGGACTGGACATTGGGAATGTATGCTAAGCCATATAACTCTTATAATCGTGGCCTATTTATTTCTGTTGTTTTGTATTGTATTTATAGTTATAAGAAAAAGAACCATTATTTGGACTGAAAGGGAGAGCTGTTGGGGGGAAAAATAAATACCTTAAACTAAAAAAAAAAAAAGAAGGGAAGAGGATGGTGGGGCTGACGGGGAGGAGGGTGGAAGGGTGGGACTGGAGGGGGGAGTAGGGAGGGGATTGTGATTGAGTTGTAACTTGAAGAAATAAAAAATAAATTATTAAGAAAAAAAAAAGAGTGGGAGAATCAAGGGAAGAGAACTAGAACTACAGACATGAGTATCAAAAATAGGATACAGGAGATGGAAGACAGAATCTCAGGCATGGAAGATTCAATGGAAGAAATCACTACAACATCCAAAGAAAATGAGAAAGCTAAAAAAGTTCTCACCCATAATATCCAAGAAATCAAGGACTCAATGAAAAGATGGAACCTAAGAATTATAGGCATATGGGAAAGAGAAGACTCCCAACAGCAATCCAGGAAACATCTTCAACAAAATCATAGAAGAAAACTTCCCAAACCTAAAGAAAGAGATGCCAATAAAATTCCAAGAGGCTTATAGAACACCAAACAGATTAGATCAGAAAAGAAACTCCTCTTGCCACATAATAATTGAAACTCCAAATGTACAGACCAAAGAAAGTTCATTAAAAGTCATAAGGAGAAAAAGGCCAAGTCACATACAATGGCGGACACATCAGAATTACACCTGACTTCTCCTTAGAAACTCTAAAAGCTAGAAGAGCATGGACAGATGTCCTACAAGCCCCGAGAGAACATAGGTGCCCAGCCAGACTACTATACCCAGCAAAACTCCCTATCAACATAGATGGAGAAAACAAGATATTCCATGACAAAATCAAATTTAAACAATATCTACCCACAAATTCAGCCCTACAGAAGATCCTAGAAGGAAAATGCCAACTCAGAGAAGATAACTACACCCAAGAAAACAGAGGGAACAGAAAACTCCACAGCAACTAAACCAAAAGAAACACAGGACCACCACCTATACAAAAAAAAAAAAAATGGGAAATTACAACCTCTGGTCACTAATATCCATAAACATCAGTGGACTCAACTCCCCAATAAAAAGGACACAGGCTTACAGATTGGATCTATAGACAAGACCATCATTTTGCTGCTTACTAGAAACACATCTTACTACCAAAGATAGACACTATCTCAGAGTAAAGGTCTGGGAAAAGGTTTTCCAAGCAAATGGACATAGGAAGCAAGCTGGAGTAGCCACCCTAATATCAAACAAAATAGACTTCCAATTGAAGTTAATAAAAAAAGACAGAGAAGGGCATTACACACACATTAAAGGAAATATTCATCAAGAGGACATCTCAATATTGAACATCTATGCCCCAAATACAAAGGCACCTACATTTGTAAAAGAAACTCTCCTAAAACTTAAATTGCACATCGAATCCCACACTTTAGTAGTGGGAGACTTCAACACCCCACTCACAACAATGGACAAATCATCAAGACAGAAACCAAGCAGAGAAATAATGAGTCTAACAGAGATCATGAACCAAATGGACCTAACAGATATCTACAGAACGTTTCATCCAAACACAAAAGAATACACCTTCTTCTCAGCACCTCACAGAAACTTTTCGAAAATCGACCATACAGTTGGACACAAAGATAGCCTCAACAGATACAAGAAAATTTAAATAACCCCATGTATCTTATCAGACCACCATGGAATAAAGCTGGACTTCAATAGCAAAAGAATCAACAGAAAGCCTACACACACATGGAAATTGAACAACTCTTTACTGGATGACTACTGGGTCCTGGAAGAAATAAAGAAGGAAATCAAAGACTTCTCCAAAACCAACGAAAATGAAGGCACAACATACCCAAACCTGTGGGGCACAATGAAAGCTGTGCTACAAGGAAAGTTCATAGCACTTAATACCTTCAAAAAGAAAATTGTGACAGCTCATATTAGCGAATTAACAGCCAAATTGGGTGAATTGGAAACAAAAAAGAAGCAAACACTCCCAAGAGGAGCAGAAGGCAGGAGATCATCAAGCTTAGGGCTGAAATCAACAACTTAGAAACAAAAAGAACTATACAAAGAATCAATGAAGCCAAGAGTTGGTATTTTGAGATAAATCAACAAAACAGAAAAACTCTTAGCCAGATTAACTAAAAGACAAAGGGAGAAAACCCAAATCAACAAAATGAGAAAAGAAAAGGGAGAAATAACAACAGACATTGAGGAAATACAGAGAATATTTAGGTCCTACTTTAAAATCTATACTCCCCCAAATATGAAAACTTAAGTGAAATGGACAATGTTCTTGATAGATTCCACCAACCAAAGCTAAATCAAGATCAGGTTAACAGATTAAACAGCTCTATAACCCCTAAGGAAATAGAAACGGTCATTAAAAATCTCCCAACCAAAAAAAAAAAAAAAAAGCCCAGGGTCAGACAGTTTCAGCAAAGAATTCTATCAGGCCTTCAAAGAAGAGCTAATCCCAGTACTCTTCAAACTCTTTCAAAAAATAAAATCTGAAAGAACACTGCCAAACTCATTCTATGAGGCCACATTTACCCTGATTCCTAAACCACACAAAGACCCAACAAAGAAAGAGAACTTCAGACCAATTTCCTTCATGAACATAGATGCAAAAATACTTAATAAAATACTAGCAAACCGAATTCAAGAACACATCAAAAGTATCATACACCATGATCAAGTAGGCTTCATCCCAGAGATGCAGGGATGGTTCAACATACGAAAATCTATCAACGTAATTCACATAAGATGAAAGAAAAAAAAAAACATGATTATCTTGCTAGATGAGGAAAAAGCATTTGATAAAATCCAACACCCTTTCATGCTAAAAGTTCGGGGGAGAATGGGCATACAAGTACCATATCTGGAAATAATAAAGGCAATATACAGCAAACCAGTAGCCAACATCAAAGTAAATGGAGAGAAACTTGAAGCATTTCCTCTAAACTCAGGGACAAGACAAGGAGGCCCTCTTTTGCCAAATCTCTTCAATATAGTATGAAGTTCTTGCTAGAGCAATAGACAACTAAAGGAGATCAAGGGGACACAAATTGGAAATGAAGAAGTCAAATTATCCCTATTTGCAGATGATATGATAGTATACATAAGCGACCCCAAAAATTCCATCAGAGAACTCTTACAGCTGATAAACACCTTCAGCAACGTGGTGGATACAAAGTTAATTAAAACAAATCAGAAGCCCGTCTTTATATAGCAAATAAATGGGCTGAGAAAGAAAGCAGGGACACAACTCCCTTCACAATAGCCACAAACAATGTAAAATACATGGGGGTAACTCTAATGAAGCAAGTAAAGGACCTGTACAAGAACTTCAAGCCCTTGAAGAAAGAAATTGAAGATGCCATCAGAAATGGAAAGATCTCCCATGCTCGTGGATAGGTAGGATCAACATAATAAAAATGGCCATCCTATCATAAGCAATATATAGATTCAATGCAATTCCTATCAAAATACCAGCACAATTTTTTATAGACTTGGAAAGAGCTATTCTCAATTTCATATGGAGCAACAAAAAGCCCAGAATAGCTAAATCAATCCTGTACAATAAAAAACATCTGGAGGTATCACCATCCCAGATTTCAAGCTGTACTACAGAGCAATAGTTGTAAAAACAGCATGGTATTGGTATAGAAACAGACCAGTAGATCAAGGGAATCGAATTGAAGATCCAGAAATAGACCCACACACTATGGTCACCTAATTTTTGACAAAGAAGCCAAAACCACACAATGGATAAAACAGCATTTTCAACAAATGGTGCTGGTCCAACTGGATGTCCACTGGTAAAACAATAAAATTAGACCCATACTTATCACCTTGTACAAAACTTCAGTCCAGGTGGATCAATGACCTTAACATAAGCCTGGTCACACTAAATCTACTAGAAGAGAAATTGGGAAAAACTCTCAAAATCATTGGTACAGGCGACAACTTCTTGAACAGAACACCAACAGCTCAGGACCTAAGACTAACAATCAATAAATGGACCGCATGAAACTGAAAAGCTTCCCTAAGGCAAAAGATACTGTCATTCAAACAAAATGGCAGCCCAAAGATTGGGAAAAAATCTCCACCAACCCCATATCTGACAAAGGGCTAATATCCAAAATTTACAAAGAACTCAATGAATTAAATGCCAAGAAACCAAATGATCCAATTAAAAAATGGAGAAAAGAGCTGAACAGAGAATTCACAAAGGAGGAATTTCTAATGGCCAAGAGACACTTGAAGAAATGCTCAGCATCCTTAATCATCAGAGAAATGCAACTCAAGATGACTCTAAGATTCCACCTCATACCTGTCAGAATGGCTAAGATCAAAGGCTCAAAAGACAGCACATGGTGGAGAGGGTGTGGAGAAAGGGGAACCCTCCTCCATTGCTGGTGGGAGTGCAGGTTTGTGCAACCAGTCTGGCGATATCTTAGAAAACTTGGACTAGCTCTGCCTCAGGACCCAGCCATACCACTTCTGGGTATACATCCAAATGACTCCTCACGGAATCATAAGGAAGTTGCCTCATCTATATTCCTAGCAGCCTTATTTGCAATAGCTAGAAACTGGAAACAACCCAAATGTCTCCCAATGGAAGAATGGATTAAAAAACTATGGTACATCTACACAATGGAATTCTACTCAGCTATTAGAAAAAAGGAAATTATGCAATTTGTCCCCAAATGGATGGAACTAGAAAAGCTCATCCTGAGTGAGCTAACCCAGACTCAGAAGGATGCACATGGCATCTATTTACTTATAGTTGGATTTTAGCTATGTAGTACAGGATATCTATACTACAACCAATGCACCAAAGGGAACATGGACATAGACTTTTTGTTTGTTTGTTTTCCTCCCTGCCATTGAGACACTTTTCCCTGATGGTACTGCCTTGTAGGCTTCCAGGGTATGAGGAGGCTCTTGGCCCTCATATGATTGCTAAACTTGAGTGGGGGAATGTTATATAGGGACACTCCACTCCAGAGGAGTGGGATGGAAGGGCTAGGGGGTAGAGGGTGGGAGGGCGGGACTGGGAAGGGTGGAAAGAGGTCACTATGATGGAGATGTAACCTGAAGCAATAAAAAAAAAAAGAAACATAGTGAAGGGCTCAATTAGAATCCATTGGGTCCATTTTAACATATACATATTTTATCTAAATAAGAGCTAAACAGAGAATTCACAAAGGAGGAATTCCTAATGGCTGAGAGACACTTGAAGAAATGCTCAGCATCCTTAATCATCAGAGAAATGCAACTCAAGATGACTCTGAGATTCCATCTTACACCTGTCAGAATGGCTAAGATCAAAAACTCATATGACAGCACATGCTGGCGAGGGTGTAGAGAAAGGGGAACTCTCCTCCATTGCTGGTGGGAGTACAGGCTTGTGCAACCACTATGGAGGTCAGTATGGTGATATCTTAGAAAACTTGGAATAGCTCTGCCTCGGGACCCAGCCATACCACTTCTGGGTATACATCCAAATGATTCCTCACTGAATCACAAGTAAGTTTCCTAATCTATGTTCCTATCAGCCTTATTTGTAATAGATAAAAACTGGAAACAACCCAGATGTCCCTCAATGGAAGAATGCATTAAAATACTGTGGTACATCTACACAATGGAAAACTACTCAGCAATCAGAAACAATGAAATCATGCAATTTGAAGCCAAATGGATGGAACTAGAGAAGCTCATCCTGAGTGAGCTAACCCAGACTCAGATGGATGCACATGGCATGTATTCACTGATAGTCAGATTTTAGCCATATAGTACAGGATAACTATACTACAACGAATGCACCAAAATGAACATGAACATAGACTTTTTTTTTCCTGTCAGTGAGACATTTTGCTCTATTGGTGCTGCCTTGTAGGCCCCCAGTGTATGAGGAGGCTCTTGGCCTTGATATGATTGCTGAACTGGGGCAGGGGACTGTTATGTAGGGACACTCCACTCCAGAGGAGTGTGATGGAAAGGATAGAGGATAGAGGGCAGGAGGGCAGGGCTGGGAGGGGTGGAAAGAGGACACTGTGATGGAGATGTAACCTGAAGTAAATAAATATTTTAAAAAAAGATATAAAAGTATACAGAACCCTCTATTCCTGTCCCCCCAGATGACTGGCTTTGTCCAACCTATTTCTAGCTTTATTTTCATCAGATATATCCTGCACACATCCATGTACACTCATATGGTATGCTATTTCCTCATCCTGTTTATAGATTGCTATAATCTTTTTTTAACTTATGATTATAATTTTAGTTAATATTGTTTTCTGGATGATCTTAACTGTACTCTTTATTTTATGGTTTCTAGGATGTTGTATTATCTTGAATGCACTGTATTCCACTGCTTGAGTGCACCTTTAAATTACATAACCTAGTCCATATATGTGGTAAATTCTTTATTCTCATTTCTTTTGTTCTAAATATATGTACAATCCTTTCACATAAGCAAATGTAAGACAAACTCATGATAGTGACATTGACAATGCCCACTGATTTTTAAAGGTCAATTCAGTTTTCAGAGTAGTTCAGACTGGCATACCTCCTTAATCTGTGTAAGTTGCTAAAAGTTGATAGTATGTCTGTTGTGCCCATCAGATGCCAAATCATTGAGAAATTGGGCGGGTCTTCCTGCCTGTTCTTCGTGTTGACTTTCAAATAGATGACACTCTGGAATCACTGGCTAACTGCTAAATGCAATACTGGGCCCCAATCTTGTGCATCTTCCGATCTATGAAAATCCACCATCCCACAAACACAGGCCTTGTCTGTAAGGATGTGCTTATTTTATGAATAGAACTGCTGGTCATTGATAAAAAGACAACTGCAAATGTCTTTCAACACTATGCATACTTGAGATGTGAGATGAAAGTGAATCAGGAGAAAAACTGTGAGTCAAACAGGTAAATAATAGTTCCTGAGAGAAGCAAATTTGATTTTCTTACTTTCTGGAACACTTTTGGCAAATTTCAAATGTATGTGTTATATACATCGATAATCTATGTGGAGTAATAGATGAGATATTTCATTTCTTCTGGCCAGCTTCACTAATTCTTTTAAAATCTTGTTTTTTTCCAGAGTACTAATCAATACAGACCTCTGCAATATAACTATTATTTCTTTCTCTCTATTGGCAATATCTGTTCTGAATTCACTATTATGTCTATGCATTAACATGTATTACAACTCTTATTCTTAAAATGTATGCTATTAACAGACTATGTTATCAACTTCTCAGATGAACTGATGAGGAATGATGAAGCAATAAGGATTTGTTTTGGGGGGAACCAAGATGGCGGCGGCCAGCACAGACGTATTTTGATTTCGGGGTCAACAATCACAAGGCAGCAAGTGTTCCAGGATGCTGTACAAAGGGCATGACCCCTTCTAAATCTCACCTAGCTACACAGGGACCACGGAAGATGCCTGGGCAGGACGCCCCTTCCAAATCTTGGACACGCTAGGAAGCCTCTGGTCTCGGGAATCAGGATAACCCATCCCCCCCAAAAGGAGAGACCCCCAGTAAGTTCCAACCTAATACCCAGGCGGCAGATTCAGAAAACACACAGAGATAATCCCCACCCTGCTGGGCACTCCCAGGTCTCACACAGATGATCCAATTATCTAGCGAAAGGTTGCGACCCTTGGAAGTGACCGGGAGATCCGCTGAAAAGTGCCTTCAGACCACAGATCGCAGTCTGTGACATCACTGGCCAGTTTCCAAGCCGCAGCAGCAAGGCTACTGCAGTTAAACTGCAGACTTACCCGCAACAGGAACCAACCAAGGGAAAACTGCGAGATATTTGAAACTGTCGTATATCTGTCTTATGTACTAGTATAGGCCCTTCCTGCGGGGAATCAGAGCTGACTTGTAAACAGCTTCGCCACCTGAATTAATTAGGTCCCCACCTGGGAGGCAGGACTGAATGACACACCTTATAGGGGTGGAGTAAGGCAACTTGAATCCTACACCACAGTGCCCCCTTTGGACCCAAGTCCAGAAGACAGCAAATTTCACATGGCCAGAGGCCCCAGACAAAAAAAAAAAAAAAAAAAAAAAACAGAGCGAAATGTCTCCAACAAAAGAAAGCAATGTTATTCCGTCCAGCCTGAACCACCTCACCACAACTGAAACACACGAAAACGATGACAATTCTACATTATGGAAAGTGATAAAGTCCCTTCAAGAAGAACTTAAAACTATGAAGGAATTCAAAGAAGCCACAATCTTACAAGTCAAAACAACGAATAACATCATTAAAGAGCTCCAAGCCAAGGTGACCCAGCTTGAACAGGAAAAGGATGAAGCGATGAAAGATCTCCAGACAAAAAAACAAGCAAACTGGAGAAGGAAATGTACAAAACGAACACTACCATTCAAGACATGAAAATAGAAATGGAAACAATAAAGAAAACACAGTCAGAGTTAAAAGAGGAAATGGAGAATCAAGAGAAGAGAACAGGAACTACGGATGTGAGTATAAAAAATAGGATGCAAGAGATGGAAGACAGGATCTCAGGCATGGAAGATTCGATGGAAGAAATCAGTACAACATCCAAAGAAAAGGAGAAAACTAAAACATTTCTCACCCACAACATCCAAGAAATCAAGGACTCAATGAAAAGACGGAACATAAGAATTATAGGCATAGAGGAAAGAGAAGACTCCCGACCCCATGGTCCAGGAAATATCTTCAACAAAATCATAGAAGAAAACTTCCCAAACCTAAAGAAAGAGATGCCAGTAAAAATCCAAGAGGCTTACAGAACACCAAACAGATTAGATCAGAAAAGAAACTCCTCTTGCCACATAATAATAGAAACTCCAAATGTAGAGAAAAAAGAAAGGATATTAAAAGCTGTAAGAGAAAAATGCCAAGTCACATACAATGGCAGACCCATCAGAATCACACCTGACTTCTCCTCAGAAACTTTAAAAGCTAGAAGGGCCTGGACAGATGTCCTACAAGCCCAGAGAACATAGGTGCCCAGTCAAACTACTATATCCAGCAAAACTCACTATCAACATAGAAGGAGAAAACAAGATATTCCATGACAAAATCAAATTCAAACAATATATCCTCACAAACCCAGCCCTACAGAAGATCCTAGAAGGAAAATGCCAACTCAGAGAAGATAACTACACCCAAGAAAACAGAGGAAATAGAAACCTCCACAGCAACTAAACAAAAGAGAAACACAAGACAGCCAGCTAAACCAAAATAAAGGGAAATAACAACCCCTGGTCACTAATATCCATCAACATCAATGGACTCAACTCGCCAATAAAAAGACACAGACTTAGAGACTGGATCCGTAAACAAGACCCATCTTTTTGCTGTGTACAAGAAACACACCTCACTATTGAAGATAAACACTACCTCAGAATAAAGGGCTGGGAAAAGGTTTTCCAAGCAAATGGACCCAGGAAACAAGCTGGAGTAGTCACCCTAATATCAAGCAAAATAGACTTCCAATTGAAGTTAATAAAAAAAGACAGAGAAGGGCATTACATACTCGTTAAAGGAAATATCCACCAAGAGGTTATCTCAATATTGAACATCTATGCCCCAAATACAAAGGCACCTACATTTATAAAAGAAACGCTTCTAAAACTTAAGTCGCACATTGATCCGAACACTTTAACAGTGGGAGACTTCAACACCCCACTCACAACTATGGACAGATCATCAAGACAGAAGCCAAACAGAGAAATAATGAGTCTAACAGAGATCATGAACCAAATCGTCCTAACAGACATCTACAGAACGTTTCACCCAAACACCAAAGAATACACCTTCTTCTCAGCACCTCATGGAACCTTCTCCAAAATTGACCTTATAGTTGGACACAAAGATAGCCTCAACAGATACAAGAAAATTGAAATAACCCCTTCTATCTTATCAGAGCACCAGGGAATAAAGCTGGACTTCAATAGCAAAAGAATCAACAGAAAGTCTACACTCACATGGAAATTGAACAACTCTTTACTAGAGGACCACTGGGTCAGGGAAGAAATAAAGAACGAAATCAAAGACTTCTTAAAATCCAACGAAAATGAAGACACAACATACCCAAACCTATGGGGCACAATGAAAGCTGTGCTACGAGGAAAGTTCATAGCACTAAGTGCCTTCAAAAAGAAAATTGTGACAGCTCATATTAGCAAATTAACAGCTAAACTGGGTGAACTGGAAAAAAAAAGAAGCAAACACTCCCAAGAAGAGAAGGCAGGAGATCATCAAACTTAGGGCTGAAATCAACAACTTAGAAACAAAAAGAACTATACAAAGAATCAATGAAACCAAGAGTTGGTTCTTCGAGAAAATCAACAAAATAGACAGACCCTTAGCCAAATTAACTAAAAGACAGAGGGAGAAAACCCAAATCAACAAAACCAGAAATGAAAAGAAAAGGGAGAAATAACAACAGACATTGAGGAAATCCAGAGAATATTTGGATCCTACTTTAAAAATCTATACTCCACCAAATTTGAAAACTTAAGTGAAATGGACAATATTCTTGATAGATTCCATCTACTGAAGCTAAATCAAGATCAGATGAATAGATTAAACAGCCCTATATCCCCTAAGAAAATAGAAACAGTCATTAAAAATCTCCCAACCAAAAAAAAAGCCCAGGGCCAGATGGCTTTAGCACGGAATTCTACCGGATCTTCAAAGAGGAGCTAACACCAATACTTTTCAAACTCTTTCACAAAATAGAATCTGAAAGAACTTTGCCAAACTCATTCTACGAGGCCACAATCACCCTGATTTCTAAACCACACAAAGACCCAACAAAGAAAGAGAACTTCAGACCAATCTTCCTCATGAATATAGATTCAAAAATACTTAATAAAATACTAGCAAACCAAATTCAAGAACACATCAAAAGTATCATACACCATGATCAAGTAGGCTTCATCCCAGGGATGCAGGGATGGTTCAACATACGAAAGTCTATCAACGTCATTCACCATATAAACAAGATGAAAGAAAAAAACCACATGATAATCTCGCTAGATGCAGAAAAAGCATTTGACAAAATCCAACACCCCTTCATGCTAAAAGTTCTGGAGAGAACGGGCATACAAGGGCCGTACCTAGAAATAATAAAGGGAATATACAGCAGGCCAGTGGCCAACATCAAAATAAACGGAGAGAAACTTGAAGCATTTCCTCTAAACTCAGGGAAAAGACAAGGATGTCCACTTTCACCATATCTCTTCAATATAGTACTTGAAGTTCTTGCTAGAGCAATAAGACAACTAAAGTACATCAAGGGGATAAACATCTGAAATGAAGAAGTCAAATTATCCCTATTTGCAGATGATATGATAGTATACATAAGCGACCCCAAAAATTCCACCAGAGAACTCTTAGAGCTGATAAACAACTTCAGCAAAGTGGCTGGATACAAAATTAATTCAAAAAAATCAGAAGCCCTTCTTTATACAACAAACAAATGGGCTGAGGAAGAAGTAAGAGAAACAACCTCCTTCACAATAGCCGCAAACAACATAAAATACCTGGGGGTAACTCTAACCAAGCAAGTAAAGGACCTGTACAACAAGAACTTCAAGCCCTTGATGAAAGAAATGGAAGAGGCCTTTAGAAGATGGAAAGATCTTCCATGCTCATGGATAGGTAGGATCAACATAATAAAAATGGCCATCCTACCAAAAGCAATATATAGATTCAATGCAATTCTTATCAAAATACCAACACAATTTTTTATAGACCTGGAAAGCGCTAGCCTCAATTTCATATGGAACAACAAAAAGCCCAGAATAGCTAAATCAATCCTGTACAATAAAAAACATCTGGAGGTATTACCATCCCAGATTTCAAGCTGTACTACAGAGCAATAGTTGTAAAAACAGCATGGTATTGGTATAGAAACAGACCAGTAGATCAATGGAATCGAACTGAAGATCCAGAAATAGACCTACACACTTATGGCCACCTAATTTTTGACAAAGAAGCCAATACGGTACAATGGAAGAAGGACAGCATCTTCAACAAATGGTGCTGGTCCAACTGGATGTCCATTTGTAAAAGAATGAAGTTAGACCCATACTTATCACCTTGTACAAAACTTAAGTCCAGGTGGATCAAAGACCTTAACATAAGGCCGGTCACACTAAATCTACTACAAGAAAAAGTGGGAGAAACCCTTGAACTAATTGGCACAGGCGACAAGTTCCTGAACAGAACACCAACAGCTCAGGACTTAAGATCAACAATAAATAAATGGGAACTAATGAAACTGAAAAGCTTCTGTAAGGCAAAGGACACTGTCATTCGAACAAAACGGCAGCCTACAGTTGCGAGAAAATCTTCACCAACCCCACATCTGACAGAGGGCTAATATCCAAAATCCACAAAGAACTCAAGAAAGTAAATGCCAAGAAACCAAATAATCCAATCAAAAAATGGGGGACAGAGCTAAATAGAGAATTCACAAAGGAGGAATCCCTAATGGCTGAGAGACACTTGAAGAAATGCTCAACATCCTTAATCATCAGAGAAATGCAACTCAAGATGACTCTAGATTCCATCTCACACCTGTCAGAATGGCTAAGATCAAAAACTCAAATGACAGCACATGCTGGCGAGGGTGTGGAGAAAGGGGTACCCTACTCCATTGTAGGTGGGAATGCAGGCTTGTGCAACCACTATGGAGGTCAGTCTGGTGATATCTTAAAAAACTTGGAATAGCTCTGCCTCAGGACCCAGCCATACCACTTCTGGGTATACACCCAAATGCCTCTTCATGGAAGAATGAGTCAAAAAACTGTGGTACATCTACACAATGGAATATTATTCAGCTATCAGGAACAATGAAATTATGCAATTTGCAGCCAAATGGATGGAACTACAAAAGCTCATCCTGAGTGAACTAACCCAGACTCAAAAGGACACATATGGCATCTATTCACTTATAGTAGGATTTTAGCTATATAGTAGAAGGTATCGATACTACAACTAACACACCAAAGGAAACTTGGACATAGACTTCTTATTTTTAATTCTTATTCTTTATTTATTTTTTATACATTAGTTATATTTTTTTCTATTTTTTAGTCTTTTTTATCTATTGTATTCTTATTGGTTTGTTTGTTTATTAGTTCTCTCTCCCGGGCAACGAGACACTTTTCACTGATGGTACTACTTTGTAGATCCCCAATGAATGAAGAGGCTCTTGGCCCTCGTACCACCTCTCAACTGAGATGAGGGACTGTTATATAAGGACATCCCACCCCAGAGAAATGGGATGGAAGGGTTAGGAGGTAAAGAAAAAAAAATGAAATGTGATGTTTCGGCCTTTTACTACTAATTGTCATAAACTGTTTAGGATAATTAAGAAATGCAAACTAATGGTTATGCAAGCTGGTCATTCTGTTAGGTACTATGACAGCCTATTATAGTTACTTTCTAAGCTAATCAGAAATAAACCATCAAGAGACAAGCAACATCTGCTTATCCTAATAGAAGAGATAGATAGGGCCTCTTCAAAAACCTCAAGAGATCTGCAGAATATGGCATTCAAAGATGTTTTCGTAACTTTAGATTTTTTTATATCAAGACATATCAACTCCTGACAGCACCCCCTATTCTCCTCCAAGTAGAAGATGAGCATTGAAGAATCTCCAGTGGGAGATGATTGAATTAGTCGCAAGCCTATCTCTTGGTAGGAAAAGCCCCTTGCCCCAACTGTAGACAGAATGCTGTCCAAAAAGGACAAAACCTGGAAGCAGGTAAGTAGACAGCCTAGCTCTGCCAAGACAGGGTAGGTAAGTCCTTCATAACCCCTGCTCTACAATCAATGTCTGTCAGAGAAACGGGGCCAAATGACTGAAGATCGATGCTGTAATGTATGGAAAGAAAATGGGAACTGTCCAGGCAACCACAGGTATATCATTTCTTAGTTTGGGAAGCTGCAGGCCCTGTACTTCCTATATAATCAGATATATTTATTCCTCTGAGGTCTCTGAGGTGGTTGAAGAACAGATAGGTAGAGTCTCATAATTAAATTTTGAGTTGTTTAGGAGTCAAGAGAGTGTTATAGATCTAAGAAGATACTTTTAAAATTTTGTTGCAAGTTAGTATGAATGTTGAGTCAGATATAGACCTTTAAACTCATGGAGATGTTTAGATAGTAGAATGTCAAAGTCAGGTACCAAATACATATGGACTGGTCATTGGAAATGTACGTTAAGCCATCTACCCCTCATAACTGTAGCCTAATTACCTCTGTTGTACTGTATTGTATTTGTTATTATAAGAGAAAGAGCCATTTGTTGGACTGAAAGGGGAAACTGTAGGGGGAAATAAGATATACCTTAAACTTAAAAGAAAAAAAAAAGGGAAGAGGATGGGGGGGTTGAGGGTGGGAGGGTAGGTCTGGAAGGGGAATAGGGAGGGGACTGCGATTGAGATGTAACTTGAAGAAATAAAAAATAAAGAAAAAAAAGGATTTGTTTTGAGCTTTTCAAAAGGAAAAAAATCTCTAAGTTTTAAACAAACAATACAACAGCAGCAACAACGACAACAAAACATAGTTGACAATTTTTCTCTAGGTTGGGAAATTTTAAAACTAAGCAACTAAAAGAAGATAAAAAAGAAAGAAAAAAGAAAACAAAAGGAGGAAAAGAAAAGGGAAGGAGTCAGGGAGAGAGAGAGGGAGGGAGATTTGGGTGGAATTGTTAAGGCATCCTACAATGTTCATAAAGCTTCATGAATACTATTGCCTGCTGATTTCTTCTTTAACATCACAAGATGAACACTTTGCAAACCTTAGGCTATAACAGAAAATTGTCCAGTTTTTGTTGTTGTTGTTTTGTTTTTAAACCAGAAAAATTTAATTGATAAAATGGACTACTAATCATATCAGGCTACAAATTCTGCCACCGCCCAGGCTTGTGACTGTTTTCTCAAGGCTGCGTATGTACTTGACCTTGAGTAAAGCACAGCATTGCTATGCACGTTGCCTCTTTGGCACATCAGAAGATACTGTTCCGGAAGACATTGCATCAAAAGATAATCCAGAGGCAGTGATTCACATCCTTCTCGCGTCTCAAGTATACACAGTTTTGAAAGACATTTGCAACTGTCCTTTTTACCAATAACTAGTAGTTCTACTCATATAAACACATCCTTACAGACAAGGCCTGTTTTGTGGGATGGATGACTGTCACAGGCCAGAAGATGCAGAAGATTGGGGCCCAGTATTGCATTTACCAGTCAGCCAGTGCTTCCAGAGTGTCATCTATTTGAAAGTCAACACGAAGAACAGGCAGGAAGACCCGCCCAATTTCTCAATGATTTGGCATCTGATGGGCACAACAGACATACTATCCACTTTTAGCAACTTACACAGATTAAGGAGGTATGCCAGTCTTAACTACTCTGAAAACTGAATTGACCTTTAAAAATCAGTGAGCATTGTCAATGTCACTATCATGAGTTTGTCTTACATTTGCTTATATGAAAGGATTGCATATATACTTAGAACAAAAGAAATGAGATTAACAGAACTAACTGTCCATATGGGTTGGGTTAAGAATGGAGGAGCAGTGATAGCAAGAAGGTCTGGGGTGAGACTATATGCTGAGAAGTCACAGCTTATGCAAAGTAAGACAGCCCCATATCCCAGTTTGCTTTAGCTTTAAATTATTCTGTTTACTAAAAGAACCAGTAGTCCTTTCAGGCTTAATTTTAGAAAGCAAACCAAAATAAAAATGATAAGTTTTGATGTCATAGGGCTATTGAACTGCTGGGGAGTCTTAAGGGTCTTTCCAAAGGTATCCCATGTAGCTTTGGGAAAAACTTTGTACCTGACTAATTCAGAATTATGATAGTACTTTAAAAATATAATAGGAAGCATTCTTCAGTCTCTGAAGTAGGAATTTATGAGACAAAATAATGGGGGAATGAGAGGCAATCGTAGATGCCCTTGGGCTTTGGAAGTAATCAATTTCATATACAATTTATAAAAATTCAATTCCAGGCAAACAACTATTGCATTGTGTTTTTTTAAAAAAAATTCTTCCTGTGAAGTGGCATTCCTGAAATATCACAGTTTTCAGTTAAAATATCAATTTCCCCCTTTTAAAGTCAAGATACCGCAAAGCATTCTCATGACAGAACAGGTGAAGATAGGCTTAAACAATGTGCCTTACCCTTAAATGTGATTTTTTGAAAAACAAAACTTTGAGAAGTGTCTCAATGAAACCTTCCATTCTGCAATTTTTTGTTTTCCTGCAACCACCATGTTCATTCTACAATCACAGAATAAATGACAGTTGGATGGAGGGTGAGATGTCTGTCTGCTTTGAGAAGCCTCTGTGCTCAGTTTGAAGTTGGAATTAGCATGACAATTGAAAGAAAAAGAAAAATCAAGAAAGGAAAACACTGAGACTTGAAAAAAACAGCAAAGTACTTGTCTGAAGGAGTTTGTCCCACAGTCTCAGCAGCTGGGAGACCCTGGACTATCTAGAAGTGAAGGCAGATGTCAGGAAACAGCAGGCAAAATACCATTTCTAGATGTTGGGCATGAATTATGGCATTAACATTGATTGAGCACACAGCACCATGCCTCCCTTGTCAGATTCCACTGCCTGTTCACCATGTCAAAGACCAAGACTGTCCATCTGGAAATTTCAAACTCTGTCCTGCTGCCTCCCACAGGAAATGTATTCTTGTAAAACTTAGATGTAATTGTGTGTGTGTGTGTGTGTGTGTGTGTGTGTGTGTGTGTATGTGTTCCAAACATGTAACATTGTTTTCTGTACTATGGAGCTAGGTGGTGCAATCTTTACAGAGATGGGGGTATTTTAAAATAACTATATAATTAAGCCAGCTGTGGTGTTGCACGCATTTAATTCCAGCACTCAGGATGCAGAGAAAGTAGGATTTCTGTGAGTTCAAGGCCAGCCTGGTCTACAAACTGAGTCAAAGACACCCAAGTCTCGAAAAACAAAAACAAACAAGTAAAAAATTACTAAATAATTAAAATAGCATTTAACTTGAGAAACGTGTACTGGAAACTGAACTGGGTGTTTCATGTGTGTTAAGTTTTCCTTAACTTTTATCAGAAATGGCAAAATAAACAGTATTTCCTCCCTTTTGAAGGGAACGCAGTGCACAGAGACTCCTGAGAAACAACTTATTCTTTGTCTTTTGATGTCAGTTGCTTCTTGGAAGTATTTTAAATCAAAACCCCAGACAATCCAGGTCGTAAGAAACCATTCCTTTAGTAATATGTACAGTATTCTAAAACTCAGGCATCATTTGCAAGAATAAAAGCCTATCGGCCCTCTACAGGAAGGAACATAAACTACAAGCATCTGAAAGCATACTTCACTGATCTTTAAAAGCTAAACAAAACACCAAATTCTATCACAACAAAGAAAAGTAGCGCTATAGCGAAATCTCTCTTCAAATGATTTTTTTAGAGTCATGATAAGGGAAGGAAATGTAGGATATATGTTTCTCATGGTTGAAAAGAATGACTATTCTGTTTGACAGGAAAACTATCCCAAGCAGATAGCTAAAGGAAAAAAAGACTGCTGTGGATGTGGTAATACAGGGACTCTCCTACAATATGGAGTCAAGAACATTACTTAAACATTTTCTCCATTTCTTGACAACTGTGAAATTTTGGACAGATTACCTAGCAATGTATATGTAAAGTAAAGATAATAGAATCTTTCTGAGCTTATTCATTTGTGACGAGTTCAAATTATATATATATGTGTGTGTGTGTGTGTGTGTGTGTGTGTGTGTTCATGTATAATGTATTTACACATATAATTACATATATGTACTTTTATAATTTGAACCACATATATTTGTGTAGTAATGGACATACATGGGAGTTTGGAGACAATAATGTATTATTTAAATATAAGCTATCCTCTTGTTACAAAGAATGAAGTCATTTGAAGCAGAATTGAGAAGAATATAATTTAATTCTTTTCTCTGTAGTCTTGTTGGATGCAAAATGATTTGAAATATGATAGATAGCAGTGATTTCCATGAAAGAGGCAAGAATTATTTACTAAACAAATGAACTCTACTCAAAATAAGTGTTCTTAGACTTTAAATATTTATGTTGCAGTTATCTTATTAGTAAGTGTAATGACTTGTTACACTTGAAGTGTTCAGTGGAATTCTTGGGATGTGTGTGATAAACATCCTCATGTATTCCAAGGCATTCCAACATTTAGGAGGATACAATATTATAATTTTTTAATGCACTGCCCAACTTAGTTGAAAGGAAACCCAACATGAAGACTGGGTACAATACAAAAAACAACCTCCAAGACAGTCAATTTGGGTTACAGGGTTTTACTCAAAATAGGGAGTTTTATCTTACATAATTGCTTAGTTTTATGAGGAATTTCTTCTTATTTATGAAGACAAGGTTAGATTTTGCTCCCCTGGCAAACCATGAGTGCCACAAAATGACAGAATCCGTGAGTGACTGGAATATAGTCTCATCATAGATGACTCTAGGGATAATACACCAATCATGTCATCATTTTTATTAGATCTATTGACTTTTCTTATTTATATTTTACAATACAGTTTGAGTTTCCTAAATGCATAGCACCCTTGAAGGCGTTGTAAACAATACTCCCTGATATAGCATTAATAGAAGAAGAGATAATAGAGAGCCTTGTTAAAACCTTGCTTTGCCCCACTGTGATATTTACTGTTAACTATTGGATTGCTATTTGGTTTGATTTTATTTTGGTGTGAAGGATACTGATTTGGAATTCAGAAACATAAATTATTGTTAATTATGTCTTCACCTAGTGAAATTCCAACTACTGCATTATTTTTAAAGAATAAATAATTCTTATAAGATAAAAATCAATTAGTCTTATAATATGTTTTTTGAATTATCTCAGCTTTCCCCTTAGATTATTGGAAGGAGCTAATTTAGTTTATTTTGTTTTCTGTAGCAATATGATATACATCATAAGAGTTCTCCTAATTGTGACTCTGCCCCAGAACAGTATAACTGGACACATATCCCCCAATCATAAAGAGCATGGAAGTGTCAGTACAGATGATCAGAGGTGGGTACAAGTAAGGCAAGTTTCCTTGCTTGACGACTGATTGAGAAAGATTCCTAGGGATCAATCAATTTAAACTCTATCCATTTGGTTCTCCTTGGATTCTGAGATTAGTCCATGGAAACAGATACGATCCTCATCTACATGAAGAAATAGATAACCAGAACAGTGAACAGATTGTCTGAGGCTATACAGCTGGTGACTAGCAGAATTCAGGTATATAAGTTTTAATAAGTTTATAAGAAACAAAAACACTTTTTCGGGGGTGGATGGATAGCTAAGCAGTTAAAAATATTTTCTGCTTTTACAGAGGACCAGGATTCAGTTTCCAGCATCCATATCAGACAACTCACAACCACTTGTAAGTCTAGGTCCAGGGGATCCATTTTGGTCCTCTGGGATCTTTGGGTACTCTTTAAACAGCCAGCATGTGTACACACATATACACAAAAATACAAATCAAATCTTTAAAACGATACACATTTTAATGCCTAGACTATAGTGCTTCCCTGATTCTCAATATCACCTCCGGACAACTTATGTTCAAAACTACAAATTTACTAATAATTACATTATACAATGTTTCTGAACTTCAAATCAGTATATTTCACATCAACATAAAATTAAATTCTAATAGCAATCCCGTAGTTAACAGTAAATATCACAACAGGACCCAAGCCAGTGAGGTAAAGAAGAAAGCAAAAAATGATTTATGAACAAACTGTACATTTCCAGAGTCCATGTACTAGTGAATTTGCAGAAAGAGGCCTGTAAAGATTTAAGTGAACAGTTTAATAAAGCAGCTATATCTTATTCCATCCTCATTCTAAGAAGTCACAACTCACAACAAAATACGCTCCATTTAGCTCTTTATTTTTTCTTCTCTTTTATTCATTTTACAAATAACTAAAGAACACACATTATTTCCTAGGCATCACTCTGGGAATTGAAGTATATAACAATGGACAAAAGAGATATCATCCTTCATTTTATTCTAATTGTAGAAATAAGTAAGTAGGGCTGGAGAGATGGCTTAGCCGTTAAAGGCTAGGCTCATAATCCAAAATATAAGAAGTAAGTAAGTAAAATGTATAATATCGACTAGTAAGTTCCAAGGAGAAAAAAAATAAAGGAATGTACCCGAAAAATAAGTTAAAATTTTAGACAGTAGAGCCAAAGATGGCCTTCGTATCAATTGAGTCAAATTGTGAAAGAAATAGAAACACAAAGGATGCAGATACCTGGGAGAACAGTGTGGGCAGAAGGCACCACCAAAGCAAATGTCCTGAGTTGCAGGTCATTATGTCCCTAGAAAACAGGCAAATGGAGGTCGCAGCTGAAAAATTAGTGATCTAAGAAAATTGTGAGAGATAGAGATGGGAAAGTGAACATGATCCTTGGAGAAAAGAGGATACAGATCTTAGTGTACAGGTTTTAGAAGAATCAGATTACCGGTGTGAATGGATGAGCATTCATCGCAGGTGTTACCTGCAGCATCTATTCCCTGGGAGCTACAGTGCTCCTAGAACTAGGAGGAACATACAGTATACGTCTCAGAGAACAATGGCCTTGAAGGCAGTGAAGGTTTTGTTGTGTTGGCATTAGTCTCATTCTAGGGAGGAAAAATGGGTTGCAAAAGGCTCTGAGGAGAGAGAGGACATCTTTCCCACAGACACTAAGATGTGTGCAGTGACAGAAAGAGAGTTTGTTGAGCCTTCTGGAAAGCAGTGATGTCATGGGAGGACGAGAGAGGTTGCCAGAGATATAACAGACTTGGCTGGTATGTTTAAAGAACAGAGGAGCTGAGGGTGGGATTTCAGAGTTTAGAAAGAGGGTGAAACACGGGAAAGTGAATCCTGCTCTCACCCTGTCTGCCTCCCATCTTCTCCCTGTGTACAGTTTATTTGGACTTTTTCTAATCTAGCTTTTCTCTTTTATCTTTACATATTTCCTCAGTTTATCCTAATGTTTCCTGTGTTGTTTTCATATTCATTTTCTTCCCCATTGTTTATGTCTCTGCCCCTTCTTTCTATCTTCCCCTTTAAATGGTCTTTTGTAGTAAGAATATTGTTTCTGAAAAAAAAAAAACAAGTTATGATATGAGAATGTTTCTGTTTTAATCCCAGGTGTAGAACTGCTTCAGTTTATCCACACTTGTAAACTATAAGTGCCTCATGTACTCACTAGTGGGGGCATGGCTTAACCAACTGGAGAAATTCTGAGGACTCAGGAGATGTGTATAAAAACTAGAGTCCTGAGAAGTAAGGGGGCTCCAAAGAAGGAAGAGGCTGCTGTTCTCTCTGCTGTTGCTCCCCCGAACTGCTGCTGGTTTGTTCTGCTGCTGTGTTTTCTGGTTTTCTGTGTTTGCTGTTGCTGGTTGCTGGACAGCTGGGGTTCTGACTACCGAGATTAGTATTAACCCCCCTCAAAGAATCTGACGACCCTATACAGCAAGAAGTATATCAAAGAGAACTACATCCCTTTTCCCTCTTACCTTCTTTCTCTCCCACTTGGAGGGTTGGAAGGAACAAAGGTTGGAAGGGAGGTAGAGGTTTAAGTATGGTAAAATAATATAATGTAATAAAACAAAAAAATAATAAAAGCCACAAACTACAGCCTTTGTTTTTCTCAGCTACTTTTCTCACTTGATAGTTTGTCTTTGATCATGGACTCATCTACATGGATGTTTGATGCCAGGGCATTAGGAAAGTCTTTAAATTCTCCCAGGAAATGCCCTGCCAGTTCAGTGTTGGTCAAGACATCTACAACACACGAAACTGACCCTTTCCTCACCTGGACTTTGACAGGTTCCATCCAGTGTTCCAACGTGTCAGTAGTCACATTATCTGGTAGTATCACAGGGTCATTAGGGGGGATTACACATGATGGGGAGCACACTGCACCTAAGGGAATGGAAATTTACAGCAGAGACATGAATTTCTCACAGCACAGACCTCTTCAATGCTTGCTTTCTACACTGTAGGGCCATAACATCATGGTGGTTATAGACAGGACTAACATCCACTTCCTGTGTACCTTCAGGGATACTGTTATGTAAGGTGATCAAGAGCCATTGTGGCAAGCTATCTCTTTGCCTTTCCCATGTGCTGCTTCCTCTGCCTGGTCCAGTACATCTTCTTCTTAGGAATCAATAATATCATTGAGTCATTCAACATTAAGAGATCAATTCCTCGTTTAGCCCCCTACATGCCCAAGCTATAGTCCAGCTAGCCAAAGTCTGATGCCTTTTAAGCATGCTTGATACTATTCTGATCTCCTGATAACATGTCAATTGCACCTGTTATCTTGTAGCTAAAATAGCTGGGGTGGGGGGGAAAGTGGTACAGAGATTATTATATTCCTTCCAGACCTATCTTATCCTCTCAGTTGGCAAACTTAAGTTTATTACACACCCAACCAAGAAACCTATTTGGGTGTGTAATACCCACCAAATACCTCCTATTTGGTAAAGGATGAAACAGCCAAAATCAAAAGTAGAGAAAGTGAATCCCTGCTCTCTTCCTGTCTGCCTCCCACTTACTCCCCATGTGCAGTTTATTTGGACTTTTGCTAATCTAACCTTTCTCTTTCTTCCTTTTAATTTTACACATATCCTCAGTTTGTCCTAATGATAAAGTTGTATCATTAGTTGTATCATAAAGTTGTTTATCAAAGCAAAATCTTGTCTATTTGTTTACATGGGAGATCTAAACACCTTATCAAAGCCTATTCAAATGAAATTCATTCTTGGGTTCTCTGTTTCCTCATCTACAAATTATATAATCTCTAATTTATTTTCAATTCTCATTGTCTGTGTCTTTAGGTAAATAATATTTTTAAGTTACATCATTTTTTAGGAGCCAATATAGATGTATAGTAATTTATGTAGAAACCAGAAGTTTTGAGTGTGAGAATCTGTTCATGAAACACCATTGAGGAGACATCTGAGATTACTAATAATCCAGGCCTAAATCATAACACAAGTACTTAGTGAAGAAATCAAGTACAGTGAAGAATCAATTAAAAAATGACTGAGGTTTTCAATTAACTCATATTATACACATCTTATTATATCACATGGGTTAGACTCTCCTAAGAAATTTTCAGGTCTGTGTAATTCAGAATTTAAAGGCAATCTCACAAGGTTTCACACAAATTACAACTCTTTACTAAGATGCAAAGGGTTGGTTTGGGTAAAGTCAATTCAACCTTACTCTAAGTCAGCTCTGGTCACAAACAGCTTTACCTACAATTACTTGAATAAGCACTTGCTCACAGGCTCTGGAACCCAGTCCTCCATAGAGAAAGACTGAAGAACAACACAAGTGAATGCCATCTCATGTAATCCTTTCTGCAACAACAGAGGTGATATAGGAGCTGAGCGTCAAGAGGGTGCAGCCATTCATTTCCATCTTTCCTTTCAGAGATACAATCCAGCTACAGATGGATGTGCTCTCGTCCCCAAAGCAAAGTGGCTGGAATGAGCAGACTGCCATTCTTACCAATCCCATATCCCTGTCCACACTTGTACTCCACAAAATTCAGCTCTGAAGGGGGTGGCGGGCATTCCCCTTGCAGGTTTTCACACAGTTTGAACTCCTGGGTCCACAGCCCCTCTTTAGTGCAGAGGATGGGAATCTAGGATATGAAAGATAAAGAACACCACCACTGTTACTCTGTTAATTCTTATTATAAGGCTTGGGAAGAGTTGTCTGATTAAATGACACTATCCTTTAACTTCTGGAACTTAGGCTAATGATTAGAACAATAAGCAGAGTTAGAAATGGCAAAAGAAGAAGAGAAAAAGGAGAAGAAAAGAAGTAAGGAATGGAGGAAGGATGGAAGGGGTCAAGGAAGGATGAATAAACCAACAGGGAACTCAAGACAACTTTGTGCTGCTTCCACGTGAAGTGATCATAAGCAATTGTTTCATTCATGAAACTTACCACCATTATATTCTCCTTCAGCTATGAGGATACAATAAACTACTGACAGAGTTATGTATTCTGTGCTGTTTTGGGAAAGTTTCCCCAGATGGTGTTGTTTTGACCTGACTCATGCATAGTTTCACACACATGTTGCTGGTGACAAATGCTAAAATTTTTCTTCAAGGCAGGTTTTATGTAGTTAAAGTAATTAATAATTTCCCTAAAGGTATGTTTTTGCCTCTCTACTGAAATGCACACATTGCTGCTTTTAATCCCCTTTGAATATATTCCCTTTCTCCACCTGTCTGCTGCCTGGTGTAACTCTTGAATGGCCCTACCCCCCCACCAAAAACAACATATACTCTATCTGGATGAAACTCAGAGAAAATGAAAAACTATAAACCCAAAGGAGGAAATACAGATCTATCAATAATTCTTCCTTTGTTTGGTGAACTCCTTCCTCTCTTAACTAGTCAGTTCACACAAGCATGTCTGATGAGTTTGGATCTCATTTTGTGGTCCATTCTTTTCGCATCTCTTCTGTATGTATCTTGAAGTACTGGACACTACGTTAAAGACATGCCAAGGGGGCAGTGAAGGCTGTTGATCTCTGCCTCCAAAGTCTACTTGACTTCCTGTCTCATGTATGTGTGTGTATGTGGTACTTGAAAAGTGCCTAATGAAAAGTGAGCTTAGTCATACAATCATAAGACTGTGGTTTTTAGCGCAGACTCGTACCAGCATCCCAGGGAGGGAAATAGTCAAACAGTAATTTAATATGCTTTGCTCAACAATTCATGTTTTTGTTTGCGACTATGTTCTACTACTACAAAAAAAATTCCACACCTCCTGCATTCCTCCCCAAGTTAGGCCAGTACATGTATGAGCATTGACTGCATCACCAAATCAGGATCCTAGAATAGTTTGAAATGAACCCTGGAGTCCTGCTCATTGGTTTCTTCTCCTTACCTGAAAGAAAACTATGAATTTGGAAGGGAACACTGCAAAACACTAACATTGTTAGAAGCTCTCTATGGAAAAATATTCGTGCCTCGCATTAGAGCCAGACCGCATGAGGACCTGCCTGCTGGGTTTTTCAGTCCCCTTCTCAGCAGTCCCTTCATGGCTAGGATCATGCAGATGACCATAAAGTAAGGTCTTGTGCAAAGGAGGCTCACTGGGTCTTCCTTACCCTTTCCATTTCCTGGTTACAGCTGAGTACACACTGGCTGTCCAGCTTGAAGCCATCCGTGCATTCATACATGCCTTCGAACACAGCAGGAGGAGGCTGGCAGACCACTGGGACACAGCTCCCTTGTTCCCAGCTCCCATCATCCAGGCATTGTAGCTTCAGGAACTTGCTAATGAGACATGAAAACAAAAATCCCATAAGGAAAGACTGGATCCTCAGAAATAGGTGACAAAAATTAGCAAAGGCACCAGTGACGTGGTTCAGTGAGTAAAAGTGCCAAGCCTGATGACCTGAGTTGAATCCGTGGAACCTACATGCTGGAAGGAGCAACTGAGTTTCTAAGTTGTTCTTTGACCCCGACACATGCCATGTATACACACACACACACACACACACACACACACACACACACACACACACACA
>CAJQZJ010035392.1:455744-476057 GCA_907164525.1 Lophiomys imhausi | reverse complement strand
AGAGAGAGAGAGAGAGAGAGAGAGAGAGAGAGAGAGAGAGAGAGAGATGAAATAAAAAAGGGCATACCAATTGGTTCTATTTAGTCAAACATCCAATTGTGGATCATGATGTTGAAATTAGTGTTTATGGATTAGCAGCGGTTGGAGGTCTTGTATATATGATTTGCTACTCCTAAGAAAGTTGATATATAGCAGAGCAATTAGTCTGTTTATGGGCAAAATCTCACATCTAAACACACTGGGAGATGCCATATAGTTCAGAGTACAACAGAGTTGTCACACACTCAGGGATGAATCAGATATAACTTGAAGATCACCCATTCTGTGGTGACATATTTGCTGAAACTGTGAACATTCATTGCTTCTTTGAGAAGAGAGAGCTCATCGATGTATTGTTCTGAAACAGAGGCTCACCTGACCTTCAAAGGGCAATTTCTTTACTAAGGTCACTATCTCTGCTTTGTTTGTTTACTTGTTCATTTTTCCTTGGAATAGGTTCATACCCTTTGCCAGATCCTTGAGCAGGTATGACTCAATACTGTCCGAGAAAAATTGCCCCTCCAACTCAGGGCCAGACATGACCCCTGACCAGAGACTATGGTGGAGATGGATGGGAATCAAAAGCACCATGGTTCTTGTTAGTGCAAATTCCACTCCACTCCCCCGTGACTCACTGCAATTGGAAGGTGCTTTCCCGTTTGGCTATTTTAACATATCCACCTCTGATTCACAAAACTCGTAGTTACAGATAAGCTTGTAATTCAAAATATAAATAACTTTTTGGTCTCTAGCTCTGTCCACTACATAAGATGGTGGCTTTAAATTGGCATCTGCTTTTTTTCTTGTGTGTGTATGTGTGTGTGTGTGTGTGAGTGTGTGTGTGTGAGAGAGAGAGAGTTAAGTGTGAGTGTGTGTGACAGAGTATGTGTGTGTGAAAGTGTGTGGGAGAGAGAACATGTGTGTGTGAGAGAGAGAGATCACAAGTGTGTATTTGTGAGAGAGTGTATGTGTGAGACAGAGTGTTTGTACGTGTGTGTAAATGTGAAGTGTGTGTGAGAGAGTATGTGTGTGTGAGAGAGTGTGTTTATGTGAGAGTGTGTGTGTATGTGTATGTTGTGTGTATGAGAGAGTGTGGGTATGTATGTGTGAGTGTGTGTATGTGCATGTTGTGTGTGAGAGAGTGTGTTTATGAGATAGAGTGTATGTGTGTGACAGTGTTTGTGCATGTATATGTGAAAGAGTGTATATGTGAGAGTGTATATGTGTGAGAGTGTATGTGCATGTGTGTGTGAGAGTGTGCATATGTGTGTGTGAGAGAGTGAGCATATATGTGTGAGTGTGTGTGTATGTGTGTGAGAGAGAAAGAGAGTATGTGTGTGAGAGAGTATGTCAGATAGAGTATGTATGGGTATGTGAGAGAGAGTGTGTGTGTGTGTGTTTTGAGACAGGGTCTCATGTCATCTGAGCAGATAAGGGTGACACTGAATTACTGAACTCCTGGCCCTCTTTCTGACACTTCCCAGATGCCTGGGATTACAGGCTTGTGCTATATGCCCAGAACATGAACATGACATTTTCTCATTTTCTAGTGTCATGATCTCATTTTAACATTAAGATACATACACCATTCTTTATATACTTTTAACTAACAATTGTACAGTGTCTTTTGTGTGATTGCATTATTCTTCCATTTTCCATCAGAGAAACATGGATCACTCTGTTATGCAAATGTAGAAATTAGTTTTCACAGTGGGTTGGAAACTTACAGAAGGCAGCAGCCGTGCCATTTTCTTGTTTTCAAATTTTAGGAACCAGTATATAGGCTATATTAGGAACTAAATAAATGCTTGATTTTAAATCAATGAATTCCAATGAAGAACATCAGGTACATTGCAAGACATATGACAAGCAAATCAAACAACTCATTGTAACTCACAATAAAACTACTTTTATCCTGACTTTACAGATAGAGAAAAACACTGTGAGACTAAGTTCTTTTCCTAAGACTTCACATCACAAGATGCATTTGCTTTCAAACAATTTGAATAACACATTTTAATACTGTCTCATTAGAAGGAGGCACACAGCACATGGCTCTTACTAGCATATGTTAGCTGTGCTCATTGTGGAACTCTATGCAAATGAAAGTGTATCTTATGTATTGTTAAGTGTGTGGATTCTTTCCCACAAAGAAGATGATACTTAAAGATGGCTTCCAAAATTGTTTTCTAGCAAAGGGTTTGCAGTTCATTTTACTTTAATGAGGCTCCTATTTATACCCTCTTAAATTTAGGTGCTTAAAAATAAAACACACCTTTCCCTTGCCCTGTAGAGTTTAAATCCTCCAGAGGAATCCCTTCTTTCTCTCACCTTTCCCAGTAGAGACCCTTCCCATATCTCTGGTGAACTGACATTTCTTAAATGTAGAGAGCTAGCAATGCCACTGCTACTAGGAGGGAAGCAAGTTTGCAGGGTCAATCCTTGTATGTCAGCACGCTTGCAAAGGAAAACTCATGGTTGGCCAGGATGATAATAGTTTTACTTCATGTGGTATTTTTCTCTGAATTGGTTGAAATAGTTCAACTATGGAAACAGTCTTCCCTTTCCTTGCCCAGAGTGTGGAATCACTCAAGAATGTAGAGTTCATGCATTTCTTTGCCAGTTTAATAACCTCAGAGGTGAGAATAGTCAGAATAAACTTGGATTGGGAAGAGGGAGCTTGGGTATTTGGGGTTGTACCCACATAATTCAACAGGACCTGTGCTGCCAAATAGCCACAACATGAAGAGGAAGACTGATGTGTCATAGCAAGAGAAACAGCACAGTTGGGACTGTGGTCCCTGAACTGGGTGTGTGTCGGGGGAAGCTGCAAGCATCCCCATATCCTGGGCAGCTGGGGTCCTTTTGTAAGAGTTCCTACAGTTCTTCTGCGTTCATGAATTCTTCTTCGTCTTTATTTTCCTTTGGAAAGCAGTTGATTTTGCATGGTTGTATTAGTTCCTTCTCTGGTTGTTGTGTCCAAGCACCTGATGAAAAGCAACGTCAAAAAAGGAGGAGTGTGACTGGCAGTTGAGATGACTGCAGTCTGTCATGGCAGGGAAGGCTAGGACACTCAACAGCAGGAGGCTACTTGCTCACATTACTAAAGATCAGGAGACAGAGAAAGGGGAATGCTGACATTCAGTTGGCTTTCTCCTTTTTTTATTCAGTCCCAGCCTCCAGCCCATGGGATAGTGCCAATCACATTCAGGGAGTATCTTTCCCTCAGTTCTTTTTCTCAGCTAAACTCCTCTGAAAATACTCACAAATGTATGCAAAGCTGTGCCTCATTAATATCCTCTGTGTTTCTTCATCCAGCCAAGTAGAACACAGAGATTAACCCTTACAACAGTCATCTCCTGGGGGATTTGTTTGTTTGTTTTTAGCTCCTGTACCTCTACATCAGATGATAATGTTTAGACCTCACCCTCAGACGGCTTCCAAAATACTCAACTGGTTCCTCAAGGCCCGGAAGTATGGGGTGTTTCAATCCTCTGACCATGCTTACCTGAGGATCCACAGTTAATGGCTTGAGTCTTTGGAGTCATGGTATGAAGCTTGGGTACTGCCGGACCCTTCTGGGCATTTTGTTACATTCCAAAGACACCATGATTATATCAGAAAATTGGAATGCCTTGGATTATTTCACCAAAAAAACCAAAACAAAAAAAAAAAAAAAAAAAAAAACCAAACTTGATTTCTTTCTAAGACCCTTCTCCAACTCCCTAGTTTGTGGTAAAACCTTAATCTTCAGTGTGACTACATTAGGAGGGAGGGCAATGGAAGGATAGTAATTAAGTCATAAGATGGTACTCTCATGATGGAATTAGATGAAAGAACACAAAAACTGTCTGCTACTCTTCCTTATGAGGACATACTGAAAAGAACATTTGCAAACAAGGAAGATTATTCTCAGAGAAGAGTTCTACTAATACTGTCACCAAGGACTGTGAGTAATGAACGCCCATTGTTTGAGCTACTCAGTCTACAGTACTGTTACCACAACTCACAAGACCAAGGCACATTGGTGGCACGATCTTGATCTCCCACTTGAGGTAGATGTCTCAGCATGTCTCCAGATTTGGTGATGTCACAGACTGACCTCTCATTCTTATAGGATTATTCATGAAAAAAAAAATGGCTTTACTCCTAATGGCTCACTTCCCTCAGACAATATGTGTAATAAAGACTCAAGAGATTCTTTAAAGTCTTGTTGTGAATGGATTTACATTTCAAAGAATGATGACAGTAGACCCTGAACCAATCCACAGAGATAGATCCCCCCCCCCAAGACAGAGGATAAGACTTCTCTGAAAGCTCATTCAACTACTTTTTGCATTACATGTTCTCAAATCTGTCCACTCTCTGTATTTTCTTCATCCCAGTGGGGTAAGGGAAGTTAAAAGTGTTTCCTTTTATAGGAAACTAATACTATGGTCCAAGTAAGTGACTTTCCCAATGTTGTCTGAAGTATTCAAGATACAATACAACACCCCAACTTTAGACAAATGGGCTTCTCGGTGAAATCTGTAGAGTAATTTTACCAAAATCAAGGAAGAGTTATTTTGAAAACCTAGATATCAAGCATACTGAAGCAAGTCTCCTGTAATTGGCCTAAGACAGTAACCTCCTTCTCTCCTTACTTCCCCTCTTTGCTTTTGTACCTTTTTTTTCCTGCAGTATTTGGGATCAAACCCAGAGTCTTCTTCATGTTAAGCAATTACTCTATCATTGAACTAGATCTCTGAGTCTGGATTGTATATTTCTAAAAATTTACTCATAGTTTTTAGATGCAATGAGGTTGATAAACCCCTACAGTTTCTTCTCCTTTCCGTACTAGTAAAAGTAAGCCATAAATACAGGGAAAAAGAGAGTAAGAACATTCACCTAACAAGCCTGTAGCCATTCCAGCTGGTCTCTGCTGAGCATCCAGCTTTTTGGCAAGGACTGTTAGCTGGTTGATCTTGCTCTCTAATTCTTTACTTTATAAACGGCATCATGAGGAACTGAGGTTAGGCTAAGGTTTGTATTTATTTTCTTTCTAACTTATCCAGACAAATCACCACAATTTCCAAGTTAAAAGGTGCCTTTTTCCAATTTCCAGAGCTTGTGGTACCCACCTACTGTTGAAAGACCAGCTGTGCTTTTTCTCCTCCTATATCCTTGCCAGAAATAAAGATCTTGTAATCAAAACTTGGCTGCACATTTGATTGATGTTGCTCGAGGCACACACGAGTCTACCCCATTTTTCTATCACCACTGAAGGCTTTTCAAGAGTCGTATTTATGTTCCCTTGGAGAAAAATAAGAGTATGGTTTCTGGGTCCAAGAGAATTATCATGTCTTTGCCAATCAAAGGCATCTGGTATCTATAGTGGGGAGTCCCACGTGAATAATAACATTAATAGAAAAAGATATTAAGGGGTGAAGAACTAGGCTTTATATAGAAGAATACCTATCAATATAACTTTACCTTCAAACCCTAGCTATTACTCCTTAGTTTTTGGTTTCCACATCTCTGCATGTGCTCGCCCTCAGACATCCTCAGCACAGTGAGTGGCATCACCATCTACCTCATTGTTCCAACTTGAAACACAGGAGAAATTGCCGATTACATTTTCCTTAACCCCATCTGGTCTCACGTAATCCATCAGCAAGCTCAGTGAGTTCTTCCTTGCAGGTGTTCCTCCAGCTTGTTCCAGGGTCTCAGCATCTCTGTAGCCACAAATTTACTTCCACAAAGCCACACTTCTACTTTCCAGCGAGACAGTCCACTTCTCCCTTTCCTATCCTACCAGCATGTTCCGATTAGAGGAAATTTTCATAAAAATGAATAGATCATGTTGTAACATTTCCTTTGTAAAGCATTTCATTTGTTTCTGGGTGCAAAACAAAATATTTAAGTTAATTAAAGACCAAACTCTTCATATCAGCTTGCAAGGCCCTGTAATACACGACTCCATTTTCTTTTAGGCCATTTACTACCACAGTCAAGTTTTTAAGAACACTACACTGGGATGAGAATTTCAAGTGCAGCACAAAATCTTTCCTGTTAGAAGGACTTGGGTGCCAATCTTCCTGCTTGCAGTCCGGTTCTCTGAACTGGACCCATCTCTTTCTTCCTATATATGAACACGTTTTTATCACCAAGAGAGCCCTCTGTCACTATTGTATCTTCTTAAGAGACAAACTGCATCCTTGTTGCCTTCAGAGAGTGCATGCTCTGTAATTATCAGGTTATTTTTTGTGTGTTTGTTTATTGTTATACTTGTTTCTGTTATTCATGCTTAGTCCTCCTAGGGCCTTTAGTACCATATCTTCGATACTCGGAATTATGTCTGGTTCATATTAGGTGTCAGTAGGTTTTTGTTCAGTATATGTGTGAATGTTTATTTTGTATCTGAGATACTGTTAGAAATCTAATAACTTACTTGGAGTCATCACACTGGTCAATGCACTGTGATGACCTGACACTAATGACCATATCACAGTATGGAAGTACCTATAGTGCTGCAAAGGAGCAGGTAAAGGAGCTAACTCCTTACTTATGTATTTCCTACTGTCCTATGCCAAACAGGAAATGTAAGGGGAAACGGAAGGCAAATCACGTTGTTTCTATTTTACAGATAAATAACCTGAAGTATTAATTGGTTAAGCTTTTGCACGGCACAGGTTCAGTTTCTGAACTGGATTACATGGACTAGACTCTCCAGAATATCCTGGGTCCTTACTGCCCACATCATAATATCTAAACAGCAGTATGAAAATTAGAATATGAGAGCTTGTTAATAATAAATCTAAGAATATATCCCAGAATGACTCAATCAGAATTTAGTCTAAAGCTCTCCAAGTTATTCCTATATATTTTAAAGTTGGAGAAGGGAAGACATAGGCCACTTTAGGAGACACAGTCTTCCACCCCACCCCAAAGAGAACCATCAGCACTTCCAAACCCCACACCAGTTTTCATTTTAACAAACTGCAGGCCTGGCTTCTCAAGCCAATATCCAAAAAGGGGAGCGGGAAAACTTCAGTTGAGAGTAGTCGTCAGCTGATCATAGTTGCTCTGCACTGTGTAACATCAGACCTCCAGATGTCCCGACCCAGACAAGAAGTAGAATCAGCAATGTCAGCCACTTCGATGCATTGACTTTGGCAATTGTTCCTTCTCTGAGTAAGAACAAACAAAAGTGTCCCTCATAAAACACTCCCAGGTAAAGTGGGAGGAGCCTGCTAAGTCCTAGATGCGTGTGCACTGTTCACTGTGTCAATCCTGCACCCGATGCTCCTGTCTTTCCCCTCTCTCCTTGTAAGAGCTTATGTTCCTGAGGCTAGTCGGTGCAGAAATGCCCTCTCTTTAGGCCTGGCCTCCTCAGTTATAGCTCCTTCTCCATCCTTTTTCACTAGATTGTCCACAGTATTCCTAATTTTTTAGTTCAACAGTACTTACTTAACCTCTTTTGTTATGTTTCTGGCCCATTCTTTACTATGACTGGTGGCATTTTTCATATCTGATACAGTTGGGTTACTTCCCAAAACCTAAGCTGTCTCATGTTATGTAAACCTAAATACACACGGTTATTATAGTTATTTGAATTTTTAATGTCTGTTTCCATTGGTGTATGTTTGAAAAACCAGAAAGTCGAGGATGAACTGGATCTGAAACAAGGAAACATTTAGTAGGAGCCTCTGGTATTTACCATTATGCATCATGTAACTATATGTCCACTTTCAGGTCCATTGGACAGCTTTAACACACGCTCACACACACACACACACACACACACACACACACATTACATTGGGCTCCACAGACAGCTTGGAACACACATACAAGTACGGTAATAATGCCAGTATAATAATTTACAGGAGCTCTATCTTATCCACTGCTTTGTTGCTGTAAGGAGACACCATGATGAGGTAACTCTTACAAAAGGAACCATTTAACTGGAGACTGGTTTACAGTTTCAGAGGTTTAGTCCATTACCGTCAGGTAGGGAGCATGGCAGCATGCAGACAGGCAAAGGAACAGTATCTGAGACCTTCACATTCTGGTTCAGAGAAAGACAGACAGACAGACATACACACACACACACAGAGAGAGAGAGAGAGAGAGAGAGAGAGAGAGAGAGAGAGAGAGAGACTGGGCCTGTGTGGGCTTTTAAAATTTCAATGCCCATCCCTAGTGACACACTTCCTCCAAAAAGATCACACCTCCTAATCCTTCTAGTCCTATAAAAGAGTTCTATCTCCTGGTGATTAAGCATATGAGCTTATAGGTACCATTCTTATTCAAACTACCAGTCCTAAGAGGAGACATGAGGTATATAAGGAAAGGAATTCTTTGAGGTGGGTTTGCTTGTTAGAGAAAGAGAAGGGTAGGTTGGCTAAAAGAACCAAACCAGTATAACCCCTAACAATAGTATATAAACATTTCTTCTTTTACTCACAGGTAAGTGTACTCTTCACTTCTCATCAAGGAAGCCTCCTTTGCAACAGGTGGAAACTAGTACACAGAAAACCACAGCCAATCAAGTTGCAGAATTGTAGAACCCAATCTCCCACACCTAAGCCTTGGGGAACATTACAAAAGAGGGGATGGAAAGACTGTAAGAGCCAGAAGATGAGGGAGTTTGCTGTGAGACCATGTCTCCTAGTAGCAGAAGATAGCTAAAGTCTCATATATCCATAAAGTCTCACTAACATGACTACTAAAATATGAGCTGAAAAAAAAATGTCATCAACAAAAATGTCAAACAGGATGGAGAGAAGGCCATGAGGTGTCAACCCTACACAAAGAACTATAGGCAACAGAGGAAGGCTGAGAATGGGAAAGGGGGTCTTCCTCAGGGAAGAACACATCTATTAATTACCCAGTGCCAAATAGTCAGTCCTGAAATATATACAGGGAGCATTATAGGGGTTGAACAAGTTCTATTTGTGTGTGCATATGTGCATGTGTGAGTGCATGGGTGAGTGTGTGTGCGTGTGCATGGATATAGATTAACATCTTTCTCTTTTCCTCCTGTAGTAGGGAGGAGTCAGCTAATAGGGAGAGCTTGGAGGGAGTCCAAGCAGACAAAATTTCTCTCAGAAAAGATTAAAAACAAAAACTGTATCTACCTGCATCTCATTTTAAATGGCAGTCTATCTCATTTGTTTATTTTTCCATGTTAAACAATTTCAGTACAAAATTTTATTCAGATTCCTCCTGGTATCTTTATAGCCCTGCTTCTGGCAGTCTATTAGTCCCACTTCAGACAGGGGGAGCAGTAAGTACCCACAGGTACTGCCAAACCCTTGCCTGGGGCTTAACCTAAGGAACCACTGTCTACCACTGTTGCTCCTTCAGGAGGCAAAGGGCTTTCTAAAATACCTTGTCTAGAAGCCATAGCAACAATTAGATCTGAGCACCCCAATGTATAATTAGAACGTCTAGAGCCATAGGCACCCGTGGATTGGAAAGTACACAGAAAAACCAATGCATGCCATTCTTCTGCTGTATCATGCCTTGATATGCATGAGAAGAGAGATGCTAGTCAACCCTTTGTATGTCAGATTTCTCCATGTGTAAAGCAAGAGTTCGTCCCTTCAGTCACAGTGCCCTTCAGGACACACTGGATGATCATTATCAGCAAGTGCGACAGAATGACTCAAAATAGAGGCTGTCAAATCAGATGACAATTGCTAAAAGTGCATCTTTGGCTCCTAATGAGCCTATGACTTGAAATAGATTACTTTACCTCTCTTATTCTTAGTTTCTCCTATTTGAAAGAAATGGAGATGATCACACAGTCGCCCACACTATTGTAAGAAACCATGTACTGTGATGAATAGTGTCTGCTCACTAAGTGGCTGAAATTGTTAGCAAGGGATGATGACCTAAGTGTGTGTATATGTGTGAGATGTTAACATTGCACTCAGTATTCTAGCCATACTTAATTCTTCATATTACTGTCCCACCCAGAATCCCCCATGGGACCATTCATGAATCAGTCTGCCCTGCCCTGACCCTATTGTTAAAGAACAAGGCAAGGTCACTACCAAAATGTTCATCCACCCAGCTAAAGTAAGAATAAGTTGAGCCAGAAGCAGTGAGGACAAGCCAAAGGCAGATGAGAAACAACATTGGGGTATGAAGTTGCATGTTGCTGAAAGTCTTGGGGCTTTATCCATTAAAAGTAGGCATTGTTTATAGTTATTTTTTTTGATTAATAGAGAAATTGGCAGTTGATACAGAACAGAAAATTTTACAGTAAGATGCTCCATTGCTTAGGACTGAAGGTCAAAGGGACATTTATGAGTCCATCAACTGTTGTTCTAAGTAAAGGCCCATGCGCCAACTGCCAGCCCTATAAAGCTTGAAGTTGGCTTGTGCCCAGGTGTGTATTTGAGTGGCCAAAGCTTGAAGCAGAGGTTCAGTCACTTTGAAGCCAAAAGAAGCTGTAATAAATTAGTTTAAAACTCACATGATACTACAATGGCAAGAGAATTGAGACTTCCAAGGATAAACTTTGAATGTATTTACTATAAACACTAATTATAAAGCCAGACAGAGCCTTAATGGAAAGAAAACAAATTTCTGTTTCTTACAGATGCATGAGTATACATAGAGATTACTGTGTTGTTCTTACTTTGGCAAGCACACACACACACGCACACACACACACACACACACACACACACACACACACACAGTTATAACCTACTTACATGTGTACACAATTTTATGACATAGGGCTTATATTCCAGAGAGATTACTGTTTTTAAAAAATATAAATCCAATATATTTAAGAAATTTTAATATTGTTTTACTTCACAATGGCAGTTTATTAGTCAAGACTTCCAAACCCATCCCATGATAGAATAAAATTAGTTGAAACTCAAGCTATAGTTCAGAAAGATGTAGAGAGTCAAACAAAAATCAAGGAATAGTTGATCTCCATGACTTGCTCTGGCTCTTCTTCCAGGCCAGATTGACATTACATGTCTATGCTAATTTTGAAGTCAGCCCAGCTCTCTAACGCCATTTTATTTCCACTTATTTTCTCCCACATACAATTGTATTGTTTCATGGTCCACTTTCATGTCAGCTCTGTGAAGTGGAATGATAAAAAAGCCTGCAGAGAAGGTTCTGGTTAAGGAAGGGAAATGTATATTTTTAGTTCAACAAACTTTGTTTTGTTGTTCTTTTTTTTTTATAGCTAGGAAAATGTACCTTCCCTCCATCTAGCTACTGAAGAACTGCCACTTGAATGGCAATTCCAATCTTTGTTTGTTTGTTTGTTTGTTTGTTTGTTTCTAGGCTGTTTTTTCTGGAATATATAAGCTGCAGAAGGAAGAGAATGGCCAGTGATAAAATAATATATATTTGAGAATATTATTTGTTAAAAAATAGTATTCCCACTTAACATATCAGCAGGGTATCTTACTCAGCAATAGTTACTGTGTTGGGGGAAACCAGGATGTGGGTGGCAGTAGTGATGACAATGATGTTGGTGAAGATGGTTGTCATGATAGTAGTGAGGATACTGGTCGTGAGAGTGACAACAGGGTTAGTGGTAGTGCTGGTTATGGTGGTGATGATGGTCATAATGATGGCTTCAGTGGTGGCAATAATGACGGTGGTGACAGTGAAGCTGTGGTAGTAGTGGTGACAATTATAAACAACAGACGGCAATGCTGAGACAAAAAAGTATAACCAAAAATTGTGTTCAGTTTTTTTTGTGTATAAACATTTAATCTTTATAGCCCTTACCAATGCTCCTACTGTCTCTTTCTTGTGGATTAGAATAGTGACAGTCTACTCTAACATCATTATAGTAGTAACTTGTTCAAGTCAAAAAGCAAGCAGAGTTGCCACTTGAGTTTAAATATCACCAGCCCACACCTGATGCAACTAACTGCTGAGCCATGAGATAAAACTGACTACAGAAACCTCTTTTAGTAGTTTTGACTCAGTTATGTTCTTTAGCATTTTTATGGTTCTATCAACTGCAAAAATCTAAAAAGGGAAAAAATTCCCAGTGTTCTGTTTTCCAATGAGAGCTAGATCCAGTCCTGTGTATTGTGAATGAAGGATGATTGACCAAATCCAGCTAGCAATGAGATGAACTTCAGCTGTTAACTCAGACTAAGTCCTCTGGGAATTACTGTATGATAACCCCAAATATTTTTTACTAAATACATGCTGTAAAAGTATTTTGTTTATAATAATCATTGCATTTTTGGTGGTAGCAAGTTATCCAATACTTTTCTCAATGGTAGTATAGCAAAGTCTTAGTCTGTCTTATTTCATTGACACAGGAAATAAAATGCAAACTTTTAGCTCTAGAAATTATGTAAGAGTTTATTTTACAAATGTGGAAAAGAGGCCAGAAAAATGAAATGTTTTGATCATGGAAAAAAAAAAAAGTGTTATTAACTCAGAGAATAGCTTTTGGTGCTAGGATGGCTTTAATCTCAATGAAGCCATTTATTGGCAGAATGACCACAGGTAACACCCAACTTGGAATCTGTTTCCTTATATATTATAACATATAATAGATAATATTTACTATTACACATAATGTATATACACACACATATATATACACACTTACATATATATTTATATAGTATTTCATTAATAACAAAGTAAATTATTGCCATGCGAAATACATGGAGTGAAGAAGCCAAAATTCTTAGCACTCATAGCACAAAGCAAGGAATCATTTTCCCCTTCATGGTTCTCATCCAAACCATAGAAGAGTACCCTGGAGTTGGGCTGTTTAATTCTCTGCTATAAGAAGCAGTCTTTCTCTGTATAGAGAGATGGGTCAAGTTTCCATCTCTCCCAGGCTCTTCCTATGAGTCAGACTGGATGAAACACCATTGAAGGTGTTCACTACTCAACAGTAATCAATCACAATGTAAGACCTACAGTCTCAATCTTCAATTGTGTTTATAGCATTTTGTGTGTGCTTTTGAGAGGTTGATGAGAAATATTCACACAGCATGGCTATTTACAACTCCTTTGAGAAGATATGACTTTTATACTACCTTATAAATTGTATCATGATGGATGATTTATATGAAAGATTATCAAGTAAAGCTGGAAGGCCAGAATAATTTAGAATTAAATTAATTAGGGTCTCTAATGAGGTTAGCCTAACTTTCACCCATAAGAATAACATGCAATGAGAAAAAAGCACCCATGGGAGTAAAGAATAATAGAGAATATAACATGGTCTTTTAATAAAATATAAGTCAAACATATTTATTTTAGCTTCCTTAGAAGTCAGATTAATGAAATAACAGAGTAATATAGATACATATGTGGAAGAAATGCCAGTCAATGATGAGAAGAGCTGAAAGTTGTGTGAATTAGCCACTATGAAGGGATCACAAGTCCTAAAACTTTTAATCTTTACTTTTTTTAGGGGGTTACAAGTCTGTTTGTATTTTCTCTAATATCTTTAAAATAAATAAAGTAAAAACTTACTTGTAAAAATCTTCTATGTAAAAAAAAATACAATACTTTTTTTTTTTTTACAAGACAGGTTGTTTTCTATTTATTTATTGGCAAAATCCCATGGTAGATATTGTCCTAACAAAGATAAAGTTTCTCCTGGATCAGGGCATGATGAACATCAAATGAACTCAGGGAACTTTTCAAAATGCTAGTGCCTGGATCACACCCCCAGAAATTCTGGTATATAGATATGCCTTGACTTTCAGTGGAGGCAAATCTTAATAAACCCATTATAAATATTATAGGTCCAAAGTCTCACAAACCTGGTGAGACCTGTTGGCTGACTGACTAGAAGACAAAGGGCACTGTAGACTCCCATGTGCTTTGCAGGCTCAGAGTCTGTCAGCATCAGTAAGTAGAGAGGTATGCAGACTTGGGATGTCTTGTTATAGGCTCTCCTTGGTGTAGTTAGGAATATGGAATGTAGATGGGATACTCCAGCAGCTGCATCCCTAGGCATTTGGCTTGCAGCACTCTTATAGCTATTAAGGGAGGAGTTTGTAGTGGGAGGTTTGGGTCTGGGAATCATCAGCCTATTATCACAATCAAGACTATGGACTGAAAAAGCTTCAACCCTGACTAGGATGTCGATCAAGAAAGAAGTGAGGGGACTGGAGCGACAGTTAAGCGGTTAAGAGCACTTGTTGCTCTTGCAGAGGACCCTGGATTGGTTCCCTGCACCACAGTGGATGATTCACAGTATATTGTACCTCTAATTCTAGGGGATCTGAGTCTTCTTCGGGGACATATCTGGGGACAGCTACATGAAAGTGGTGCATATAAACTCATGCAACCTCACACACACATAAATAAAACTAATAAACAAATCTTGTTGAAAGAGAGACAGAGAGAGAAAGAGAGAGGAGAACTCAGAGAAAAATGGCCATTGGAGAATCAGGCAGAGGAAAGAAAGCTCGAAAACAAAATTGAAAAGAGACATAGAGGAAGAAGGGGACAGGAGTTCAATAGACCTAAAAAAGAAGGAGTTTTAGGAAACATGGTGTGGATATCATGCCCTAAGGAGCCTATCTAATCTTTTGAAATGTTTAATGTGTGGGGGTTTTTGTTGTTGTTATTTTTGTTTGTTGTGTTTGTTTTTAGTTTTTGGCCTTTTGTTTTATTCTGCTTTGTTTTTTGTTTTGTTTTGTTTTACTTCAGGTTACATCTCCATTGTGATGTTGTCTTTCCACCCCTACCAGTCCCGCCCTCCCACCCCCTACCCCTATCCCTTCCATCCCACTCCTCTGGAGTGGAGTGTCCCTACATAACAGTCCCCCGCCCCAGTTCAGCAGTCATATGAGGGCCAAGAGCCTCCTCATACACTGAGGTCATATAAGGCAGCACCACTAGGACAAAGCATCTCACTGACAGGAAAAAAGGTCTATGTTTGTGTTCCCTTTGGTGCATTGGTTGTAGTATAGTTATCCTGTACTGTATGGCTAAAGTCCGACTATAAGTGAATAGATGCCATGTGCATCCTTCTGGGTCTGGGTTAGCTCACTCAGGATGCTTTGTTTTTTTTGTAGAATTAACATAATGTAGCTCAGGCTGCCCTTGAACTTGCTCTACAGCTAAGGATGACTTTGACCTCCTGATCATCCAGCCTTCACCTCACAAGTGCTGCGGATTTCAGGGGTGTGCCAACACCTAGATGCCAGATTCAGCACTTAGTTTTCATTTCTCTTGAAACAACAAATTTTAGAAAATCAAGAAGGGAATACAGCTACAATTTTTATAGTTGTTTTCTTTTTTTAAAAAGAGATAAACATAGTATAGGAAAGATCAAGAAAAAAGGACAGATTATTGAATATAGCCTTATACCTTTGTATATTGATACAAAATTAAGATTATATTTGGCCACAATGGTATTGACCCTTGTATATTAATGTAAAATTAAGATTGTATTGGGCTACATCGGTATTGATCTTTGTATATTGATACAAAATTAAGATTATATTTGGCCACATTGGTATTAATCTTTGCATATTGATACAAAATTAAGGGTAACGCTTCTTAAAGGTATTGTTCGTAGTAATACTTAAAAATTAAATGTCAAGTTTTGACCTCTCGCTACCAACCGACATAAACTGTTTAGGATAATTAAGAAACGGAAACTAATAGTCATGAAAACGTGTCATTTTGTTAGTTACTATGACAGTCTATCACAGTTATTTTCTAAGCTACTCAGAAATCAAGTTGCTAAGAGACAAGCAATATTTGCTTATCTAAATATAAGAGATAGATAGGGCATCTTCAAAAACCTCAAGAGATCTGCAGAATATGGCATTCAAAGATGTTTTCTTAACTTAAGATTTTTTGATATCGAGACATGTCAGCTCCTGACAGCACCCCTTATTCTACTCCAAGTAGAAGATGAGCATCGAAGAATCTCCAGTGGGAGTTGATTGAATTGGTGGTAAGCCGTTCTCTTGGCAAGAAAAACCCCTTGCTTCAACTGTAGACAGACTTCTGTCCACAAAGGACAAAACTTGGAAGCAGATAAGTCGACAGCCTAGCTCTGCCAAGACAGGGTAGGTAAGTCCTTCATAATTCCTGCTCTACAATCAATGTCTGTCAGAGAAATGGGGCCAAATGGCTGAAGATTGATGCTGTAATGGATGGAGAGAAAATGGGAACTGTCCAGGCAGCCACTGGTATGTCATTTTTTAGTTTTGGAAGCTGCAGGCCCTGCACTTCCTATATAATCAGATATATTTATCCCTCTCAGGTCTCTGAGGTGGTTGAAGAATAGATAGCTAGAGTCTCATAGTTAAATTTTGAGTTGTTTAGGAATCAAGAGGGTGTTCTGGATCTAAGAAGATATTTTTAAAATTGTGAGGCAAGTTAGTATGAAAGCTGAGTTAGATATAGAACTTTAAACACATGGAGATGGTTAGATAGTAGAATGTTAAAGTCAGGTGCCAAATACATATGGACTGGACATTGGGAATGTATGCTAAGCCATATAACTCTTATAATTGTGGCCTATTTATTTCTGTTGTTTTGTATTGTATTTATAGTTATAAGAAAAAGAACCATTTTTTGGACTGAAAGGGAGAGCTGTTGGGGGGAAAAATAAATACCTTAAACTGAAAAAAAAAAAAAACAAAAGAAGGGAAGAGGATGGGGGGGTTGAGGGGGAGGATGGTGGAAGGGTAGGACTGGAGGGGGGAGTAGGGAGGGGATTGTGATTGAGATGTAACTTGAAGAAATAAAAAATAAATTATTTAAAAAAATAAATAAAAAGAGATAAACAGCCAATCACAGTAGCTAACACCTATTAGCCCAGCACATGGGAGATTGAGGTAAGAGGATTGCTCTGAATTCAACACTAGCTTGGGCCATGGAGTAAGACCCTATCTCAAAAACTCCAAGTAAAGCAAATAAATAAGAACTAAGAAGGAGCACCTAGCATGTCATATGTATTGAGCTTCATAACATAAGATACTTTCAGTACATTGTCTAACTTCTATAACCCAAACAATTCCGTAGGAATGCTGCCTCCCATTCCCATTGTGAATACAAAACTGAAGACACGTGGAATTACTAGACTGGTTATTATCATGCAAATAAGTTGCAGACCTGAGCTCTCAAGCAGCTGTGCACAACCCCCACAGACACACTTATACACTGCTTCATACAACTGCATAATGTAACCCTGAATTTGTTTTCTTGGGATTGCCCTCCCTGCCTGCTTTTCTGTTTCTTCTCTTCTGAAGTGTATGTCCTAAGAAGAATTTTAGGACCCCATCTGTCCAGCTTTGGGTTTTTTCCACATAAGTAAAACAAGGAGGACATACTTCACTGGGTAAACACAAGTGGCAAGCGACAGTGATTTATGCTCAACTTGCAATCTTCTGATTACCGATCCGTCGCCTGCTATATAAACAGGTGTAAACTAAGATTTAATCAGTTTACACAGCATGGTAAATAATTTAATCTCTCCTTAGCATGGTGCTTGCAAATGTAAATGTTTAAGACCAAACTGATGGTAACATTCTGATGCAAGCATCCAGATTCTCAGCCAGAATTGTTGCGTCCACAAATGGCTCTCAAGTGCCCCTACCCAGAGATAGGAATGTGGGAAAGAGGCAGAAAATCCAGAATCCTCTGTGGAAGCCTCATTTTCCCAACATAAAGCTTAGCTATGAGCTCAGAGAACCGGTTGTCACCTCTCCACCCTTAAGGCTCCCATCCTAAAACGTTCTCTTCTTTCTTCCCTACCCTGCATGGTAGTCATCTCTCCACCCTTAGCTCATCGCCAAGCACTTTGGCCTAACACTCTCCCACCCTGCCACATAAAGTTCATGGAAGAAAAAGTGGAAGGACAAAAAGAACAATGGAGATAGGTAAAGGTGTTGTATTCTGCATAAAAACAGCTTATCAGGTCTTGTTTCGTACACATTCATTCAAGAAGCCTCGTCATCAGCTCTGTCAGGTGCCTATTGTCATCCCATTTTCCTGTTCAGAAAATTGAGGCAGAGAAAGAAGCCTTTCACACACTACACACATAATAAGCAGCCTGGGGCTCAGCCAGGCACATCTCCATGAGCCTCAGATTTAAGTTCCACTAATGAGATTGGGCTGGCATTGAGCTGGACTCTGATGGTATAAATGCTATTTGGGAGGCTCATCACTTTAACACAAGGCAAAATGACTATTAAATCAGTCTTCCTCAAAAGCACTTACATAGGACTACAGAATCTCTCATAGGAGACATTGCCTTTATAGGAAACAGCTGGACTCCTGTCTGTCATGACCAGAGAGTCTGTCTGTACAGTTATATCAAAGTTATACAGAAAAGCAAACACAATAATCTATGGATATCCCAGAAAGACATAATCTTCAATTTGTCATGAGGAAAAAGGATCACAGTGTGAGGCAAGGAAATCATGGGACCAAATACATGAACACTCACTTCTTGCCTTGACTTCCTGTACTCTCCTTCACATAGTAGCCAGGTTTACATTCGTATCTGCAAATGGTGCCCACGTCATGGTTGTCCTCCAGGCAATGTGGCAGGAGCAAGCTGGCATTTGGAATAACTGGAGGAGCTTCACATTCCAGCTTGCAGTAGACTTCAGGGAGAGACCAGAGTCCATCTTCAAGACAGGTCAGCCATGGGCTCATTCCTGACTCCAGAAAAGAGAATGACATGGTACTCAGAACAGAGAGCATGTGGACATGACTACAGCTTGAAGAAGAACAACTCTGTGAGTACGCTGGCTCGCATCAAGTCGCGTTATTCTTTGTTGAGCAGTGTCTCTAAATATCCCATCAAATGTTGATCCTGTATGTTCTTATTCTACAGCTCTTACTGAGGTCTCATATACCATAGAATCACATAAAGATTCCCTAATCTTGATGGAAGAAGAGCTACCAATCGAACCATTATCTCCCTTCATGCCTACAAGTATCAAATAAACAGCAACAATAGGAATATGGGTAGCATTAAAATAATGACAGTTGGTATTTTCATGGTAATTATATACCAGGCCCTATTCTAAGTGCTTTGCGTAACTGAACATGGGTTTGCAAACAGCAAACAATCCTATCAAATAAATTCTAATTATCCACTATCAGACAGATAATGAAATGAGGTATGCTCATGCTTATAAAAACAGCATCTAGGAATGAGGTAGGTGGTTTAGATACAGAGTTCTGGACTTCCATACCATACCATGTGATTCTCTGTAACTTGGTTTCCCACTACAAAGGAGGGCTGCCAGCATTAGCATCATTAGATTGCCAACCTACTAAACCACATGTCAGAGTAAGGCTGAGGAACTCATATATACAATGAATCACTGTGTGACACACTGAAGGCTGAGAAGTGTAGCTAAAGAGAAAGGTGTGGTGGGCAATTAGAGCTTGCTCCAGCACCTCTTCATCTCAACCAGTCACACATTGCACAACAGCATTCTCTTTATCTATAAAATAAAACAAAACACATGATGCAGAAGGTCTGTGGATATTAAAACTTCATAACATGTACCTCCATTGTTAATATTGTCAGGTCAACTGTGATGATTGGTTTTATTCTAAGAACACATATAAAAACAAAGACTAAGTTTCATTCATTATTAACCTAATAGTACCCTAATCTAGGACATCTCTACTCTACACTTGTTCAGGAACAAAGAATGGTGATATCTGAGGGATTTTGTATTGTCAGAAAATGGTATCAGAGAAGAGCAAGTTGGAAGCATATATGGGTGGGGAAAAGTACAAAGATAGCCACCCCTGTAAGAGTGAGGGAATTGAGGGAGCTCACATTCACTGACTGGCCAGACAGTACCTTGGAGCTTGGCTGGTGGGACACATGAGATGGAACAGCGTTTCAAAAAGTTGGTACCCTCTAAGCAGGAGAAGTTTGCATAATTCACCAAGGACGAGTCTGGGACACCACAGTCAATATGCTTGCAGCTCACATCCTTGTCCCAGCGGCCAGAGGAACAAGTGAGGAGAATCTCTTTCTAGAAACAGAGAATTTACTTCTGTCAAAATCACATACAATGGCTATCACAATCACTCCTGGCTTTGGAAGAGTCCCAGTGGTCATTTGTGCCTTTGACCTTTCCTATAACTCACTGTTTCGGTACAGGTCCAGGGGGAGACTGATGGAGGGAGCCTGTTTGTATGTGGAAGTCTAAGGCATTGTCATCATCTTCAGGTTGCCCTTTCTTGCTCTGACCCATCTCTGACTCTGTCCTACCTGCTCTTGGCCCAGATCTCAAGCCTCCTATTGGTGCTTGATTGTCT
>CAJQZJ010035392.1:427341-452092 GCA_907164525.1 Lophiomys imhausi | reverse complement strand
ATAGTTATCATGTTCTTAATACGAAGCTGTTAGGGATAGTTATCATGCTCTTAATACATGAATCTTACTAATGAGGACACTCATGTCTATCACTTTACTAGAAGTTTTTGAATAATGTTCATCAACCACTGTGATAGCTCAACAAGTTCAATATTTCTCTTTAGAATATTTACAGATTTAAAACCAAATTTAAAGGTCTTATTTTGTTTTGTTTGTTCTGACTGTTGTATACCTAAAGGATATTGGAGACAAAAGTTTTGCCTAGATATGTCCCTTGAGCTATGTTCTTCACTAAAACATTCTACTACCCCAGGCTACACCAAAATCCTGAAAATGGCGCAGTAAAATTTAGGATGGGATATTTAAACATAGGGAAAATTTAGTACATAATACAACCCTTGCTTCATTTTCAGATTTAATGTTTTGATGTTCAGTTTGGTTATGTTCCTCCAATAATCTTGAAAGGGGATCAGGAGAGCTTACAGTGAACCTCAGACAAGTTGACAGCAATCTGTTTTGCTGTACATTATAAGCAAGTCTATTTTGAGATATTATCATCTGTAAAGAGGACAAGTTGAGGGAACATTGAATAAGAACCCATCTATACTGCCCATACCATGAGTAAATTAACACCTTAGGGAATCAGGCCTTCACATGTTTGGACACCTTCGGTTTCTGCACCACCATGCTTCCTGCTGCTTTCATAAAGAGTATGGGTTTTGTTCTCAAAGATTTAAGAACACCTACTCCTTTTAGTCTAGCCAGACAGAAAAAGATGGACAGCTTCCTGCCCCAGGAACTTGTTCCTCCTGCTCATCAGCTTCCAACTCACCTGCATGCTCCTGAGATACTGCCCACTGCTGGTCTGAAGGGCAAATCCCCTTTGACAAGTGATAGCACACTTCATGTGACCTAGGCCACTGGAGGTACAATTTACCATGTCCGCATGTTCAAGTAACAATGGCACACAGCTTCCCTGTTCTCCATGTGGTTGTTGGGCACAGCTGAGGTGGACAGAAACAGAAGCATCTTAAGACAAACTTAAACAACAATATACATCTTTGAACAATACACCTAAACTTCAGAAAGATTTTCTTCATAGACTAGATGAGTTCATCACTTTGTTCTGTCTCACTGAGAACTATGAGGCATAGAAAAATTAAACCATGACAGCTAACTTTCTGTGGCCTTCCAGCAGAGTCAATGGTGATGGAATGAGGTAGAATATGGAGTCTCAATGTTCTAGATAGTCTCAGAAACAAATAGATCAAGGAATGATGCTTGAAACGTTAAACAACAATATTTCTACATACCAAGCAATTGGAATAGACCCAAGACTAATCTCCAGGATTGAACCTGGAGATCCCTGCTTACATCAGGCATTGGCCTTTTAGATAACTGATCACAATGATGTCCCAGGTGTCTGTATGAAAACGTTGAGTATCTGGGACCATACACTAATTGACATGGAGACATTTCAACTACTGGTACATAACTCTGAAGAGTAGCACAGGCTAAGGAAACTTGACAGTGTGAATTGAATCCCTATCACCTGCCTGACATTGTGCCAGGGACTTCCAGAGATATCTCCTTAGCAAAAAAAACTGTTGAGTCAACCATAAGTAGCCAGAGAGATATGCAAACTCCCCAATGCTCAAGGAGATTCAGCCTGGACTATAATATCAGCAGTGAGGCAATAAAGAGTGAGGCCAGAAGAGTGTAACCTCCACCACAGTGGAAACACAGAGTTTAATGCTAAAGCATTAGCACCAGACTTCAGTCTGGGATCCATCATTTAATATTTGCATGATCTGGAGTGAGTTATTCACACCCTAATGTTTCATTCCTTCCCTCAGTGGAGAAGATGTATAGCTTATTCATCTTACAGTAATGAGACTGTCCCCAGGTTAGCCCCTTTGCTGTCTTGCTGCCAAAGGTCCAACTGATCATAATGATGTCCCAGGTGTCTGTATGAAAACGTTGAGTATCTGGGACCATACACTGATTGACATGGAGACATTTCAACTACTGGTACATACCTCCGAAGAGTAGCACAGGCTAAGGAAACTTGACAGTGTGAATTGAATCCCTATCACCTGCCTGACATTGTGCCAGGGACTTCCAGAGATATCTCCTTAGCAAAAAACTGTTGAGTCAACAATAAGTAGCCAGTATGTGTTTCTTATTAGGCTCCTATCTTCTTTTTTTTTTTTAATTTCTCTCACTTCCACACTTTCCTTGCGTTTAATGGATTTCTAAAAGGCCTTCCTTCTCTAAGAAGCAACCCTCCCCATTTACTTTTTTTCTTGAGATCTCTTAGTGGAAGTATAAAAATAAGTTCCTTCTAATAATTAACTTATTTTATCTTGTTATATATGTATTTTCTTGTTCTTCGATTACTTAATTAATTTACTCATTCATTTACCCATAAGACAATTACTTTCTGATTGTGTCCTTAATCTCACAACTGAAGTATAAACTTCTTGAAGAGAAATATTTCTTCTTGCCCAACTTTAAATTGCCATACACTTGCCTACAGTGGACATGATAAAAGCTTGCTTAATTAAATTTGTTCCTACTTCAGATAACAAAGCTAATCAGTTATTAAAATGGAAAATGTGTTAAATCACAAGAAAGAAAATTATCCAACAATAATTCAACCATCCCACTCCAATCATTTATTCACCAATAAACACAAGGTGTAATGGGCCCTGAGACCTTAGCATAACTGATGCCATGCTAGAAGAACCATCTATTCAGCATGTAGATCCCAATACTTGTCAAGACAGGAACAAAGACTCAGTCAGTCCATCAAAGACCTAGCTCACAGGACCGGGATTCAGAAATGTCCCTAAATGTACTAAACTTACTTTTTGGCTTCTGTAGTTTTGCTTCTCACTAACTGTTCTTGCTAACAAAAGTGTGTCAACCAGGATGTGTTTTTTTGTGAATAAAAGTCAAAGAACAGTGAAGTCCAGGGATGCATGATTTGGGCAAGTTCTCCATGCAGCCACAACAGGCAGTGCAGACTTTCCATTCTCCTTTAAGAGGAAGCTGGAGGGATCAAGGACACCACAAGAAGAAACACAGAGCCAATTAACTTGAACACAAGGGGGCTCAAAGGAGACTGAACCACCAAGCAAAGAGTTTGCAAGGACTGGTCCTAGGCCCATTACATATATGAAGCTGATAGACTTCTTGGTCCTCAAGTGGATACCTCAACAATTGGAATGGGGTCTATCCTAGATTTAGATGATGTTGCCTCCCTCTGGAGCTCATTTTTTCTAGCACAGCTGCCTTATCTTGCCTGGATGGAAGAAGAGGTACTTAGTCCTAATGTAGTTTGATGTGCAAGAATGGGTTGATACTGGGTGTGGGGGGATGGTATGGGGGAAGAGGGTGGGAGAGTGAGATTGGGAGGAGGGGAAATTGGGGAGTGGGAATTGGAATGTAAAATAAAAAAGAAAAGTCTTTAAAAATATTTTTAAGTATCCATGTGTATTCTGCTGTGGGATTATCTCACAACAAAGGGCATATTCTTTGCAAGACACTGGACTAATCGTTGGTGTTATAACAAAGATTGTGCCCTTAGGGAACTCAGTCTAGTAAGAGAGACTAGTAACATATTTTCTTACTCTTGATATCCTTGTCAGTGATGATGATTACTAGAGAAAGTAGCTATCTCTCATCATCAAAGATATATTCTGCTTCCCCTTGGTTTGTGTTAGTTGTTGACGACTATATTGGACAATTGGACAACAATGTAAGAGTGTAGAAAATAAAATACCATCAAATATGTACATAAGTCCTACCATAATTGAGAGTTGGCTTAGAATGCAGTAGTCCCTAAAGAGGTGAATTTGGTCTGACTGTGATATCTGAACAGCATTTGGCTATTCCTAGTGCATGGGGCTTAAACACTATTCCACCTCTCATTTCTTCTGTGCATGCCTGAGAGGTAGAGAGTTGGAAAAAGTGGAGATACATGATTTGAAGGGATCTTTCGATGCCTTATGCTATAGTTATTCCCTATGATAATATCACATCCATGCAGCCCAACAGAAGAAAAGGAGACACATAAGCTGAGGAAAGAAGGATTGCTAATGAGTAAGTATGAATTCCCCTATATTCCAATGGTGGTCAGAAGGCAATGAGGCTGTCTCTGAGTCTTGACTCAACATCTGGATAAGGGAGTCAAAACTTGTCTGTCCTTGGGATGAGATCAGAATAACTATTTCACAATGCCAAAGAACTACAAATCCATAAATGCTACATGCCATTTGTCTCCAAACTACTGTATCTCCTTCAGCAGGAAGGAGATATCTCCTTGAACAGGAAGGGCTAGAAAAGGGTCATTAACTCTCTGGTTCACATCAACTATTTGCTGTTGAACATGTACGAAAGAGCACAGGCTAACTTGGGTGACTTTATCCAATGAATCCACATCAACTTGAAGGCCCAGCACATGCTGAGACAGGATGGAAAGTGAGCACTGTGTGTGAGCCTCCCTCCATCAATATGACTAGTACTGGGTCCATTGCGTTGTGAGCATCTACTCAGCACCAGGAGTGTATCCAGCATTGGCAGCAGAGAAGAACTCAAGAGAGGGAGCACACAGAAGGGAAAGGTGTCATGAAGTAAGACCATGACCAGTGAGGAGAAAGAGAGAGAGTGAAAGAGAGAGAGTGAGACAGAGATAGAGTGAGAAAGAGACAGAAACAGAGTCAGAGAGACAGACAGAAACAGAGACAGAGAGAACACAAACCTGAACCTGTTTATGAAGTGAGAAATGGTTTTGTGGCAGCTGCTGCAAATTCTTTCACTAGCTTTTATTTCCATTTACTTCCTTTTAAAGGAATTTGTTTTATGAGGACGGTGTTTGTCAGGTCGTTAGTTTCTGATGGCATCTGGTACCAATTGTGGACTTCTCTCCCTTGCACCCCAATCCCAAACCCTCTTTGGTGTTTCTCTTCCACTACAAACATTGCTTCCTGAGTTTGTTGTGTTTGCATTCATCAAATCTTGTTACTCTCTTTCTCCTAATGTGACCCCAGTTCTTGTAGCATGAAGACAGTGCTAATAACACAATTAGTTCATCTTTAAAAATTCTCAAACACTTTCTTCTGTTGATCTCTGGAAAAGGTTAATGAAGGTGGCAAAAGTAATGCTTTGCAATGCAGCAAGGGTGGGAGGGGAAGGGAAGATATTTATCTTGGTTTGGCATACCAGGAAACTAAAGCTGTTTGGAGACTGGCTAGAGGCCACACATGGAGTCAGAGGAAAATCTTCATCTGCTAGGCCTCCCTCCTAGGCCAGTTTAGACCACGAGGCCTAGAAACGAGGCTACTTTCCTGCCCAAGTCAGGAAAAAACAGCGTTGGCTGCATGAACCAAAGAGATCCTTACCATTGGAGGGATGCGTAGACTATTTATTAGCTCATTTGAGGATTGAGCAGTATCCTTCACACTGTGGTAAATCAAGGTAGTGGTGTTTGTCCAGGTGCTGTCTGCAAAATACCGTGTGTGTCTTTGCCAACATCTCCTTTCTCTTCCACCTACTTTTTCGGATCTCTCTCTATACCTCATCACAGTGTCTTCTTGAGCAGGGATTTGATGAGATCAGTCATACATAACCCACAGAGCTTTGAGCCAATAGATTGAATTTCAAGTCAGTGGCTCCTTAGAGATCACAGCATGGATGGGGCCACCTACCCATTATTCTAGCTTTGGTTTAATTTTTGTCTCTCTATTTTCTGAGAAGCCTCTATCATTTTTCTTTTGGTTCTCATTTCAAAAACCATTATGTTGAAGGGACTCCAATTGTGGCACTGAAGTCAGGAATCCCTGTTAAAAACCATTTTAAGCCCAGAATGTCCTCTTCTTGTATGGAATTAATTCCCAAGGCCTCCACAATCAGTCTTAACAATCTCCTACTGTATGGTTTCTCCTTTGGTGACAGGACATGCAAATGATGCCCAGAGACGAGAAACCCCTGCTACCGTGATTCCATAAAAGGCTGTTCCTCTGCTTTATGAGGAAAGTTCTCAATCGTAGCTGTGTCACAGACTCTCTTAAAGAGCTTTTAAAACATGTACACTTCAGTCTTTATCACCTGGATTTTTATTCTGCCAGAGGTGTGATACAAGAATTTGTGATACTTTTAAGTTTCAAATGGTTATTTGCTTGGTTTGGTTTCTGAGCCAGGCTCTCACTCTGTTGCCAGGTTGGACTTAACTTAAAGTCTTTATGATCCTCCTGCCTTGTCATCTCCATGCTGGGATTACAAGTGTGTGTGCGCCACCATGAGCAGCTGGCTTCAAAGTTTTCACTACTCAACAGGAGAGACTCCTATCCCACTGAAGGTCTGGATACATGTGGCCTGATATAAATATCAATAAATTCTGGAGTCCAAGACTATATGAAAGCAAAATTGACTCCAAAACCAGAAATAAATTTCACTGCTGAATCATATTTTAATGTATTAAATCTAAATTATTACATAGAACCCATAAGGTAGACCAAAAGCATAAAATATTTTCCAGTTCTGACAAAAATTTAAATACATTTGAAGATGGAAAATTATGTGTTACTCATGAATTCATGGCTCCTTCAAAGACAATTTTATCATTATGCTGACTTGACCTTCAGGAATGAATAAGATTTGGAAGGGCTAAATAAACATCCTAACGGTTATTTCTAAGGCTTTATAGACAGAACACAGGGAAATGGAGTAAGAGGAAACCATGGGGGCAATCATGATTTCTCCTGTCTCTGTGAACTGTGAATAACACCCGGTATGCCTGGATCTCTTCCATTCTGAGCAATAGATTTAGAGAAATCTGTGTTGAAAGGAGTCAACATCTGTCTCTGAAGACAGCTTTTGAAGGAAACTCTTTCAGTGGTGAGAGACAAACCGGTTGAGGTTGGGATCAGATGACAGACATCATTCTCTTCAGGTAGGGTAGCCAGACACACTGGCAAGTTTTCCATGAGCTGTCTCCCATAGGATACCAAAGCATATAACTCTTGTTAATTTTTCCATTCTTTATGACACTGCAGGGATGTTGCCCTAGTTTCCAGCCCAGCTCCACTTTGCGAAAGCCCGGTAGTTCCTAACAAATGAGGAACTTGTGTCTGTTCTGCCTACAGTTCCCATAAAGCATTGGTCTGATGCCCTACTGAGGTTCTGATTCACATTGGAAGAGTAAATGAAAATCAGTTCTGAAACCCTAGTTCCCTCATCTTGTTTTAAGGAACGTTTGTGTGCTAACTGTGAGACATATACCAACTACTGTAGAAGAACTAGATTTTGCTAAAGCTGAAATGGATCTGAAAGATAAATCAACCCAAATTCCTCACTGTACAGATAGAGAAATTGAACTCCAAAGAAACGGGGTGATAGTCTAGAGTTTCCTGAAACCCTAGTATTATACTAGAAGAACAAAGAAACATTTAAATATTTGTCCAAACTCAAAATCAGGGTGACCTTAGCTCATGAAATTTCCTAAAGTCAATATCCTATCCTCGTTGAGGCATCTATAAAAGTCAGAGCACAATGTTTCTCTTTTCCTAGAATTAATATTGGAAGAAACTGTCTGGCATGTGTTCTCTTCAAGAACTGTAGAGAAATCAGTAGACACCGTGACCTGGGCTCTGGGATTCGCTTGCCCCGCTGACCTTGGATAAGTCTCTTAACCATTCTGGCTTTCTGTCTGCAAATTTGTCGAATAACAGGGTTGAACTAGGTTCTACCAAAGGTACTGCCAGCTTTAGCGTGGTGTTTAATTTCACAGATGAGGTGATGGTGGTATTGGGGTGGGAGTCCAGAAAACTCAGGGACAGGATGTGGTGGGGATGCAAGAAAGAGCTTATCATAATCGTTCTTGCCCAGAAGAAATCTTGCGCTTAAGTTCCACTTTTTAAGTTCTTTAGTTAAATTACGTATTGCAATGCTCCAAGATATGTTGCTATTGACTAAGCAGCGATCCCAGTGTGCTTCCTGCAGGGGCTGATTTAAGGTCAAATAGTAAGAGAGGATCAGATGCCCCTCCACTCTGCTTTATTGATTCTTACTGAAATAAGAGGGTGTGGGCTAAGAAGGAATGTATTCATGGGATTTGGCAGCAATCATCAGTAGGGTGCATGGAAAGGATTTATAGAGACAGAGTTTTCATTGATCTTCCCACTACCATCTGCAAAACTGAATGTAGCCACAGCAGCCATCCTCAGAGAGTATGTGGGTTCCCAACCTGTGTCTTTCTCACCTCTGGTTTCATTCATTTTCAGGGATAGGAACCAGGTTAAATGCAGAGAGCATTTCTAACAGCCTTCTCTAGCAAACTACTTCTGCTACTTTGAAGTGTTTTATGAGAGGATCATATCAACTGGAAAGAGGAACTGACTCAAATTCTTGATCCCTGAAGATTCTCATTTGACCAAAATAGCAATCTTGGTGGTAGTCCTAATCATTCCCTCACATTACAGGAAAATAACTGATTATTGCACCCCATAGACTCCTCCCATTCCTGTGTTCTGAGAAAGTGAAGTTTGTCTGTGGTCTTTTATTTAAGTCTCCACACTAATTTTGGCTGTCCATTTTAGTCCACGGGTCCCGCCAGACCGAGTCATTGCTTCCTAGAATGTGACCCATTTGTAAGATTAGAAGTAGACTCCGGTGGCCCCAGCACTTGGTAATTCATTTTATTCATTTCAAATTCTGGGCACAGATTTTACCATGCCTGGCCGTAACACCAGAAGTCCCATCCAAATGCCCCTGTCTTTCTAAAAAGAAACAGATTTGCACCAGGCAGCCAAAAGTGTTCCCTTTCAAAAGCTCTGTCTCACCAAGTTTCAAACTTCATGATTTTTATGTAGATTGTAAAATATGTAAAATACCAACAAAAGAGTCAAAAATAATCTAATTACTGACTAACATGCGGTGACTGCTTGCCAGCACCTGCCCAGAGAAGTAGAATCACCCATCTGAAATAGCCACGGGATTTCTAAGGACATTCCCCTAACAATTTCCAAAGGCAGCAGTGCCCTCCACATGGGGCATTTCCTAATGAGAGACGATTTACTGGAGTTCTGCAAGTGATTGCTTTGTTGATGCCTTCCCTGCCCACAATTCGCCCTTGGATAGCAATTAAACTATTAACCCAGGGGTGACAGTCATCCAGTTATATTCACAGACTGAGCCTTGGGAACTGTGACACATGTGAAGCTAAGTGAGTAACAGCTACTGATTGTGTCATTACTAGAAATGAGGCTACAAGGCACGAAGACACAGCAGCTTACTTTGGTTGTGACTCTTGTACAAGCTAGGGGCAAATGGAGACCTACTACCTTGAGTTGGTTGGTCCTCAATTCACAAGAAGTAGGGCATATCAAGAGGTCAGAGCTTCACATTTTATTTTTAAGTATCTCTAGGTATGATACCATTGGGAAGCATTATCTTTAAATTTGTATCAATATACAAAGATCTATTCAATTGTGGTTAAATATACTCTTAATTATGTATCAATATACCAAGATCAATGCCTATGTAGCCCAATATAATCTTAATATTACGTCCATATGCAAGGGTCAATACCATTGTGGCCAACTATAATCTTAATTTTGTATCAATATACAAAGATCAATACCGATGTAATCCAATACAATCTTATTTTTGCACAATAAACAATGGTCAATAACCGTCTAAAACGGTCTAGGATAGTTAAAACAAACTCCTAGTCATGCAAACATGTCTCTTTGTTAGCTACTATGACAGTCTATCACAGATATTCTCTAAACTACCCAGTAATCAAGTTGCTAAGAGACAAGCAACATTTGCTTATCTAAATACAAGAGATGGATAGGGCATCTTCAAAAACCCCTAGAGATCTGCAGAATATGGCATTCAAAGATGTTATCTTAAATCAAGATTTTTTTTTGATATCGAGACATATCAGCACCTGACAGCACCCCCTATTCTACTCCAAGTAGAAGATAAGCATCGAAGAACCTCCACTGTAAGATGGTTGAATTAGTGGCAAGCCTTTCTCTTGGCATGAAAAAACCCCTTGCACCAACTGCAGACAGACTGCTGTCCAAAAAGGACAAAACTTGGTAGCAGGGAAGTCGACAGCCTAACTCTACCAAGACAGGGTAGGTAAGTCCTTCATAATCCCTGCTCTACAACAAATGTCTGTCAGAGAAACAGGACCCAAAGCCTGAAGATTGATGCTGGAATGTATGGAGAGAAAATGGGAACTGTCCAGGCAGTTATTGGTATGTTCTTTCTTAGTTTTGGAAGCTGCAGGCTCTGCACTTCCTATATAAGCAAATATATTTATCCCTCTCAGGTCTCTGAGGTGGTTGAAGAATAGACAGATAGAATCTTATAGTTAAATTTTGAACTGTTTAGGAATCAAGAGGGTGTTATAGATCTAAGAAGATACTCTTAAAAGTGTGTTGCAAGATAGTATGAATGTTGAGTCACATATAGACCTTTAAACTCATGGAGTTGGGTAGATAGTAGAATGTTAAAGTCAGGGGCCAAATAGGTATAAACTGAACATTGGGAAGGTATACTGGGCCAATTTACTCTCATAAATGTGGCATATTTATATCTATTGTTTTGTATAATACTTAGTGTTATAAGAGAAGGAACCAGCTGTTGGACTGAAAGGGGAAACTTCTGGAGGGAAGAGGGTGGAAGGGCGGGATAGGAAGGGGGAATAGGGAGGGGTTTGTTACTGAGATGTAACTTGAAGAAAAAAAAATAAAGTATTTTAAAAAAAAAAGAAGTAGGGCATAAAATACATGCTGAGTCCTTTAGGACCCTTGATCACCCACTCCACACTTCCTAGACTCTACAACAGAAGCTTCCCATTGACAGCATGTTTGTACTATTAACACCTGTGTTTTTTTCCTCTTTATAAGTATTGAGCTTTGCAATATTAATAACTTACTTGCTTGTGGAGAAAAGAAAGATTTGGGTGTTCTGAAATCATGTAGTGAGGCTAGATGATGCACTGCATGGAAAAGTCTACACATTGGATTTGCAGCCACATCACCATTCAGACTTCCTATACCTCTAAGGCAATGCTGAGAAAACAAAACAAAACAAAACAAAACAAAAAAAGGGCCAGAGGTTCCTTCCAACCGGATCTTATACACAAATGTGTCCAAAGTGTTTGCCTATTTGGCAGGCTGGAAACTGCAGAACTCTGGAACAAAACCTTGCTTTTATTCTCTGCACTTTCCACAGATGCCATGAAAATAAACCATAGTAGCAAGGCTAGTCTTGAGTAAAGTGCTCAGGCATGGGTGACATTTTTAATTCATTTCTCTTTCCCTACACTCTTTCACTTTTTAAAAAAAATCTTTCAGCAGAATTTACAAATGCCTACACTGAATGATGCTTCAGTAGGGCTCTGATCAATATTTGATCTATAGGAGAATGTATGTTGTATAAAACATGGTCGTTCCTGATATACAGTTGTTTTTTATTTTAAAAAGACCTTTGCGAATTGACCAAACTTCATGAAAATAATTCCTAATGGCAGACCCTCAGACACCACAATAAGTCACTATGAACATTGTTGCAAAGGCGCTGCTTTGAAATTAGGCTATTGTTGGTGTTTTACTCCAGCCTTGGTATCTCTTTCCTACAAGATATATGCGAATCAGATCTTAGCTTTCCATTCAAAGTTGTCACCTAAATTACCCTTAAAACAGATCCCATATTCAGCCATCAGAAACAATGAAATCATGCAATTTGCAGCCAAATGAATGGAACTAGAGGAGCTCATCCTGAGTGAGCTAACCCAGACTTAGAAGGATGCACATGGTATCTATTCACTTATAATTGGATTTTATCCATATAGTACAGGATAACTATACTACAACCAATGCACAAAAGGGAACAGCTACATAGACTTTGTTTCCTGTCAATGAGACACTTTGCCCTAGTGGTGCTACCTTGTAGGCCCCCAGTGTATGAGGAGGCTCTTGGCCCTCATATGACTGCTGAACTGGGGCGGGGGACTGTTATGTAGGAACACTCCACTCCAGAGGAGTGGGATGGAAGGGACAGGGGGTAGAGGGTGGGAGGGCAGGACTGGGAGGGGTGGAAAGAAGATACTGTGATGGAGATGTAACCTGAAGTAATAAATAAACATTAAAAAAAGAAAAAAGAATAATCTCTTACATAGCTGTGTTTTAATTTTAATAAAAGATATTTAAAAAGAGTCATATACACATGCATGCTAAGAAGCTTCCAAATGAGGACCATGTAGATGGCTTTTTATTTATTTCTGTACAGTTCCATTAGAAAAGACAGTAAAAAAGGCTCAAATAGCTTTCTATGGCTTTCAATGCAGACTGCTTTTACCCAGGCATTTCCCATTGTCCAGGGGACCCTGAAGCTTCTCTAGTGGGTTCTCATCCTTCCCTCTTATTTTATGGGCAAATCATTCTGGGAAAAGAAAGTTGGGCAAGAAATCTAGGGAACAACTGAGCGGATATAATTCTTTCCTTGCTCAAAAGAAACTGGGCAGAAACAAAAACAAATTCAATGTTAATTTGCTAAACTGCTTTGGGGAAGAAGATAATCAAATGAGTAGAAATGTAATACATATTTCATTTCTATAGTGCCTTTCCCAGCAGTAAAGGAGATCATTTCCCATCACCCTGGAGAGCTAGAAGGGAAGCCTCTGCTAAAACTAAAAGATGAGGAGCCAAGGAATAAGCAAACAATTTAGCTTTAGCCCCCAAGCAAAGTGGAGGGGAAGGAGCCCTCTGCTCCATGCGTCTTTCAATAGAGAGGGAATCTGCAGTTTCTGTGTAGATGACCAGAGGGACACAGTCACAGTGACAAATTGGGATCTGATCTAGGCTCAGGAGGAAGAGGAAAGGCTAGCATCTCAAATCTCAGTTCCAAATAATTGAAAGATCATAGGCGCCGACAGGGAGCAGCAGTGGTGAGTGTTCCAGGGAACAAGGAAGCACAAAGCAGAAGGACAAAGGACAGTGATAGAATGATGCTGTTAAGACCCAAAACTGATCACATCAGGAACAAAGCAAAAAGGTACTGACTTCAGTTTTGGCTGTCCAGCCCTGGGTTAGGACTCCGAGGCCTAGGACTAATCCCCTGTTCTACCAGTAACTACTACAGAGCCAAGAAGAAATATTTCTACATCTGAGTCTCTATGTGTACTAGTTAGAAAGCACAACTGCTTCCTGTAAAAATTCTCTGTGGAACACTGAAGTTGTAGAAACAAGGTCTTTGGGGAAACTACTTTCCTTTCTTCTGTGTCCTTTTCTTCCTATCCCAAGTCCCATGCCTTTGATGCATTCTCCATGAGAGAGGAACAATGATACATAGATAACCCTTATTGACTTACATTACTACAATTGGTCGGTCCACATTTTTAGGTCACTATCACAGAGATGGCACTGCAAAGTGATCTGCAGAGGCTGGGCAACTGGTGAGTGAACCTGTGACAGTGGTACTGTTTGTTTCCTGAGTTCGTGAATACCAACAGAACGCTGTGTTATGTGATGGTAGGTGGTTGTTACCTTATCTCCTTGATTATTTATTTTATAGACTCTACCTCAATAGATGACAATCCAAGGTACAAAACTACACAAAGGTAATAAAGGGGGCTCGTGTAGTATACGTGTGTGTACATAAACTAGTAGGTCTCTAGTTGGTTTCCAAGGCAATACAGCCAAATCAAGTATATATATATTTCCCTTCTTAGTCTTTTCTTTACAATTATTTGATTCTCAGGGAAGTGTAGAATGTTCAACCCTAATAGGATTTACATACATATACTCTCTTATTCCTGAGGCCCAGAGATCATTGCAGAAGGACTAGAAAGGATGCAAGAGACAGAGGTGGTAGATAACTACAAGCAAGCAGTGTCTTCTGGATACAGTAAGGCAGCTGCACAATGAACTCACAGCAATTGTGGTAGCATATACAAAGCATATACATGCAAGTAATACAAACTAATACAGACCAAGTCTCAGCATAGAGAGGGGAGTTGGGCACAAAGTCCAACCACTCATCAAGGAGCTGTTATCAAATTTTAGCTACTCGGAGAGGGAGAGACAGGTTTCTCTAAGAGTATAGTCTAAAGTAAGTTGACCACACTCCAGTAGAAGGCCACATATCCAAAAATATTTAGGCAGCACAACTTTGTCTTGATGGGGTTTAAAACAAAAGCATACGAAGTTGGGTGGGTAAGGAAGGGGCAGTGGATTTGGAAAGGGTTAAAGGTAGGTAGTGATTTTGAGCAAAATACATATGAAATCCCCCCCCCAAAGAGCCCAGTAAAACAGTTTTTGAAAAATCTGATTCTCTTTGTTACATAAGCATGCGTAGGAAAGCAAGGCAACCATATACATTTATATGAGCATTTTTGTGACAAATATACAATATGTGCATATTTGACTCTAATCGGTATATACAACACAAACATAATAATAGTCTTAATGTAGAAGAGAAATTTACAGTACAAAAATTGTGACCTTGAGACATAATCACACAAGTGTATAATATGTATATTATTTCCTTGATTTAAATGTTCTATGTTTAAGCTCAATTTGCTTTAATAAAACCTCTGAGGAAAAGGAACCAGACACCAAAGAAAACAGATGGTCCAGCCTCACAGACGTCCTCAATAGCTGTTTCCTCAAAAGTCTACAACTACAACAACTCAAAATGGCTAACTAAGATGGTTTAGCCCCACAGACTGTTCCAGCCAGGAGTTCAGTAAAACCTTGAAGTGCAGCCTCTGACTATTAAAAATTTCTTGGGAAATTTAAATAGCTGAGCACAAAGGGACTGAACATCATAGTTTACTATTAACTTGCTTAACCATTTTCCCATTGTTATTTGGGTCCCAAACAGGTTTCCTACATCCCAAATCACCAGGAACTAATTTTAAGAGAGTGACATCCTATTCCCAGAAGGTGGGGTGGATGATTTCTCCCCTTTGGTCATTTGATGAGTTATAGATGTCTGTTGTTATTTAGGCAGATTGGTTAAAAGTTGTTACATGGTCTTATTAAATAGGTTTTGGAGGTTAGACCCAGGGATTTATCTCTTTTTCTTTTCTTTATCCTTCCTTCTCTCCTATGAAAGGGGGAAAGACTTTAAAAATGAGATATAGATATAATATAGTAATGATAAAGAAAAAGGGACAGATTATTTAATATGCTCTTATATCTTTGTATATTGATACAAAATTAAGAATATATTTGGCTACATTGGTAACAATCTTTGTATATTGATACAAAATTGAGATTATCTTTGGTTACATCAGTATTGATCTTTGTATATTGAGACAAAATTAAAGTTAACCCTTTTTAAGGTACTGACCTACCTAATGCTTAAAAATGCAATGAGAAGTTGTGGCTCATTGATGGAAACTGTCACAAACTGTTCAGGATAATTAATAGATACAAACTACTAGTCATTCAAACATGTCATTTGGTTAGGTATTAGCATAGTTTATTACAGATATTTTCTAAGTTAACCAGAAATCAAATTGCTAAGAGACAAGCAACATTTGCTTATCCAAATATATGAGATAGATAGGTGGTCTTCAAAAACCTCAAGAGATTTGTAGAATGTGGCATTCAAAGATGTTTTCTTAACTCAAGATTTTTTGATATTGAAATGGGTCAGCTCCTGACAGCAACCCCAATTCTACTCCAACTAGATTATGAGCATCAAAGAATCTCCATTTGGAGATGGTTGCATTAGTGGCAAGATTGTCACTAGGCAAGAGAAAGCCCTTGCTTCAACTGTAGACAGAATACTGTCCAAAAAGGACAAAACTTGGAAGTAGGTAAGTTGACAGCCTAGCTCTGCCAAGATAGGGTAGGGAAGTCCTTCATAATTCCTGCTTCACAGTTAATGTCTGTCAAAGATATTGGGCCAAAAGGTTGAAGATATATGCTTTACTGTATGGAGAGAAATTGGGGACTGTCCAGGCAGCCAGATGTCTGTCATTTCTTAGTTTTGGAAACTGCTGGCTCTGCACTTCCTGTATAATCAGATGTATTTATCCTCAGGTCTCTGATGTGGTTGAAGACTAGATAGTTATAGTCTCACAGTTAGATTTTAGCTTGTTTAGAAATTAAAAGGATGTTCTAGGTCCAAGAAGATGTTTTTCAGTTGGTAATACAAGTTAGGATGGAAAATTAATTAGTTATAGAACTTTAAACTCATGGAGATAGATAGATAATAGAATATTAATATCAGTTGCCAAGTATGTATGAACTGGACATTGGGAAAGTATGTTATACCTTATAATTTTCATAATTGTGGCATAATTATTCAAAAAAGAATTATGAATTCTGGGAAAAAAGGGGGGGGGGGGGGGGGGTGGGGACTGGGAGGGGTGGAGAGAGGGAACTGTGATGGAGATGTAACTTGAGGTAATAAATAAACATTAAAAAAATAACCTGCCCCTAGAGGCATTGCATATGTGACTGCTATGTTACATGTACATCAGTAAGTGGCAGAGAGGGGAGAGGTTGTATCTACATTCAATGTTCTGATCTATGAATATCTGAATGAATAGTAGCCTAACATTCCTGGAAAAAAAAAGCATGCTGGATGCCAACACAATGTTGGCACCATGAGGTAGCCTGTGATGACTACCAGACCAGTACCAGGCAAGCACCATATGGGTTCTCAGGACAGGAAACAAGCCAGAAACTAGAAGAACTATGCCTGGCCCTGGCTGTGGAAGTTATGGAGACCCAGCCCTGGGATGAGATCTGGCCCAGATGGGGGTCACAAGAGCAGGAAAGCTGTTCCTGCCCCTCACATGCTGCAGCACGAGGGAGAGCAGGCCCTGCACCTTGTCTGGGTAGCACACTATAGCTGATCATGGATATGGGGGTTATGAGTGAGCCAGGCCTGAGGGAGTGAGTGTGGGAGAGCCAGCCCTGCCTTCTGTCTGCTATGTGGTGCTGTTGGCTAGGGACAGATTCCCCTCTCCTCCCTTTTGCCCTCACCACCATTGGCCAACAGGAGATCTGGCCCAGATGGGGTAACAAGAGCAGAAGAGCTGTCCCTGCCCCTCACATGCTGCAGCACTTGGGAGAGCAGGCCCTACACCTTTCCATAGTACTACTAGCCCGGCAAGTTGGGGTTGTAAGTCCAGAACCAGGGCTGTGAGTTGCCCACCCCAACATCTACCCCATGGATGAACTGCTGGAGTGAGTGTAAGAAGAAGCCATTCCACAACCCAAAACTACAGGATCTCCATGACACAGGACAGTTACAGCATATCTGAGAGGAGTCCCAGTGAGGTTCCAGTATTGACAAAGTAGGAGAAATCAGAGGCCTCATACCAGACCAAGGAGCCATTTTAATGAACATTTGCAAGCAAAATGTGTGGACAAAAGGGAATATTGTGGGCCACACTGAGACACACTGCACCTTCCTCAATGAAATTTTATTTTTATGCTGGAACAGATTGTAAGGGTGGTGAATGGGTCTGAGGGGGGGGGTGAGGGATGAGAGTGAACAGGGTGCATGATGTGAAATTCACATAATAAAAAGTTTCAATAAAAAACAACAACAAAAAAAAACCCAAATACTGATTTGTAGTAAAAAAGAAAATCAAGAGAAGAAAAAGGAAAAGGAGATTACTTAGAAATGGTATTGGTCTTTCTAACATTGTTTACTGTTGATTAAAAACTAATATATATGTTTACATAATTAAGCATAGGTTTGACCATAGGATCTAGAAAATTTTCACCCTTGGTAAGTACACAAAAAAGCTAAAGACTTAAGTAACACAAAATGTGTAATAGGCATTTATAGAAGCTTCCTTCACTATTGCTGAAAGTTGGAAGCAAATAAGATGCCCTTCAACAAGTAAACAGAAAAACAAACTTATGATGAATAGATCTCCAAACAATGAAATATTACCCACCAATAAAACAAAATGAGCTACAGAGACATGGAAAGACACAGAGTTTTCTTAAATGTATATTAGCAACTGAAAGAAGATAACCAGAAAGGGCCACATATGACATGCTAGAAAAGAAAGGGAAATTAATGTAAGTAATAAAAAGATCAGTTCATCAGTGTGAGAGAAATGGTTGGGGTAGGGTGCTGAAAAGACAAGGTGTATTTAGAAAATGAAAATGTTCTTTGTGATGATCTGACTGTGGATTTGTGTCATGATAACTCTGTCTAAACCCATGCAAGAATGAAACTTGGGAGCTGGGGAGATGGCTAGGCAGGTAAGGGTACTTGCTGTGCAAATAGCAAGACCTGAGCTCAGATTGCACACCCAAGTACTTGTAACCCCAGTGCTGAGCTGGGCAGAAACACGTGGATTACAGGGGTTTGCTGACCACTAGTCTGGCTCCAGATTCAATGAGAAACTCTGGCATTCATTGCCCTTCTCTGGCTTCCAAGCATGCACATAGGCATGTGCAATTGCCCATGTATGTTCACATATATTACACACAGAGAGACACCATTCTCACACATATGTACCCACCCACACATATATAGTCACACATAAACAATTAATTGAAAAATTTAAAAAGAATAAAACCCCGATATAAACTATAGCATGTAAGTTCATTAATTGTAACAGTGGACTGTTCTAACGATCACCGAGGATAATGGGGAATATTCTGCCTGTGTGACGGCTAGGGACATACTGGAAATCTTTGTACATGCCTTTAAACTTTGTTATCAACTGAAAACTAATCTAAAATAATATCCCTTAATATTAACAATGCTCTTCTGAAAGGCACAATTATTTAAACAGCTAAATCATTTTAAAATTAGTCCCTCCCTCCCACCCTTTACCCCCTATCCCTTCCATCCCACTCCTCTGGAGTGGAGTGTCCCTACATAACAGTGCCCTCACCCCATTTCAGCAGTCATATGAGGACCAAGAGACTCATCATACACTGGGGGCCTACAAGGCAGCACCACTAAGGTAAAGTGTCTCATTGACAGGAAAAAAAGTCTATGTTCATATTCCCTTTGGTGTACTGGTTGTAGTATAATTATCCTGTACTACATGGCTAAAATAATACTATAAGTGAATAGATGCCATGTGCATCCTTCTGGGTCTGGGTTAGCTCACTCAGGATGAGCTTCTCTAGTTCCATCCATTTGGCTGCAAATTGCATGATTTCCTTGTTTCTGATGGCTGAGTAGTATTCCATCGTGTAGATGTACTAATGAAGCTTTAATCCTTTATATTTGCCTTGGACTTACATTGGAAACTTTAAAAGACTGTAACGAATATTTCTTCTAAGCTCAAGTAACTTAGAACGTGCATTGAAAAGGGTCAAAATATTAAAGCCAGGAAATTTTATCTCATAGAAAGGTAGAGAGATTATTTTTGTGGTTCTTTGACAATACCTTCTTTGCCAATTCTTACTGTGTCACTACAAAGTTACAAACCCATGCTTCATTGCCCTACTCTGGGGTACCAGACCTGGACTGTGAATATTCTCTCATGCTAGCAAGCATAGGATGGTGTTTTCTTTAGAAAGGAGCACAAAAACACAGTGCAAGATAAAGGTACTTAACCTCTTCTCTTCTAAATGACATCTTCTCTCTAATCCCACTGCACTCTGTGGGTAGCAGTGAGTTGGACAGAGCAATGTGCTCACCACACAGGAAATTATATTAGCACTCTGCACACCTCAGCTAGCTTCCCTCCAGCATGCCATGGACCCCAGTGGGTGCTTCCCATCAAGTTTTTCATTTACCAGGGGTGACCTTGCAGAATTTCAAAAGAATCGTAATGGTATCTTTCCAACAAGTCTTAATAAGTCCTCAGGTTGCATACTGGTAACAAGCCACCCTCGCCAACACTCACATGCAATGTAGGGGTGATCCTGTTGGCCAGACCCATCCTGTAGAATCTTAGCCAGCTTCTCTAAATCCATTGTACCCCAGCTCTATCTTTTGCTGTGAGAATCAAATCTCAGCTTTGAATGAGGACCCTTTTCCATACATGTTCCTTCCTTGGATACTCTGACACCAGTCATAAAATAATGAATGTTCCATTTACCCAGATTCTCCTTATTCCTCAGGTTAGTAATTATGTTAAACTCCCTGCTTTAATTACTGCATCCTGACTGGCGCTTAACTGACACAAAATGATACCAGTAGTGACACTAGAAGACAGATTCACAGAGATCCATTTTAGGGGTCAGTTCTATTGTTCTCCAAGGCTCTAGTGCCATGCTGAGCACCTTGTTAATGGGAATACAGTGTGGTGGTTTGAATGATAATGCCCCGCATAGGTTCATGCATTTGAACATTTGGTCCCCTGTTGGTGACACCCACTGCTTGAGGAGAATAAGATGTGGCCTTGTTGGAGGAAGTATGTCACTGGGGATGGGCTTTGAGAGTTTAAAAACTCATACCACTTGTAGTTAATTCTTTTATTTCATGCTTAAGGTTCATGATGTGAGCTCCCAGCATCCTGCTCTCATTGTCATGATTGCCAGTTGCTGTTATGTTTACTACATGCCACCATAGACTCTTCTCCTTCTGGAACCATAAGCCAAAACAACCTCCTCCTTCTTTAGTTGTCTTGTCCACAGAGTTTTATCACAGTAACTAACAAGTAACTAATATATCTCCATGACATGGAATAACAACAAACTAAACCAGGCCTTCACTGTGACAAAATGCCAACCCAAACCAGTGTTTTGGAAACCTAGGTGGATGCTATATGTAGGAATCCTAGGCACCTGTGACTAGTCACATGTCACAACAACCAAAGAAAAGAGGGCACACTGAACTCAGAAGGAGAAGCCCCTTCCTCTTACCCTCAGAAAATACAGTGCTAATTGGCAAAGGATGCATATTAACAAAATCCAGATGTGGTTTTACAATTCAAGCAATGAGAGTAGATGCATCAAAGAGAACTAACAAATTTGGTAACCATTCTAAGAGGAGAATGACAAAAATAAAGGTAAGACATGATGAGGCAGCATCCATGTACGCTGCTCCAACTTGGTGTCATCATGTCCTGCAAACTCTATCTACATTGCCTTCAGTTATGTGACAAGGTACTATAAAGCATTATCCCAGATTCCTGCTGAAATACCAACAACACAGGAAATGTGAACATATGATTGATATCACAAAGCAAAACTAGGATCATCAGAGATTTCCTCTTGGTTAAAGAACAAACTAGAATTAAATTTGGAAACATCATTGGCAGTTAAAAGATATACTTCTTGGTTTTTGTTGTTGTTTTTCTTAGTGTAGGAATGGATAAAAACTATACTAAAGAAAAGAAACAGACATTTCTTCTTTCCTTTGAGTTTTGCTCCTTACCAAAAGAGATGAAGAGAGCTAAGGATACAGTTGAGTGGGAGGACATCTTATCAGGATCTAAGCTCTGGTTCAAGTCCAAGTACCACAGATACATACAAAAGAAACCAGAAAGGGTTAAAATAGCTAAACAAGTCATCCTTTCTTTTTTACTAGCCCTCTTCTAAAGATCAGAAAATTGCTTCATAATCCCTGCTCTACAATCAATGTCTGTCAGAGAAACAGGACCAAAAGGCTGAAGATTGATGCTGTAACATATGGAGAGAAAACAGGAACTGTCCAGGCAGCCACTGATATGTCATTTCTTAGTTTTGGATGATGCAGCCCCTGCACTTCCTACATAATCAGATATATTTATCCCTCTCAGGTCTCTGAGGTGGTTGAAGAGTAGATAGCTAGAGTCTCACAGTTAAATTTTGAGTTGTTTAGGAATCAAGAGGATGTTCTGGATCTAAAAAGATGTTTTTAATAGTGATGCAAGTTAGTATGAAAGCTGAGTCAGATATAGAACTTTAAACTCATGGAGATGGTTAGATGGTAGAATGTTAAAGTCAGGGGCCAAATATGTATGAACTGGACATTGGGAATGTATGCTGGGCCATTTAACTCTCATAAATGTGGCGTATTTATTTCTGTTGTTTTGTATAGTATTTACAAGAGAAGGAACCATTTGTTGGACTGAAACGGGAAGCTGTTGGGGGGAAGAGGGTGGAAGGGTGGGACAGGAAGGGGGAGTAGGAAAGGGATTGTGACTGAGATGTAACTTGAAGAAATAAAAAAATAAAGTATAAAAAACAAAACAAAAAAGATCAGATAATTGATCACTTCTTTCAATAGATCAGAGATCTGGTCTCTGCCTGTCATCCTCATCAATACTATCCTCTGCTTACTCAGCTCAAAACTCCAGGTAGGAAAGTTCAAAAGCATCAGAATAAGTGGAGGTACTGGGCCATTGAAGCCTTTGCATGCTGGGGATAAATGCTCTAAAGGGAAAAATTCTATAACATCCTAAAGGCTACTAGAGACTTAAGTTCAGTAGATGAATTTTCAGAACAAAATCTTGGCATGCTTTGACATGGTACTACTGTCTTTGTAAACAGTACAATGAAGCAATGAGCCCTGGGCTTATTGGCAATGAAGATAAAGAAAGGTTGAAAATGAAAGAGAGACAAATATTTATCAAACAAATGCAAACAAAATGAAAACAGGAATGGAAATTTTAATTCCAGACAAAGTAGATTTCAAAGCCAAAAGCAGAAGAAACAAAAGGTTTGGCAGGAGGTAGGAGCTTAACAAAGACCAAACGCTCATTGTAAGCTGGACACCTAATTATGAAACATCAGGTTAGAGAGTGCTAACGCTGCTGCAAAGTCAAGGAGAAACAGAAAGAAGGACAGCTGTTTGGAAGACTTGTACTAACTTCTCATCTAATGTAGGACAAGTAGATAAAGAAACCTAGGCAATTTGAAGGGAAAGTACAGGGCTGAAGAAAAGTAAACACCGAAGGCTTTCAATGCTGTCATAAGCATCACCCATGCTGTGGAAAACAGGATGGCATGTTTTACCTTCACAAGTTCAGCACTGAGGAGCCTATGGATAATGCCATCATGCGTGGTCAAAGCGGTCGCAGTCAATTTTTCTACTGTATCCATGCTACTGGAAAAACTAATGCCCCGCTGTAGGAGAAGCAGCATGCTCAACAGAAATTGATAAATGCTTCTCATGTTCATCTTGTGAATTTCCAAAGTCCTGATCTTTGACATTTTAATCCAGTCACATAGACAGCGTATCAGTGCAAAGCCCCGTCATGTGAACAAAAAGGTGGTTCTGTTTCCCAAAGTCATTGACACTGTCCTAGGACTGTTGGGGTCTATCTGATTCCCATACATGTGATGGGTTAGCTGGGGCTTCTCTCTAAAGTACATAGAGATGGAAAGAGTGTGAGGTCTCAGTACTTATTGACTGTTTATGGCTCAAACAAAGAGGGTTATAGTTGAACTTCAAGACTTATGGGCTCCTGATCCATAGAGTAAGCTGGAAGAGGCAGAAACTAGGCAGCTATCGTGAGTTGAATGAGACTAAGGGACATCAAAACCAACAGGTACTTCCCTCTCCACTCCCTTACATTCTCCCTTCTTCTGTTATCTAAACCATTCCCAATGCTTCATTCCTTCATTGTATTCACAGCAGATTTTACTTCAACCTGGAAACACGTAGACAACTTTATAGCAAAGATTTTTGTTTTTGTTTTTGTTTTGTTTTGTTTTTAACCTGGGTGTCTGGTGGGCACGACAGACTTCACATGATCCAACCTTAAAATCTTGGGGTCTTCTTCCAGCTTTTTCTATGACCTTGACCTCTACTCTAAATAAACAGTATTGTTCACCTAGAAAAAAAATCCAAAGTGGTCCATATGCTTTAATTTCAAATAAGTATTGAGCTTTGCAATATTAATAACTTACTTGCTTGTGGAGAAAAGAAAGATTTGGGTGTTCTGAAATCATGTAGTGAGGCTAGATGATGCACTGCATGGAAAAGTCTACACATTGGATTTGCAGCCACATCACCATTCAGACTTCCTATACCTCTAAGGCAATGCTGAGAAAACAAAACAAAACAAAAAAAGGGCCAGAGGTTCCTTCCAACCGGAGCTTATACACAAATGTGTCCAAAGTGTTTGCCTATTTGGCAGGCTGGAAACTGCAGAACTCTGGAACAAAACCTTGCTTTTATTCTCCATAAATTGTCCATATGCTTTAATTTCAAATAGCTATTCTTCATTCATATTACACACACACACATACTTTCTCTCTCTGTGTGTGCATATATGTGGTGTGTGTGTGTGTGTGTGTGTGTGTGTGTGTGTGTGTGTGTTTTGTGTGTGTGTGTGTGTGTGTGTGTGTGTGTAGCCCAGGCTGGCCTTGAACTCACTGTGTATCTGACAGTGACAGCGATAACCCTCTGTCTCTGCCTTCCCACTGCTGCGATTGCAACCTGTGCTGCCATTCCCTTTAGGTACAGTTCTAGGGACAAAACTTGGACTCATTGATGCTAGTCCAGCATTATACCAGGCAAACTCCATTCAACATCCACCCTCTTATTGATTCTTTAAGACTGTGGCAAGCATACCCTTTGCTTTCTAATGAGACTTCTTAATTTAACTCTACTACACGTTTTGCAATCAGATTCTCAGGGCTTAACTTGGTTTTTCTTTTTGATAAGAGTTCTTCCTTTTTCTGTATTAGTGTATAATGCAAGGAAAAATTACTTTGTACAATGAAAAATTACTAAATGTCATCATTGAACCAGATTTAGGATTTTTTACTTTCAACTGAGATTCTATGCATCAATCAAGTTGAAAAAAATATTAGTGTTATAGGAGAGACAGGCTAGGGATCATTAATAGTTA
>CAJQZJ010035392.1:362746-427331 GCA_907164525.1 Lophiomys imhausi | reverse complement strand
AAATATTAGTGTTATAGGAGAGACAGGCTAGGGATCATTAATAGTTAAATATTAGTGTTATTGGAGAGACAGGCTCGGGATCATTAATAGTTAAATATTAGTGTTATAGGAGAGACAGGCTCGGGATCATTAATAGTTAAATATAAAATGGAAAGCCTAGCTTATATTACCAGGCATCTGTCAGTTCTCCCTTCTACACATGAGTAGTAGTGAAATTTGGGTCATAAGGCATAAAAAAGAAGTAGCCAGAAATCCCTGTCACAACGCCTAGAATTTGAGGGTTTCAGGTTATAGGGTATCTATACAAACAATAATAATTGATGTAATACCACCACCAAAGACTTCTAACTTATAAGTGGTTAAGAATTCACATTTAAAATATATTCATGATAAAAAATACATGAGACTTTTTAGATACCCTATGTATAAAATTTTCCTATATTGTACTGATCTGCTGGCTGCTAAGGCAAAGCCAGTTTTCATGGCTTCTGTCAGTCATATGTGGTTTGGAAATGTTTATGCATTCCAGATGCACTCAGTGTAAACTGGAGAAACATATTCTGTTTCTACTGGCTTGCATGCACGCATATAAAACTTACTTTTCTCACAGCGCCACATGAAAATACATGAAGAACTAGCAGCAATGATCACAATTAATTAACTTCCTTTTGAATGTTCATGGCTATGATGCTGAGGGCAATTCTGATCTTTCATGTTTACAGAGCCTGTGACTTTTGCTTTGTTGTTTTTCTTGTTCAGTTCTGTTGCATACAGCATTAAAAACAACCACCATGCAACGTAAGTGTCTTATACCTACTACATGTCAGGCCCTCTGATAGGTACTAACAAATCCTGAGCATGACTTTCACTGCAGGGGAGCCAGAGTTCAATGTGAGCAAACACCCTGTAAAGAAATTACCACACAATGTGGTGACTGTTTTGGTACAACTGACCTATGGAAACAATGAAGCTGGACATAGCTTCACAGGATTGGCATGCCGATGATGAAGTTTGAAATGACAAGGACTGGACAACGTTCAAAAGAGTAGGAACATTATGTGCACAGATTCATTGAGAACATGTGATTCAAAGACCTGAAAGAAGTGTTGCATGGCCTAAGGCCAGACATAGAGTCAATACAGAAAAATCACTTGAAAATACACGAGGAAGAGGTGATCATTGTGAAAGATTATGGTATACATTTTGTGTTAACATTTGAAGGTATCTTCTAAGAAAACATAGAAAGCATGGATGAACTAGTTAATAATACAATGCCCTATACCTAGATTGTCTCTCACCATGTTCTGCTTCCTGACACTTAGCACAATATCCAGCATCTAGTTAATGATCAATTAACACAAGCCACAATAACTGCATGTAGTAGATAGCCTCTCAGATGTTCCCAGGGATCTGTGTCTTTAAACAAACCCTTTTCTTGACCACGGGCTAGACATGTTGACTCACTTCTAGTGCATCAAATATGTCAGAACTAGTGGGCTGCCACTCCTACCACTGGGTTATAAAAATGATTATGACTTCCTTCTTGAGAAATTTCTCAAGTATTCATCATCTCTGGACCTCTTTCTTTTGGGTTGTTAGCTACCGTGTCCCAGACACTCAAACACTTTATGAAGAGTCTTACATGGAGCAAACTGAGTTGTGCTTATGTGAGATTGCCCACTCTTCATTCCTAATGGGTGTAGTCACACTTATGTGAGGTTACCTACTGTTCACACCTATTGGGTGTAGTCACATTTATGTGAGATTGCCCACTGTTTATACCTATTGGTTGTAGCTCTTCTGAGGCTACCAGTTGCCATAGTGATAGACTTTGAAGTGAATTCCTTAACTCCCTTTGAACCTCAAGGAAACTGCCGCCTTAACCAACAGATCAATCACAGCCTCATAAGGGAGCCTAAGCCTAAGTCACCTCTCTGAGACACATCTAGATTCATTGCCCATAGACACCATATCATATCAAAGTGTTGAATCACTACATTTTCATACGGCTTGTTATATATCAGCAGAAAATACATTCTTCATCTCTCTCAGGGAAGGCTTCTAGTATAGGTGGGATGAATGTGGTGGTACTGTACTGGATGATGCATCATTGCTTAGAGCCCCAGCTTTTGTGATTAGGTTCTGGGTCACCTAGCAGGTAGTCTCTCCTCCCTCTCTGAGGAAATGCATCTGTTCTCCTTTGATTCCACTAATCTATTAGACTACTGATAGAATCATTCTATCCTAACCACAGCACAGATTGTTTAATTTAAAGTGTTCCCTAGCTCCAAAAGTGGGTACAGGAATACTTTGAAATATGACCCTTCTTCTAGCTGCTACTAAGAATCCAGGGACCCTTCTCTGTCTAGAATCACAAGTGTCCACAAAAAGGCACATGTAGATAATATATTCCCAATGTCCATATGTGGCCCTATGATTATGTTACGTGCCTTAGTAATTCTTAAATTTGATGTATACACTGTCCAGGTGTGAACAAGTAGTTAAATATAGATTGCTTAGGGAACATTGCATTTTTGGCACAAAACTTTTGGCAGTTTATATAACAACATCGGTTTGAAGTCAGTGATTTTGTATGTAAAAAAGATGTTAAGATCTTGTAAAGATGTTAAATATTTACAAAAATATTAGACTCGACTAAAGAAAAAAAAATCTGAAAAACCCAACTTTGACTTCTATAAGTTATTGCTTTCTCAGTTTGCAGGGCTTATTGGTAGTTCTTAAATTCATCTTTCCAGTTAATGTGTAAGCAACCACTGTATATCACTAAGAGCCTGAATAATAGCTGGATGTTATAGTCACAAGGAAAGTGAGAGAAAGGGAGAAAGCCAGCTTTGTACCTCTGTCCCTGATGAATTTGCTCTGGGATGCAGTTATTGGGAGCTGAAGAACTGGTGTGGGAGGATGTCCTTAAAGCCACTGCCGAGATGCCCACCAGAGGGGATGAAAACTTCAGAAGCATGGAGGAGGTATGGTAGGGGCAGGCATTCGCATGATGGCTCACATTGATAACCAGTGGATTATGTTGACACGACAGTTCATAGGTTCCTGAGGAGATATAAGGTAATGAATACTATTCTGAGCCATTCACTTAGAACCTAATAGCACCTGTTTATCCTCCCTGTAGCTATGCGACATATAAAAGACCATAAACATCTTCAGAGGCCAACATCAAACTGAATCCTGAGTCTATTAGAATAGCTGCTAGTGGTTCTAAAGAAATAATTCTCAACTCACCAAGAGAGTGGTTGTTCCCACTGACATCAATCAGGTAGAGGGTCACTGTTGGCTGCTGATGCTCACCAGGGGCCAGGCCATCAGATGCCAAGAAAAGAAAAATTGCCACAGCAACTCCTGGTCTATCGAAACACACCTAGATATAAGCACATACAGTATGAGCCACTGTCTGTAGGCGATCAAGGTATGTGTCCATCTTGCCTCTACCATTCCAGAGTAGGTCTTTGAAAGTTCTTTGTTCTTCTTTCCAATGGGGAACACCATGGAGTAAGCACAGCGGCAAACATTGATGGGGTGATGTTATGCACTCTAAATTTTAACCTGCTCCCAGAAGCCTGCTTGTTGTACACCAAGTGAAGCTGTTACCTTTGTTAACCATTGTCTCTGATTGGTGAAATAAATCCCGAGGCCTGCGATTGGGCAAAGACAGAGGCAGGTGGGACTAAGGCATGGGCTTCAAAAGCAGAGAGGTTGATGAGTAGAAGAAGGAAACAGAAAGAGCAGGAAGGAGAGAAGACACCACGGGTTAGAAAAAGGAACCTCATTCCACATGGCCAGGTACATTGGCAGAGCGTGTAGAATAACAACCCAAAGGACATATGTATATTATATGGGGTCATATTTGGGGAATAGAATTAAAGACTAGTTTAGATGGGCCAAGATTGCACAATCCAGGCTTGTTAAAATCCATCAGGTCCCCCCAGAAGTTTCCCCTTTCAGTCCAACAGATGGTTCCTTCTCTTATATAACAGTAAGTATTATACAAAACAATAGATATAAATATGCCACATTTATGAGAGTAAATTGGCCCAGTATACCTTCCCAATGTCCAGTTTATAAATATTTGGCCCCTGACTTTAACATTCTACTATCTAACCAACTCCATGAGTTTAAAGGTCTATATGTGACTCAACATTCATACTATCTTGCAACACACTTTTAAGAGTATCTTCTTAGAGGGTGGAAGGGTGGGTTAGGAAGAGGGAATAGGGAGGGGTTTGTTACTGAGATGTAACTTGAAGAAAAAATAAATAAAATATTTAATAAAAAAAAAACTTAAAGCTAAAAAAAAAAAAAAAAAAACAAACAAACGGGCTGGAGAGGTGCTCAGAGGTTAAGAGCACTGGCTGTTCTTCCCAGGGTCCTGAGTTCAATTCCCAGCAACCACATGGTGGCTCACAGCCATCTACATTGAGATCTGCCCAGGCATATATGTAGAGCAAATACTGTATACATAATAAATAAATAAATAAATGTTAAAAAAAAAGCAAAGAAGGTGGAGAATGAAAAGAGATTGAGGCAAACCCCCCAAAATCAACTGCTGACCTCCATACTCACCCCACATAAACACTCAAACATACATATGCTACCCCCCACACACACACAAAAGAAAGCACAAATATTCAGTAATTGTTATGGTCATACAGGTAGTAATTAATGGAATGATTCAAACCCAGGGTTGTCTGGCTTTGAAGTCTGCATAGCTCTTGAGAAATCAATCTCTAAATGAGATTTAAGTTCCAGTCAGAGACATTAAATCACTAGGAGAGTTCAAGTCATAGTCCTAATGGTGTGAATGGAAGTTGTCAGGATGTGAATAGAGATGAGAGCCAAGAAGACAGCTGGGAAATGGAAAATTTAGAGTTTTACATCCAAATGTAAATGGGGAAGTTGGGATCTGAGGATCAGTGGTGATGCTTTAATTGCTTGAGTAGACAGACCACTAATGCCATTAATAAAGAGAAAATCAAGGGTTCGGGAGGAGGATGCATCAGAGCCGGCTGTCCAAATCACAGTATTTTAACACATATATAAAAAGCTTCAATCCTATTCACCCTCATTACCCTTTCCTGTCCCCTAGTAATAAATGGTATTTTTAACAGCAAAAAAAAAAAAAAAAAAAAAAAAATCCATCAGGTCTATATGTGCTCATTTATAATGGCAGGTTAAGGATTAACAGCTGCTGATCAATTAATAATAATCTAAAAAGAAGTTAATAATTTAATTAGCCTTTTTTCTACAAAACATCAAGATGAGATTGATGGAATAAGAAGAGGATCATTGGTAGCTGCTGAGCATCCTTTCTCAAAACTGCTCAGTACCACTGCTGTGTTTATTATGACTTGGTTTTGTTTGTCTGCTTCTTTGCTTGTTTTTTAAGACAGGTTCACATGTAGACTAGGCTGGACTCACATTCACTCTTTACCCAAGGATGATATTGAACTCCTGATAGTCCTGCCTCCTCACTTCAAGTACTGGGATTACAAGCAAGAAATATCATACCTGGCTTGGAGCTGTGTTTTTGAATTTCTCAAGAGAGCACTGGAAGAGACAATAACCCTCTATACACTAATCAATACCCCTTCTACATTAAAGTGAGAGAAGTAGACTAGACAACCAATGAACCAACATCTGGGTAAACAAGCTAATTTCTTCTGATCTGTCCAAGGATGAGATCAGGTATATGGTTATCTTCCCCCACCCCCCCACATCTCCCTGTCTCCTTCCTCCTTTCCCAGAACTTCTCATTTACCAGGCAAACTATGACATGGGAGAGAAGCTGTGGGGGTTTGAATGAGAACACCCCCACAGGCTCATATATTTCAATGCTTAATCACCTGAGAGTGGAATTCTTCTTTTAAAGGATTAGAAAGATTAGCTGTGGCATTGTTGGAGGAAATGTGATACCAGGGATGGGGGGGGGTCTTTGAGATTTTAAAAGCTCAAGCCAGCCAGGCCCAGTCTCTCTCTCTCTCTCTCTCTCTCTCTCTCTCTCTCTTTCTCTCTGCCTGGGGATCAGGATATAGTTCTTAGCTACTTCTCCAGCACCCCACCTGCATGCCACAATGCCCTCTACCACGATGATAATGGACTGAGCCTCTGAAGCTGCAAGGAAGCTCCCAATGAAATGTTTAGTGGTCTTGGTCCTTGGTCGTGGTGTCTCCTGTAAGCAATAGAACAGTGACTAAGATAGATGCTACTGCAAAATCTGTTGCCTCTGAGGTTAAAATTTGACAAACTACTTGTGAAGCTTCCTTTGTGTCTCAAGGATAGGTACCTGCCCTTTGCTTGAAAACAAGCCAAAATTAAAGGAAGAAAAATTCAGTTGTATATATGTCATATTCTAAGGTGACATGCTGGCAGACTCTATAATAGCCTTTCTGAGTAAACTATGAAAATGTTATTCTTGAGACTCCTTTAAGAGGAAATAAAGCATATTGAAGGTTTAGGGATGAAATACAACCATCCTCTAGCCTCTGCTAAGGATTTAGATTACATGCTTGTTTTCCACATTGGACTTACTTAATACAGAAATTCTACTATTGTTTTACTTCATATGCCTGAACATCACTTCTAATTTCTATTGAGAATGACCCTTAAATTCTCCCATTGCTGTATGGATGTTATATTCTTATTATCTGGAGCTTACAAAGTTTGGTGTGCTTTTTTTTTTCTTCTCTTTCTTTTTTTTTTTTTTTAGAGATTCTTTTTTTTAAATAAATAAATTTATTTATTTGTTGCTTCAGGTTACATCTCCATCATATTGTCCTCTCACCGCCCCCTCTCTCCTTCCCTCTCATTCCCACCCTCCCACCTTCTTCCCTCTCTCCCTCCCCTTGTCCTCAGGTGAAGGCAGCACCCCACATATCAATTCCCCTCAGTTCATTGGTCACATAAGTGCACTGACACTTAACATGGCAGCTGAGCTAGAGGAGATTGTACTATAATTACACCAATTCCAATTCCCCCTATCCTTTTCTCCCTCCAAACACTCTCATATAACCCTGCTTGCTATTTTTAAAATCCATGGCCTCCGTTTTTCATATATATAATCTACTCAGTCTGTACAATGTTACTTGTGTATATGTCTTCAGAGATGAACCTTGTGGCTTTTTCTCAGGTTCCAAGGATGGTATAATTCCAGTAGAGAACACAGCACCTTCAAATTGTAGGCACCCCCTCTGAAGTGGGGGAAGAGTAAAACATGTTTTCCATTTTAACAAGAGTTCTTTCCTGTCCACAGACTGGGATTTCCTGACTCCTGGTAGCATGCTTATAGGGTGCATTTGCACTACTGGCTTAATTAGGGTGATTTTACGATTTCAGTGGTCAAGGCAACACGGCTCTCCCTTCATCATTTCCGCCTTTGTGAGAAAGTCCAGTCACACTCTCTTTACACAGTTGACTCCCCTCCTTTCTTTTCACTTCCCTTTTTTGAGGTAATAAATATTTCTTCATAACTTCAAAAACATCCAGGCCCACAGGTTACATCTTCTAAAATGATGTCCTCTATTCTTGGATGGTCAAGGGCTAGAAATAAAACATATCCCAAGTCTAGCTCAAAGCTCTTGACTCCAGCAGCAGATGACATCAAAGCTTCCTGGGAAGTTCTCATGGCTCCTTCCTTTCCATGTACCACAGAAAAGAGCTAAGACTGGAAGACGGCTCTTTTCCTGAGCCAGAAATAAGAATCCAAAAGAGAAGCCTCAGAACTGAAGAGCAGGGTGGCTTCAACAAGACACAAGGGTGTCTCAGTCTTCCACACCCTTGAAAGTAGGCAGCAGGTGGCTGTGGGTTGTTCTGTCCTGAGGGTCCATGCCCCAAACCTTCTAATGCAGTTTGAGTCTCTTAACAACATAGACCTCTGGTCTGTGGCAATTTGAAGGCCTAAATCACTTTGAAACTTCAAGTATGTTCTGTGGCAGTGCCTCTATGTCATGCTTTGTCAAGAGAGGTTATACAGGGACTGCCAGGCCACCGATTAAGCAGGAAAACCACAGGGGCACACTGTTGAGTTACACAAAGCAGAGAGACAAGATTTGATTGGGTTATGAGTTGTTGAGTCTTGGGAATTTCCTCTCACAGGAAAGATAGGCAAGTTTAATGTTCAAATGAAGCCTGAGTATATCCTTCAGCAGCAACTAAAAGCACAAAAAGCAAACATTTTATCTCACAACTATCTGCACCTCAATATCAGAGACCAATCTGAATCTCCACATATGTGAGTTATCAGCCTGAGTTTAGATAAAGAAAAGCCAACATTCACTGCTTGGAGAAAGAAGAGAGAGGGAGACAGAGAATGATAGAGACAGACAGAGATAGAGGAAGATAGAGACAGAGAGAAACAGAGACAGAGCCTGCAGAAACCCTGGGTTTATGTCTTAAGACATATATTTTCTAGCGAGGTAAGCATAAACAATCTTCTTCTGGCTGAATCAGAGGTTCCTCTTTCCCAAAGCTGAGTAATAGAGACATTACTTATATTACATGGGTACTAGGTATATTGAATAAAGTTAAACTAAAGCAGACAAGAGAATACCTATGAACATCAAGGATTCCATGTTCAACCATTCTTATTTCCCCCAAAGAAATATGCCTCATCCAGTTTGTACAATAGGAACAAGACCAGAAAGAATACAATTTAAAATTAAGTATATATGTATTTAATACTTTAATATACAGAGAATTATGCTCTTCTAAAATATACAGGCTATTCTATGTAATTTTATAAATTGACTTGTGGAACTGTGAAATGGTTCTCCATGTTTGAGTTCCACAGAACCTGTTGATATTTGAGTTCTTGATAGATGATGCATAGATTGAATGCCACACATGAGCTCTATAAAACTAATTGAACTCGGTTCTTCTAAGGATGAAAAGCTACAGCTAAATTCCAGAAAGAAGCCACAATCTTCCAGAAATACAAACAATTTTGAAGTCTAAGGAACACTTTAAAGATAGAGGGGTATCAGGATAGTTAAGTAAAACAAACTCCTAGTCATGCAAACATGTCACTTTATTAGCTACTATGACAGTCTATCACAGATATTCTCTAAACTACCCAGTAATCAAGTTGCTAAGAGACAAGCAACATTTGCTTATCTAAATACAAGAGATGGATAGGGCATCTTCAAACACCCCAAGAGATCTGTAGAATATGGCATTCAAAGATGTTATCTTAAATTAAGATTTTCTTTTCTTTTCTTTTTTTGATATCGAGACATATCAGCACCTGACAGCACCCCTATTCTACTCCAAGTAGAAGATAAGCATCGAAGAACCTCCACTGTAAGATGGTTGAATTAGTGGCAAGCCTATCTCTTGGCATGAAAAAACCCCTTGCACCAACTGCAGACAGACTGCTGTCCAAAAAGGACAAAACTTGGTAGCAGGGAAGTCGACAGCCTAACTCTGCCAAGAAAGGGTAGGTAAGTCCTTCATAATCCCTGCTCTACAACAAATGTCTGTCAGAGAAACAGGACCCAAAGGCTGAAGACTGATGCAGGAATGTATGGAGAGAAAATGGGAACTGTCCAGGCAGTCATTGGTATGTTATTTCTTAGTTTTGGAAGCTGCAGGCCCTGCACTTCCTATATAAGCAGATATATTTATCCCTCTCAGGTCTCTGAGGTGGTGGAAGAATAGACAGCTAGAGTCTCATAGTTAAATTTTGAGTTGTTTAGGAATCAAGAGGGTGTTATAGATCTAAGAAGATACTCTTAAAAGTGTGTTGCAAGTTAGTATGAATGTTGAGTCAGATATAGACCTTTAAACTCATGGAGTTGGTTAGATAGTAGAATGTTAAAGTCAGGGGCCAAATATGTATAAACTGGACATTGGGAAGGTATACTGGGCCATTTAACTCTCATAAATGTAGCATATTTATATCTATTGTTTTGTATAATACTTACTGTTATAAGAGAAGGAACCAGCTGTTGGACTGAAAGGGGAAACTTCTGGGGGGAAGAGGGTAGAAGGGCGGGATAGGAAGGGGGAATAGGGAGGGGTTTGTGACTGAGATGTAACTTGAAGAAAAAAATAAAGTATTTATAAAAAAAGATAGAGGGGTATCAAAAGAATTTGTCACAAAGAATTTGAAACAAAGATAAATCAGAGCAGATACTAGACAGATATGATGACGACAGATAGGTAAGTAGACAGATAACACACAGATAAAAAGATGGATGATGGTGATAAGAAAGAGAGGGATGGGTGAGTAAAGCAAGACAGAGAGAAGACTGAGACAGATTTATGATAGATAGATGTTGATGAGAGGGAAGGACAGGCAGACGGAAACAGAGGGAGATTGAGAGATAACATAGCTGCTTTTTATTCAATGATTGTATATGTACTCCCAAACTTAATTACTGGCTACTGACGAAGAGAGTAAGAGTAAGAAAGACTATCTCTAACACTGATCTATTTGAGCTGTAGAACTCATCTATAGCCTGCCTGCTGCAATGCACACTTAAGCCAAGTGTTTCAACAAACACTCAGCTCACCCTTTGTGGTGGTCACTGGATAGCAGACCCTTCAACTATACTACACACTTAAAAAGAATTGTATTTAAAGTGCTCTTGGTCAGTTCCTGGCTCTTCCCTCACCTTTTCATCTTCACTCATCTAAGGTACTTCTCCACATGGAAAATGGATGCCATAAGTCAGGAGAAAGCAGGCGGGCACTTCCTACTGTTATTACAATGTGAGGACATGCTTTATTGGAGTCCTAGTGAAACTCATCAGACTTTTATTCCTATAGGAGATTTTTAATATGGTCTCCTCAATACATAAAGGTTTGATTGTGGAATTGGAAACAAGGGTTTACCCCAGGTAAATGGTGCACAGGACCAAAGTGGCTTTCCTAGTCTTCCATTCTATATCACTTTTAAAAAAGGCTCAGATAATTCTGATTTTAAATAAGCAGAAAATCATAGTTTCCCCCAAAAGTGTTCACTGTTGTGACTTCCTCTCCACCTATGAAACACCAAAACATCAAAATTTCAATTTTAGTGATCAGAGAGGCATCTTTAAGGATCACCAGAACTCAGAATACAGTTACTTTTACTATTGTCTAAACCACGTGTGCTTTTGTAGGTGAAAAATTACCAATGGTCATGATTTTTGGTCAGTCAATCAATAAATATTGTCATCAGAAGTTTTGTCAAGGCAGAGACCAACTCCAAGTTCCAAAAGATCTTTCTCTGACTTTTATATCTAGAAGATGAAGGGAGTTTATTTGGCAACTAAACTCTAGTCAGTACACTTGGAAGCTTGTGATATAGTGCAGATTTAGAATGTGATTCAAGATGAAGGCGGCACTTTTGAGACTGTTAGAGTTTCTTCTCGTGTCTAGCATACTATTTATCTTGGTATTGATCAGAATCTAGATGATAATCTGCTTTGTTCCTCTACAGTACAATAAGGACAGTTACCACTGTGAATTTATACACTGCCTTTTCTATAAGAGTCAGACCAACTTATCATTATGTATGATTTCTCTCATGGCTTCCACAATTCATGGTTAGACTTTCAAAAATGTAAGCTTTGGCAAGTCAGTTGAAAAGGCTAGGATCTACTCAGATGACCAGCTCAATTCCTTCTAGATTATTTTCTTAAGTTCATTATAGACAAGACCAAGTCTGTGAAGATTCTGTTAGAAGAGTTTCATAGACTTCAAAAAAAAAGGAGCAGGAAGGGACAGAATCACATCTGTAAGTGCTGCTGTGGTGTCTCTCCAGCATTACCTCTTTCATGACTGTGACAGTCAGTACAAAGTAAAGTCTCTTCCCTTTTGGTTACCTCCACATACAGAGCACTGCTACTTTCTTGGATTGTGAGGGAGAGGGAGCAGGAAGCCCATGTCAAGCAACTTTTTCAAAAGACTGAATAATTTAGTAAAGTTACTCTGAAGGGTCATCCCAGCTCTCACAGGATTCTGACACTTTTTTTATGCCATACCTATATACCAACACCAACAATAGTTCTCAGTAAACTTTCTGTATGCAAATTTTTATCTCAGACTCTGAATCCCAGGGAAAATTCCACCAAAGACAATGCCTGAAAAAGAGGAAAGGCATTATAGAACACAGATAGCTACAGTCCCTGTGGAATATAGAGAGAGATGGTCCTTTTGGAAGCCAGATGCAAAAGCAAGGAGAAGAATGAGAGCATGACCCAGCTGGACAAGTGTCCATTCTGCATTAGAAACAACAGATGCCCCAGATATTTGTGGAGCTTAGGGTTTGTGAAGCTGCCCTGCTTGGGACAAGCAAAAATTTCCATATAAAATCAATCAAATTCGGGGATCCAAGATGGCAGTGGCCTGCACGGACATATTTTGATTTCGGGGTTAACAGTCACAGGGTGGCGAGTGTTGCAGGACACTGTACAAATGGCTCGACCCCCTCTAGATCTCACCCAACTACCCAGGGAAAACTGAGGGTCCCTGGGCAGGACGCTCCTTCCCACTCTCAGACACGCAAGGAAGCCTCTGGACCCGGGAATCAGGATCCCCCCATCCCCCACCAGGAGAGATGCCGGGTAAGTTTCAATCTAATACCCAGCAGGCAGATTCAGATCCCACGCAGAGATAATGCCCACCCTGCTGGGCACCCTCAGGTCTCGCACAGATGATCCAGCTATCTGGTGAAAGGTTGCAACCCTTGGAAGTGAGTGCAGCTCGGCTGCAAAGTGCCTTCAGACTACAGATTGCAACCCACTGCTGTGAAGTCACTGGCCAGTTTTCAGGCCCCAGGAACGGCAAGGCTATTGGGGGTGAAGGGCAGATTTACCCACCACAGGAACCAACCCCGGGAAAACTGCGAGGTATTTGAAACTGTTGTATATGGGACTTTTTTTGTACTAGTACTGGCCCTACCGGTGGGGAACCAGAGCTTACTTGTACAAAGCTCCACCCCCTGGATTAGTTAGGTTTCCACCGAGGAGGCAGGGCTGAAGGACTCACCCTATAGGGGTGGAGTAAGGCAACTCGACTCCTACACCAAAGCATCCCCTTTGGACCCAAGTCCAGAAGACAGCTAAAAAATTCCACATGGACAGAGGCCCCAGACCAAAAAAAAAAAAAAAACAGAGCGAAATGACTCCAACAAAAGAAAGCAACGCTATTCCATCCAGCCCAAACCACCTCACCACAGCTGAAACACATGAAAATGATGACAATTGTATATTATGAAAAGTGATAGAGTCCCTTCAAGAAGATCTTAAATCTATGAATGAATTCAAAGAAGCCACAATTGCATATATGAAAGCGATGGAAAACACCATTAGAGAACTTCAGAACAAGGTGAGTCAACTTGAACAAGGAAAAGAGAGGGCAATGGAAGACTTCCAGGCAAAGACAAGCAAACTGGAGCAGGAAATGTACAAAACAAATAACATCACTCAACAAATGAAAATGGAAATGGAAACAATAAAGAAAACACAGAGTTAAAAATGGAAATGGAGAATCAAGGGAAGAGAACAGGAACTATGGATCTGAGTAACAAAAATAGGATTCAAGAGATGGAAGACAGGATCTCAGGCATGGAAGATTCGATGGAAGAAATCAATACAACATCCAAAGAAAATGAGAAAGCTAAAAAAAATCTCTCACCCACAATATCCAAGAAATCAAGGACTCAATGAAAAGATGGAACATAAGAATTACAGGCATAGAGGAAAGAGAAGACTCCTGACTCCATGGTCCAGGAAATATCTTCAACAAAATCATAGAAGAAAACTTCCCAAACCTAAAGAAAGAGATGCCAGTAAAAATCCAAGAGGCTTACAGAACACCAAACAGATTAGATCAGAAAAGAAACTCCTCTCGCCACATAATAAAAGACTCCAAATGTAGAGAACAAAGAAAGGATATTAAAAGCTGTAAGAGAAAAATGTCAAGTCACATACAATGGCAGACCCATCAGAATCACACCTGACTTCTCCTTTGAAACTTTAAAAGCTAGAAGGGGCTGGACAGCTGTCCTACAAGCCCTGAGAGAACATAGGTGCCCAGCCAGACTACTACACGAGGCAAAACTCTCTATCAACATAGATGGAGAAAACAAGATATTCCATGAAAAAATCAAATTCAAACAATATCTCCCTATAAACCCAGCCCTACAGAAGATCCTAGAAGGAAAATTCCAACACAGAGAAGATAACTACACCCAAGAAAAAAGAGGAAATAGAAACCTCCACAGCAACTAAACAAAAAGAAACACAAGACAACCAACTATACCAAAATAATGGGAAATAACAACCCCTGGTCACTAATATCCATAAACATCAATGGACTCAACTCTCCAATAAAAAGACACAGACTTACAGACTGGGACCATAAACAAGACCCATCTTATTACTGTATACAAGAAACACATCTCACTATTGAAGATAAACACTATCTCAGAGTAAAGGGCTGGGAAAAGGTTTTCCAAGCAAATGGACCCAGGAAACAAGCTGGAGTAGCCACCCTAATATCAAGCAAAATAGACTTCCAATTGAAGTTAATAAAAAAAAGACAGAGAAGGGCATTACATACTCATTAAAGGAAATATCCACCAAGAGGTCATCTCAATATTGAACATCTATGCCCCAAATACAAAGGCACATACATTTATAAAAGAAACACTTCTAAAACTTAAATCGCACATCGATCCAAACACTTTAATAGTGGGAGACTTCAACACCCCCCTCACAACTATGGACAGATCATCAAGACAGAAGCCAAACAGAGAAATAATGAGTCTAACAGAGATCATGAACCAAATGGACCTAACAGATATCTACAGAACGTTTCACCCAACCACAAAAGAATACATCTTCTTCTCAGCACCTCACAGAACCTTCTCCAAAATCGACCATATAGTTGGACATAAAGATAGCCTCAACAGATACAAGAAAATTGAAATAACCCCTTGTATCTTATCAGACCACCATGGGATAAAGCTGGATTCAATAGCAAAAGAATCAACAGAAAGCCTACACTCACATGGAAATTGAACAACTCTTTACTAGAGGACCACTGGGTCAGGGAAGAAATAAAGAAGGAAATCAAAGACTTCTTAAAGTCCAACAAAAATGAAGACACAACATACCCAAACCTATGGGTCACAATGAAAGCTGTGTTATGAGGAAAGTTCATAGCACAAAGTGCCTTCAAAAAGAAAATCGTGACAGCTCATGTTAGCAAATTAACAGCTAAACTGGGTGAATTGGAAAAAAAAAAAAAAAGAAACAAACACTCCCAAGAGGAGCAGAAGGCAGGAGATCATCAATCTTAGGGTTGAATTCAACAACTTAGAAACAAAAAGAACTATACAAAGAATCAATGAAACCAAGAGTTGGTTCTTTGAGAAAATCAACAAAATAGACAGACCCTTAGCCAAATTAACTAAAAGACAGAGTGAGAAAACCCAAATCAACAAAATCAGAAATGAAAAGGAAGAAATAACAACAGACATTGAGGAAATCCAGAGAATACTTGAATCCTACTTTAAAAATCTACACTCCACCAAATTTGAAAACTTAAGTGAAATGGACAATTTTCTTGATAGATTAAACTTACCGAAGCTAACTCAAGATCAGATAAACAGATTAAACAGCCCTATAACCCCTAAGGAAATAGAAACAGTCATTGAAAATCTCCCAAATAAAAAAAGCCCAGGGCCAGATGGCTTTAGCACAGAATTCTACCGGATCTTCAAAGTGGAGCTAACACCAATACTTTTCAAACTTTTTCACAAAGTAGAATCTGAAAGAACATTGCCAAACTCATTCTATGAGGCCAAAGTCACCCAGATTCCTAAACCACACAAAGACCTACAAAGTAAGAGAACTTCAGACCAATCTCCCTCATGAACATTGATGCAAAAATACTTAATAAAATACTAGCAAACAGAATTCAAGAACACATCAAAAGTATCATACACCATGATAAAGTAGGCTGCATCCCAGGAATGCAGGGATGGTTCAACATACGAAAATCTATCAATGTCATTCACCATATAAACAAGATGAAAGAAAAAAAAACACATAATAATCTCGCTAGATGCAGAAAAAGCATTTGACAAAATCCAACACCCCTTCATGCTAAAAGTTCTGGAGAGAATTGGCATACAAGGACCGTACCTAGAAATAATAAAGGCAATATACATCAGGGGCCAACATCAAATTAAATGGAGAGAAACTTGAAGCATTTCCTCTAAACTCGGGACAAGACAAGGATGTCCACGTTCACCATATCTCTTCAATATAGTACTTGAAGTTCTTGCTAGAGCAATAAGACAACTAAAGGACATCAAGGGGATAAACATTGGGAACGAAGAAGTCAAATTATCCCTATTTGCAGATGATATGATAGTATACATAAGCGACCCCAAAAATTCCACCAGAGAACTCTTAGAGCTGATAAACAACATCAGCAAAGTGGCTGGATACAAAATTAATTCAAAAAAATCAGAAGCCCTTCTTTATACAACAAACAAATGGGCTGAGAAAGAAATAAGGGAAAAAAAAACTCCTTCCCAATAGCCACAAACAAGATAAAATACATGGGGGTAACTCTAACCAAGCAAGTAAAGGACCTGTACAACAAGAACTTCATGCCCTTGAAGAAAGAAATGGAAGAGGCCTTTAGAAGATGGAAAGATTTCCCATGTTCATGGATAGGTAGGATCAACATAATAAAAATGGCCATCCTATCAAAAGCAATATATAGATTCAATGCAATTCCTATCAAAATACCAACACAATTTTTATAGACTTGGAAAGAGCTATTTTTGATTTCACATGGAACAACAAAAAGCCCAGAATAGCTAATTCAATCCTGTACAATAAAAAAATATCTGGAGGTATCACCATCCCAGATTTCAAGCTGTACTACAGAGCAATAGTTGTAAAAACAGCATGGTATTGGTATAGAAACAGATCAGCAGATCAATGGAATCGAATTGAAGATTCAGAAATAGACCCAAACACTTATGGCCACCTAATTTTTGACAAAGAAGCCAAAGCGGCACAATGGAAGAAGGACAGCATCTTCAACAAATGGTGCTGGTCCAACTGGATGTCCACTTGTAAAAGAATGAAATTAGACCCATACTTATCACCTTGTACAAAAGTTAAGTCCAAGTGGATCAAAGACCTTAACATAAGCCCAGTCACACTAAATCTACTAGAAGGGAAAGCGGGAAAAACCCTCGAATTCATTGGCACAGGTGACAACTTCCTGAACAGAACACCAACAGCTCAGGACTTGAGATCAACAATCAATTAATGGGACCTCATGAAACTGAAAAGCTTCTGTAAGGCAAAAGACACTGTCGTTCCAACAAAAAGGCAATCTACAGACTGGGAGAAAATCTTCACCAACCCCACATCTGACAGAGGGCTAATATCCAAAATCTACAAAGAACTCAAGAAATTAAATGCCAAGAAACCAAATAATCAAATCAAAAAATGGGGACAGAGCTAAATAGAGAATTCACAAAGGAGGAATCCCTAATGGCTGAGAGACACTTGAAGAAATGCTCAACATCCTTAATCATCAGAGAAATGCAACTCAAGAAAACTCTGAGATTTCATCTCACACCTGTCAGAATGGCTAAGATCAAAAGCTCAAATGACAGCACATGCTGGCGAGGGTGTGGATAAAGTGGTACCCTACTCTATTGCTGGTGGGAATGCAGGCTTGTGCAACCACTATGGAGGTCAGTCTGGCCATATCTTAGAAAACTTGGAATAGCTCTGCCTCAGGACCCAGCCATACCACTTCTGGGTATACACCCAAATGCTTCTTCATGGAATCGTAAGGAATTTTCCTCATCTATGTTTATAGCAGCCTTATTTGTAATACCTAGAAACTGGAAACAACCCCGATGTCCCTCAACCAAAGAATGGGTTAAAAACTGTGGTACATCTACACAATGGAATATTATTCAGCTATCAGGAACAATGAAACTATGCAATTTGCAGCCAAATGGATGTAACTAAAAAAGCTCATCCTGAGTGAACTAACCCAGACTCAAAAGGATGCATATGGCATCTATTCACTTATAGTAGAATTTTAGCTATATAATAGAAGGTATCGATACTACAACTAACACACCAAAGGGAACTTGGACATAGACTTTTATTTTTTATTTTTATTTATTTATTTATTTTTTATTTTTTTACAATATTTTTTTCTATTTTTTAGTCTTTTTTATCTATTTGTCTGCTTATTTGTTTGTTTGTTTTTATGTTCTCTCTCTTGGGCAATGAGACACTTTCCACTGCTGGAACTGCCTCGTAGACTCCCAATGAATGAGGAGGCTCTTGGCCCTCATATGACCTCTCAACTGAGATGAGGGACTGTTATATAAGGACACCCCACCCCAGAGAAATGGGATGGAAGGGTTAGGAGGTAAAAAAAAAAAAAATGAAATGTGAAGTTTCGGCCTTTTACTACTAATTGTCATAAACTGTTTAGGATAATTAAGAAATGCAAACTAATGGTTATGCAAGCCGGTCATTCTGTTAGGTACTATGACAGCCTATTATAGTTACTTGCTAAGATAATCAGAAATAAACCTTCTACGAGACAAGCAACATCTGCTTACCCTTATATAAGAGATAGACAGGGCCTCTTCAAAAACCTCAAGAGATCTGCAGAATATGGCATTCAAAGATGTTTTCGTAACTTTAGTTTTTTTAATATCAAGACATATCAACTCCTGACAGCACCCCTATTCTCCTCCAAGTAGAAGATGAGCATCGAAGAATCTCCAGTGGGAGATGATTGATTTAGTCGCAAGCCTATCTCTTGGTAGGAAAAGCCCCTTGCTCCAACTGTAGACAGAATGCTGTCCAAAAAGGACAAAACCTGGAAGCAGGTAAGTCGACAGCCTAGCTCTGCCAAGACAGGGTAGGCAAGTCCTTCATAACCCCTGCTCTACAATCAATGTCTGTCAGAAAAATGGGGCCAAACGACTGAAGATCGATGCTGTAATGTATGGCGAGAAAATGGGAACTGTCCAGGCAGCCACTGGTATGTCATTTCTTAGTTTTGGAAGCCACAGGCCCTGTACTTCCTATAAAATCAGATATATTTATCCCTCTCAGGTCTCTGAGGTGATTCAAGAACAGATAGATAGAGTCTCATAATTAAATTTTGAGTTGTTTAGGAGTCAAGAGAGTGTTATAGATCTAAGACGATGCTTTTAAAATTGTGTTGCAAGTTAGTATGAATGTTGAGTTAGATATAGAACTTTAAACTCATGGAGATGGTTAGATAGTAGAATGTTAATGTCAGGTGCCAAATACATATGGATTGGACATTGGGAATGTACGCTTAGCCATATAACCCTCATAACTGTGGCTTACTTACCTCTGTTGTTTTGTATTGTATTTATTATTGTTAGAGAAAGAGTCATTTGTTGGACTGAAAGAGGAAACTGTGGGGGAAATAAGATATACCTTAAACTTAAAAAAAAAAAGGAAGAGGATTGGGGGTTGAAGGTTGGATGGTGGGACCGGAGGGGGGAATAGGGAGGGGACTGCGATTGAGGTGTAACTTGAAGAAATAAAAAATAAAGGAAAAAATCAATCAAATTCTAGATTAGTAACAATCAAGTAGGAAAAGGGAAATACGATTTTGCTGGAAGGTGGCATTTCCCTTTTAGTGCACTGCATTAGCTTTTTCAGGAAATGAAAATCATATACACACAGTCATCTTTGTTCTTTCATGATCCCTAAGTAATACAGAAATCCACACATGCTAGCATCCCTAGCAACTGAAAAATTTCTTCTGAAAAAAAATTTCTTTAATAAGTTTCCGTTATGCATACATAAATAATCCCAATGCTCTTCAGAAAATTGTCTGTCCTATTAAGTGGAAAATCCTATTAGCAAGTTTCCAATTGATGAATTGGAAGTAGATTTGAATCATTTTGAGCGTCAACTATTTCACTCAACATTGAGATAACAATCCACTGTAGTAGTGATTTTTAAACTGTAACATGTATGCAAACTGCCCAGGACCTTGCTAAAATGCAAATCCTTGGTCAGTAGAACTAAAATTGCACATTTTAAACCAGGTTTCTGGGAATAAGCATACTTCGTGGGACCAAGCTTTGAACATACTCATTGATGGCTCTGTCCTTACCTTTAACCATCAGTATTTCAGGACAGTACTATCGTTCATCCTATTTGCTTGTCTCCTATTAAAAATTCACTATCAAGTTTATATGTAAGTGCAAGTTAGACGGAGTCATTAGATACCTCTTTTAAAAGAAATTTCAAAAGTAAATTGATGTCCAGAGAGATGGCATGTTTACATAAAGTTATTTGATGGTTAATAATAATAACAGAAGTAACAATATCATTCTTTGGAGCTCATGTTTTCTTCGGATTTCTAAAGCACCTACTATTCACTGCTCTATGTGTAGGGTAGACTAGATCACTAGTAAGTAGTCCCACTCTCTCACATGAGCTTTACTCTAACCACATATTCAAAAGAATGATCGGACTTATACATGTACTTTTTTCTTTCAGTCAAATTATGGAATTTGGACAGCGTCCAGGATGATTGAAATAATTTCCAAATAAGTGATTAGCATCTGACTAATTAAAAAAAAATAACTGAAGTTATCAGAGTTAGCAAAAAACCAACTAAGATACCAGATGTCTTCTTAACTTTGAATATTTGATATGCAATTTTTTTGTTTTAGTATGCTCAAATGATATATGAAAATATTGAGGTTATAATATCAGTTGTTGTTTATATAAAACATAAATTCAATTGAGGAGTTCTTTTTTATTTCTGTAGCCCAGTGTTGGAAACAAAGATACCCTTGACAAGACTTATCTGTGACAACAGTTTCACAATTCATCAAAAACTTCAGTGCATTCTGTACAAATATGCAAATTTTATTTGTTAGTAATTTAAAAATAAGAATTTTCCAAACAGAAATTAAAGAATATACTATAAGAAAAACAAAATGTAAAGAAAAACAGATTGAATAACTGGGAACCCAAACCTAAAGTGAAAGGTATGAATGAATTTTGTAGATATTTGTGTACCTAGAGACAGAAAACTAAGAATAATTGACACTTTTGACAAACTAATGCAGAGAACAAATTCTTATTATGGACTGGCACTTAATTCCTAAATGAATAAAAACTTGCCATTTAAGGGCTTACTAATAAAATATAAGGCCAAAGGGAGGAGAAAAAAATATACCCTCTATTAATATCTCAGCTGGCACAATAAAAAGTTGTTATGTTCTGAAAAATCAATGGTATAAACAAACACAATTATATTTTTTTAAAAAACCTAAGGTCATAAAAACAAAAATAAAGTATTATAAAATTCTTAGAATCAAATGATAACAAGAGGTCTATACAATCAAAATTTATGGGACACAATTAAAGTAGTAATTATAATAGAAAAATTGCCCACAACTAAAAATAAATTAGCCAAGGTACTTAGTTAGGAATTGGGAGACTAAAGAAAGAACATCAGATTTTGCTATTTGTGTTTGGTTGATAGCCCTGGGAGGCTTGATCTTTTCTGACGGGAAATGGAAGACCAGTGGATCTGGGGAAACAGTGAGGGAGGGAATAGGAGCAGTGGAGGAAAAGGAAATTGTGATCAGAAAGTACTGGAGAAAAAAAAAAGGGAAAGAAAGAACATTGTTGTAAATTCACAGAATCAAGACAAACAAACAAACAAAAACCCAAAACCATGATGACAATAAAGGAAAAAAAATAGTGAAAGAGAGAAAAAAAAATAAAAGTAAGGTGAATGAGACTTAGTACTGCTCCTGAAGACACCAGTGGGGTAGACAAGTTCCACATGTAATCCAGGAACATTCAAAAACATACATCACTAAAGGTATAGTAATTAATTATGGCTAGGAGTAGAAAAGTAACAAAAGTAAATTATGAACATGGACCAGAACTACATTTGACCATGCAGAATTAATCAATAATTTCCCAGAAACACCAAATAATCCAAATCTGGAAAAGAAACAAAAAACATGGGGTATATTTTTAAAACTCAATTGTTTGACAATTAAAAATCTTTCCTCAAATAAGCCTAGAACTGTGTGGATTTTAAAAAGGTATATTAATCTGAATTCTGAAGGAAGAGATAATCCTAGCTTACACAAGAGATTTCAAAAAACTTTTTATGTTTTTCCTGTCAATGAAACACTTTGCCCTAGTGGTGCTGCCTTGTAGGCCCCCCAGTGTATGAGGAGGCTCTTGGCCCTCATATGACTGCTGAACTGGGGTGGGGGACTGTTATGTAGGGACACTCCACTCTGGAGGAGTGGGATGGAAGGGATAGGGGGTAGAGGGTGGGAGGGCGGGACTGGGAGAGGTGGAAAGAGGACACTGTGATGGAGATGTAACCTGAAGTAATAAATAAATAAATAAAAACTTTTTAAAAAGAGGGGGGGAAACATACTACCACTTTTATGAGACGTTAATAAACTGAGTACTCAAGAGGAAACATAGAAAATGTGTCAATACTGCTGAACTGGGAGGGGCTGATATGTAGGGACACCTCACTCTGGAGAAGCAGAATAAGTGGGAGAGGGTGGGAGGGTGAGACCCGGAGGGGTGGAATGAGGGCACTGTGATGGAGATGTAACTTCAAATAATAAATAAACATAATGAAAAAAGAAAATATGTCAATAAAATCCAATAGTACACTCAAAATGCCATATATAATCCACACCTAAAATCACTCCACAAGGAAAAAAAATGGTTTGGTATCTCAAACACTGTCTACTTGATTCAACTAAATGATGATTCAAAGGGTCAGAATCACAAGGTTAAATTTATAATTTATATGGAAAACAAATATTCACAAATAATGAACTTCAATTTTGATTTTTTTTTGTTTTTGATTGGTTTTCTTTTTCTTTTCTTTCTTTCCTCTTCCTTTTTTGTTTATTTATTGCTTCAAGTTACATCTCCATCACAGGGCCCTTATTCCATCCCTCCCGGTTCCCCCACTCCCACCATCTCTTCCCTCTCAGCCTCTCTCAGTTCAACAGTAATATGCAGGCTAAGAGCTTCCTGTTGCACTGGAGGCCAACATGGTGGCACTCCTAGGGCAAATTGTCCCCTTAATAGGTAACAAAGTCTATGTTCCTGATCCTTTTGGTGTATTGGTTGTAGTATAGTTATCCTGTACTATATGGATAAAATCCAATTATAAGTGAGTAGATACCATGTGCATCTTTCTGAGTCTGTGTTAGCTCACTCAGGATGAGCTTCTCTAGTTCCATCCATTTGGCTGTGAATTGCATTATTTCCTTGTTTCTGATAGCTGAGTAGTATTCCATTGTGTAAATGTACCACAATTTTTTTTTATCCATTCCTTGGTTGAGGGACATCTGGGTTGTTTCCAGTTTCTAGCTATTACAAATAAGGCTGTTATGAACATAGATGAGGAAACTTCCTTATGATTCCGTGAGGAGTCATTTGGGTGTATACCGAGAAGTGGTATGGCTGGGTCCTGAGGCAAAGCTATTCCAAGTTTTCTAAGATATCACCAGACTGACCTCCATAAGTCACAAGCCTGCACTCCCACCAGCAATGGAGGAGGGTTCCCCTTTCTCCACACCCTCGCCAGCAGGTGCTGTCATTTGAGTTTTTGATCTTAGCCATTCTGATAGGTGTGAGATGGAATCTCAGAGTCGTCTCGAGTTGCATTTCTCTGATGATTAAGGATGTTGAACATTTCTTCAGATGTCTCACTGACATTAGAGATTCCTCCTTTGTGAATTCTCTGTTTAGCTCTGTTTCCCATTTTTTCATTGGAGTATTTGGTTTTTTGGTGTTTAATTTCTTGAGTTCTTTATGAATTATGGATACTAGCCCTCTGTCAGAAGTGGAGTTGGTAAAGATCTTTTCCCAATCTGTAGGATGCCATTTTGTTTGAATGACAGTATCCTTTGCCTTACAGAAGCTTGTCAGTTTCATGAGGTCCCATTTATTGATTGTTGGTCTTAGATCCTGAGCTATTGGTGTTCTGTTCAGAAAGTTGTCTCCTGTGGCAATGAGTTTGAGAATTTTCCCCACTTTTCCTTCTATTAGATTTAGTGTGTCAGGCCTTATATTAAGGTCTTTGATCCACTTGGACTTAAGTTTTGTGTAAGGTGATAAGTACGGGCCTAATTTCATTCTTTTACATGTCAATATCCAGTTAGTTTAGCACCATTTGTTGAAGATGCTGTCCTTTTCCCATTGAACGGTTTTGGCTTCTTTGTCAAAAATTAAGTGACCGTAGGTGTGTGGGTTCATTTCTGGGTCTTCAACTTGATTCCATTGACTCACTGATCTTTTTCTATACCAGTACCATGCTGTTTTTATTACTATTGTTCTGTAGTATAGCTTGAAATCTGGGATGGTGATACCTCCAGATGTTTTTTATTGTACGGGATTGATTTAGCTATTCTGGGTTTATTTTGTTATTCCATATGAAGTTGAGAATTGTTTTTTCCAGGTCTATAAAGAATTGTGGTGGTATTTTGATAGGAATTGCATTGAATCTGTATATTGCTTTTGTCAGGATGGCCATTTTTATTGTCTTGATCCTACCTATCCATGAGCATGGCAGATCTTTCCATCTTCTGATGTCCTCTTTAATATCTTTCTTCAAGGACTTGAAGTTCTTGTCATACAAGTCTTTCACTTGCTTGGTTAGAGTTACCCCCAGGTATTTTATATTGTTTGTGGCTATTGTGAAGCGTGTTGTTTCCCTAATTTCTTTCTCAGCTCATTTATTTTTTGTATAAAGAAGGGCTTCTGATTTTTTTGAATTAATTTTGTATCCAGCCACCTTGCTGAAGATGTTTATCAGCTGTAAGAGTTCTCTGGTGGAATTTTGGGGATCGCTTATGTATACTATCATATCATCTGCAAATAGGGATAGTTTGACTTCTACGTTTCAAATTTGTATCCCATTGATCTCCTTTAGTTGTCTTATTGCTCTAGCAAGAACTTCAAGTACTATATTGAAGAGATATTGTGAAAGTGGGCATCCTTGCCTAGTCTCTCAGTTTAGAGGAAATGCTTTAAGTTTCTCTCCACTTAATTTGATGCTAGTTACTGTTTTGCTGTATATGGCCTTTATTATTTCTTGGTATGGTCCTTGTATGCCTGTTCTCTCCAGGACTTTTAGCATGAAGGGGTGTTGTATTTTATCAAATGCTTTTTCAGCGTCTAGTGAGATGATCATGTGGTTTTTTTCTTTCAGTTTGTTTATATGGTGAATTACGTTGATGGATTTTCGTTTGTTGAACCATCCCTGCATTCCTGGGATGAAGCCTACTTGATCATGGTGCATGATAGTTTTGATGTGTTATTGGATTTGGTTTGCCAGTATTTTTGTATCTATGTTCATGAAGGAAATTGGTCTGAAGTTCTCTTTCTTTGTTGGGTCTTTTTTTTTTTTAACTTCAATTTACACATCCATCACAGTCCCCTCCCTCCACCCCTCTCTGGCCAACCCTCTCACCTAACTTCAATTTTTAATACAAATGTACAAAAAAATGGATAAGGGGGACACATTTAGGCAAACTTGTTTCCACAGTAAAATTTACACCAATACAATTAGTGAGTTGGTGTAATGAACAGGAACATAGACCAATTAAATGCAACACAGAGTTCAAAACAGACTTATACTTCACTTAGGTGTTAGTATGTAATCATTGTCACACTATGATACAAGGCAGGAATGAATATTTCAATGGATACTGTTAGGGAAATTCCCTTGTTATATTTCTTTACAAGTATTATGATTGTATATGCAAAAATTCAAGTATGTGAAACACAGAAGTCTGAAAGGCAAAACTAAAATTCTATAATGAGAAAATGAATGCTATTATTTCAATCATGGGTGGGGTGGATGAATTCACCTATACTGTGAATTAAAGAGAAAAAGAATACTAAATAATCAGCAATTATTACATAAAGGTATGTTACACCTCACTATAGTAAGAAAAAAAAAGAAAAGCATGGAAAAATAAATCACTTTATTCTCATCGATTGACTAAGTGTGGGTGATTGTTAAGTTCAGGCCTCAGTAAGAGTATGTGGAAACTGGACCTACCCACACTGTCTGGTAATTGAGACTGAATCATATGTTTCCATGTTTGCTGTTAACCATTGGCACCCTCCTGAATCTATCCACACTCTCCATTTTTAAGTCACTTTATTTAAGTGATATGTTTTGCTATTTGATAGAACCATGAAAATGCAGCATTTTAAGGTGTGTTTGCTTTTTGGTTTTGTTTTTGGAATAGGGTTTCTCTGTGTATCAGCCCCTGGTTGTCCTGGACTCCCTCTGTAGACCAGGCTGGCCTTGAACTCACAGAGATCCACCTGTCTCTGCCTCCTGATTGCTGGGATTAAAAGCATGAGCCACCCAGGTGCTGAGCTTCCCTGACCCCAAGTGCACTGTGGGAAGGATATAGACTACATATTGGAACTCCCCCTCCCACACCTTGGTCTCTTGACTGGGCTCTCAGCTGTGCATCAGGGCACAGCATCTACATCTCAGTCTAGTGCAATAGTAGAAACCAGAGTGCACCTGTTCACAGAATTTCAAACTGAGAGGCACAGACTGCCTCTAAGACTCATCTGAGAGTTAATTGGGAGAACCATAGCCACAACCCTGACACCCTAGCTACAGAGGGTCTGATGGAAGCCCTGGCCAACCCATGCATGCTTCTATGGAACCCTGCAATTCAGGCTGGGAAAAGGCGGCTGAGATTCGCTGAGTGAACTCCATATTGTACCTCTCTGCCCATGCTCACATCAGCAGGGACTCAGTCTACAGTCTCAGTCCAGGGCATTTAGCTCTCCACCCAGAGCAATGAAGTGCTCCTGGATGGTGGTGTGCTGCCCAAGGGGGTAAGTGATGCCAGACCACAGAACTTCCAACAGAGAGGCCCAGGATGATCTTGGGACACCCCTAAATGTAACTTGTGAGGTCCACACCCACAGTCCTGACAACCCAGTTACAGGGAATCTGTTAGAAGCCCTGCCGACCCAGACAGGCTACTCTGGACATAGCCTGACAAGAACAGGCTGCTGAGATCCCCCCGAGTCCAAGTGCTGTAAATGCTTTGTGAACTCTATATCGAAACTCCCTGCCTGCACCCACTTTGGCAGGGCTCTCAGTCTACTGCCTCAGTCTACAGCATATAGATCTCAATTTAGAGCAGTAAAGGAGTTCTGAACTATTGCCTGCTGCCTGAGCAGGTGGGCTGCACTGAACCAAAGAACTTCTGTCAGAGAGGCACAGGTTGATACTGAAATCCCACGGTGAAAAGTATGGAAGGACCACAACCACAATCCCGACACCCTAGCTACAGGGAAACTGCCAGAAGTCACACCAGAGCAGGCAGGCTAGACTGGGGCACAGTGATTCTGGCCACGAAAAGGCAGCTGAGCTCCCTGAATCCAAGTGTTGTGGACAGGGTGTGAATGCCATATCAGAATTCCCTGATGGCACCTGCCTTGCCCCTCAGCTGAATATCCAGGCTACAACACAGAGAGCTCTGACTCAGGAACAGTGAAACAACCTTGAACCATTGCTCATTGCCTGGGTGATGTGGGCTGTACCAGATCACAGTGCTTCTGGCTATAAGGTACATATTGTACCTGAGAACCACCTGAGAGCAGCTTGGGAGGCCCATGATCATGGTTCCAACACATAAGCTGCAGGGGAGCTGCAGCTCTATCCTACAGTCTGTGGCCTACCAACCTGCACCCACATCACTAAGAAGACCAGCTGGATCTCAAGAACCTGCAGGCAGGAATAATTCATTCCACTTCATCCTCTGACGTGAGTTCCCAATTGGAACACAACAGAAAGGGGGTGAGCTCTGGGAGACACACTGAAAACCAGCCCCTACACAAGGCTCCATCCAACCTGTGGAGAGCTATGGATCACCAAGTTATGTGGCCTTTACAACAAAGCTCCCTTCTTGGCACTAAGCACAGAAGGCACCAGGAACAAACAGCTAAGAACAACCAGATGGCTAAAGGCCAGCAAAAAAACAGAACTGACAAAAGTCAGATAAATATGACTCCAACAAAATTCAGCTATGCTAGAACAACAAGCCCTGACCATCCCACTATAGCTGAAACACATGAAAATGATGACAAATCTATACTTTGGAAAGTGATAGAGTTCTTACAAGAAGAAATTAAAACCTTAAAGAATTTAAAGAATCCTCAATTTTACAAGTGAAAGTAATGGAGAATACCATTAGAGACCTCCAAGCCAACTCAGCCAAATATGAATGAGAAAGAGACAAGGCTATGAAAGATTGGCAGACAAAGGCATCTAAATTGGAGCAGGAAATGTCTAAAATGTATAAAAGTTCAAGACTTGGAATTATAAATGGAAGCAATAAAGAAAACACAAGCAGAGACAATTGTGTAGGTGGAAAACCAAGAAAAGAGAACAGGAATGACAGACATGAGTATCACAAATAGGATACAAGAGATGGAAGACAGAATTTTAGGCATGGAAGATTTTATTGAAGAAATCAGTACAACAACCAAAGAAAACAAACCAAACAACATTCAAGACATCAAGGACTCAATGAAAAGACAGAACCTAAGAATTATAGGCATAGAGGAAAGAGAAGACTCCCAACTCCAACGTCCAGGAAACATCTTCAACAAAATTATAGATGAAAATTTCCCAAACTTAAAGAAAGACATACCGATAAAAATTGCAAGAGACATACATAACTCCAAACAGATTAGACCAGAAAAGAAATTCCTCTTGCCACATAATAATTGAAACTCCAAATGTAAAGAACAAAGAAAGACTATTAAAAACCATAAGAGAAAAAGGTCAAGTAATATATAATGGCAGACTCATCAGAATTACACCTGATTTCTCCTCAGAAACGTTAAAAGCCAGAAAGGCCTGGGAAGATGTCCTATAAGCCTTAAGAGACCATAGGTGCCAGCCAAGACTGCTTTACCCAGCAAAGCTTTCTATCAGCATATATGGAGAAAACAAGATATTCCATGACAAAGACAAATTTAAACAGTATCTATCCACAAATCCAGCTCTACAGAAGATCCTGGAAGGAAAATTTCAACCCAGAGAAGATAACTACACCCAAGAAAACAAAGGAAACAATAAATCCTGCTGCAGCTAAACCAAAAGAAACACATAACCACCATCTATATCAAAATAATAGGAAATAACAACTTATGGTCATTAATATCCCTCAATATCAATGGACTCAACTCCCCAATAAAAAGGCATAGGCTTACAGAATGGATCCATAAACAAGACCCATCATTTTGCTGCATACAAGAAACACATCTCATTAACAAAGATAGATGCTACCTCAGAATAAAGGGCTGGGAAAAGGTTTTCCAAGCAAATGGGCCCAGGAAGCAAGCTTTGAATAGCCATCCCAATAGCAAATAAAATAGACTTTCAACTGAAATTAATCAAAAAAGATAGGGAAGGGCACTGCATACTTATGAAAGAAAAATTAATCAAGATGACATCTCAATACTGAATATCTATGTCCTAAATACAAGGGCACCCACATTTGTAAAAGAAACTCTTTTAAAGTGTAAACTACACATTGATTCCCACACATTAGTAGTGGGAAACTTCAACACCCCACTCACAACAAGGGACAGGTCATCGAGAAAGAAACCAAATAGAGAAACATTGAGAATAACAGAGGTCATGAACCAAATGGACCTAACAGATATCTACAGAATGTTTCACCCAAACACAAGAGAATAACCTTCTTTTCAGCACCTCATGGTACCTCCTCCAAAATTACACAGTAATTACACAATATTCAGACACAAAGCAAGCCTCAACAGATACAAGAAAATTGAAATAACCACTGGTATCTTGTCAGACCACCATGGAAAAGCTGGACTTCAACAACAACAGAAATAATAAAAAGCCTATGTATTCATGGAAACTGAACAACTCTCTACTCAATGACCACTGGGTCAAATAAAGAAGGAAATCAAAGACTTCCTAAAATCCAACAAAAATGAAGGCACAACATACCCAAACCTATGGAACACAATGAAAGCAGAGCTAAGAGTCAAGGTCATAGCACTAAGGGCCTTTAAGAAGAAAAATGTGACAGCTCATATTAGCATCTCTGATTTCAAGCTATACTACAGAGCAATTGTAATAAAAACATCATGGTACTGGTATAGAAACAGACCAGTTGATCAAGGGAATGTATTGAAGACCCAGAAATGAACCCACACACCTATTTTGACAAAGAAGCCAAAACTGTACAATGGAAAAAGGACAGCATCTTCAACAAATGGTGCTAGACTAACTGGATATCAACATGTAAAAGAATGAAATTAGATCCATACTTATCACCTTACACAAAACATAAGTCCAAGTGGATCAAAGACTTGAACATGAAGCCCAACACTTTAAATCTAATAGAAGAGAAAGTGGGGGAAAGCCTCTAACTCATTGGCACAGGTGACAACTTCTTGAACAGAACATCAATAGCTCAAGCTCTAAGATCAACAATCAATAAATGGGATCTCATGAAACTGGAAAGCTTCTGTAAGGTAAAGGAAACTGTCATTCGAACAAAATGGCAACCTACAGACTGGGAAAAGATCTTTACCAACCCCACATCCAACAGAGGGCTAATATCTATAATTTGTAAAGAATTCAAGAAATTAAACACCAATAAACCAAATAATCCAATCAAAAAATGGACAATAGAGCTAAACCAAGAATTCACAAAGGAGGAATCTCTAGTGGCCGAGAGACACTTGAAGAAATGCTCAACATCCTTAATCGTCAGAGAAATGCAACTCAAGATGACAATGAGATTCCATCTCACACCTGTCAAACTCGTACAACCTCTGTGGAAATCAGTCTAGTGATATCTTAGAAATCCTGGAATAGCCCTATCATAAGACTTTGCCATACCACTTCTGGGTATACATCGAAAGGATTCTTCACCAATCCACAAGGATACCTCCTCATCTATGTTCATAGCAGTTTTATTTGTAATAGCTAGGAGCTGGAAACAACCCAGATTTCCCTCAACTAAAGAATGGATTGAAAAAAAAAAACTGTGGTATATTTACACAATGGAATACTACTCAGCCATCAGAAACAACGAAATCTTGCAATTTGTAGTCAAATGGATGGAACTAGAAAAGCTCATCCTGAGTGAGGTAATCCAGACTCGGAAGATGCACATGGCATCTATTCACTTATAGTAGGATTTTAGCCATGTGGTACAGGGTAACTATCTTACACCAATACACCAAAAGGCATAGGAACATAGACCTTTTTACCTGTTAGTGGGACACTTTGCCCTAGTAGAGTTGTCATATATGCCCAAAGTGCAAGAGGCACTCATATGCCTGTTGAACTGAGGGTGGCTGATATGTAGGGGTAACCCCCTCCAGAGGAGTAGGATAGGTGGGAGAGAGGGGAGAGGATGGGATGGTGGGATTGGCAGGGGCGGAGAGAGGGGACTGTGATGGAGATGTAACTTGAAGTAATAAATAAACAAACAAACAAAAAACTAAAAAAAGAATGATAGGAGGAAAATAGAAAACTTTAAAATGATTCAATGGATCTAGTAAAAGACAGGAACTCAAGAATGAATGGTGTCAATGAATGAGTTGTGTCAATAGGCTATAGAAAGCAAATAGCAAAATGATAGATTTAAATCAACTTTGTTAATAATTTACAGATTAATGATTTTGATTAAAAAGTCAGAGATTGTCAATGTCTGTAGTCATCAGGGAAATGCAAATCAAAACAACTCTGAGATTCCATCTTACACCTGTCAGAATGGCTAAGATCAAAACTCAAGTGGCACCACATGCTGGTGAGTATATGGAGAAAGGGGAACAGTCTTCCATTGCTGGTGGGATTGCAAACTTGTACAACCACTTTAGAAATCAATCTGGCCATATCTCAGAAAATTGGGAATAGTTCTACATCAAGACCCAGCTATACCACTCTTGGGCATAGACCCCAAAAATATCTCCACCAAACCACAAGGACATTTGTTCAACTATGTTCATTGCTGCTTGATTCGGATAGCCAGAAACTGGTACTAACCCAGATGTCCTTCCACCAAAGAATGGATAAAGAAACTATGGTTCATTTAAACAATGGCATACTACTCAGCTATTAAAATAAAGGGAATCATGAAATTTCCAGGAAAATGGATGGAACTAGAAAAGATCATCTTTAATGAGGTTAACCCAAACCCAGAAAGATACACATGACAGGAACCTAGCATAACTATCCTCTGAGAGGTACCACCCAGTAGAGGATCAAAACTGATGCTGAGACCCACAGCTAAACAATAGATGGAGATCGGGGGTCTTGTAGAAGAGTGGGAAGAAGAACAGAGGGATCTGGAGGAGACAAGAACATCACACGAAGACCTACAGAGTCAACTAATCTCGGTCCCTGGGGGTTTACAGAGACTGAAGCACCAGCCAAGAAGCATGCATGTCTGAACCTAAGCCCCCTGCACATTTGTAGCTGATAGGCAGTTCAGTCTTCATGTAGATCCCCTAGCAAGTGGAGTAGAGATAGCCCCTGACAAACTCTGTTGCCTGTTTGAGGATCATCTTATCTTAGATGGTCTGCCTTGTCTGTCCTCTGCAGAAGAGGGTGTTCTTAGTCCTGATGTGACTTGAAGAGCCGCGGTAGGTTGATAGGAGTGGGTAGTGTCCCTTTTTCTGAGAAGGGGAGGGGAAAAGAGGGAGAGGGTGGAAGGGTGAGAATAGGGAGGGGGCTACAATTGGGATGCAAAATGAATACATGAATAAATACATTTTAAAAAATCAGAGATTGTCACAAAAAAAAAAAAGCATGAGGTACGAGCTACCACAGCCACCTAGCATTTAATTCTTTACTGTACATCTTGCTGGGATTTTTATGGGGTTAACATAAACTTTCAAGATTTAGAGTGAGATTCCCACAAGACTCTCTCTCTGCAGGACAAGTTCACACTCATTTAGTCAGGCTTTCATTGTGTCTTTGATAGCACTTCCTCACAGTCCTTCCAAATCTCTTTTCATGTTTGCTAACAATTATTTTGTCACTATCACTTCATGAAGAAAATTAGGTATTTATTTTTCCTATCATATCTTTTATTCATAGCTGTTTAAATTTAGAAGACATTCATTTCTTAATCTTGTATGAAACTGACAGTACATGAAATTATTTTTAAATTGTTTTCTCCTGCTTTCAGGTGTTGATTCAATTTGTGAGAAAATAAAATTTTACTACTTTCATATTTTACATTTAGCTTCTTTTATATTTCATAAAGCATAAAAGAAAATTCTAACTGTTGAATTCCTGTCTAGAAAAGAAAAAGTAAAATGATGTAGTAGAAAATTCTGAACCATTTTTTTCTTTTTCATTTTTCTTTATTTTTTTCTTTTCTTTTTTTCCTTCATGTTTTGAGACAGAACTTCTCTGTGTAACAGCCCTGTCTGTCCTGGACTTCCTTTGTAGATCAGGCTGTCCTTGAACTCACAGAGATCCACCTGCCTCTGCCTCCCAAGTGCTGGGATTAAAGGCTTGTGCTCCCATGTCCAGCCTGAATCATTTTCTATTCTACTTGTTTTTGCTATTCTTTTTCACTTTCATTTTGGTTTAATTTGTCATTTCTCTAATGACATAAGGGAAGAATTGTGATTACTGATTTTATATATATTTTATATTGTATAGATTTGTAAAATATAAATATCCTGCAAGTATGCTTTAACATTAAGCACAAACTTTCTCACAGTTATCAGTACCATTCCACTCAAAATGTTTACTAATTTCTAACATAAAGCCTTCTTTGACCAATGAATGTTTTTTTTTTAAGTTTTGGTCATTTTTAAAGTGATTTTGTTTTTGTGTTGGTTTTGTTTATTGAGATAGAGTCTCCCTTATCTTAAGCAGGCCTGAAACTTCACCAAGCTGCCCAAAACTGATGGGGAATATTGCAAACCTCTGGTTTCTGTCTCCTGATTGTTGAGATTATAGGTGTGAGATAACATGTTTGGCTGACTTTCAGATTATTTAGTGATATTGTTTAGCTGCAAGAAACTGGGGCTTTTAAAGATATCTTGTTATTCCTTTGTAGTTTAGTATTATTAAGGTAAAAAAAAACTACTCAGTATGATTTAAATTATAATTGTGCTGAGACTTGCTTCATAGTATTCTAGTTTGGTGAACATGCTATGTACTATTTTCAGTAATTGAGTGTAAAGATTTTATAGCTGTCAATTAGATGAAGACATTTGATACTCATTTTTAAATCTTATTTTAGCCATATAGTACAGGATAACTATACTACAACCAATGCACCAAAGTGAACATGAACATAGACTTATTTTCTGTCAATGAAACACTTTGCCCTAGTGGTGCTGCCTTGTAGGCCCCCAGTGTAGGAGGAGGCTCTTGGCCCTCATATGACTGCTGAACTGGGGTGGGGGACTGTTATGTAGGGACACTCCACTCCAGAGGAGTGGGATGGAAGGGTTAGGGGGTAGAGGGTGGGAGGGTGGGAATGGGAAGGGTAGAAAGAGGACACTATTATGGACATGTAACCTGAAGTAATAAATAAATAAATTTAAGAAAAAATTATGGAAGACAATAAAAGAAAAAATAAAATAAAATCTTATATATTTGTCTTGATTAGTTTTTATACACTTATTTTATATATTATTCAGAGATAGATGAAAATTTCACCTCTAATTATGAATCATAATTATGGCAATTTCACCATTAGTTCTGTCAACTTCTCAACTTATTCATTTTGAGGACATAGTTTTAGATACTTAATTTCTAACAAGAGTGTCAGTCTCTTTCATAAATTGACCACTTATCATTCTTAAACATCTCTCTTTTTCTCTGGTTGCTACATTTGTATCTATTCTGCCACATACTATCACAATACATAAATATTTGGTACTTATTTCCACAGTATATATTTTTACCCTTTTATTTTCAATCTCCATGCCTTTACTATTACAGTATGCTTTGTAAAGAGTATATAACTTAAAATTACAATCTACATTGTTGTGGCTTTCTGAAATTCTTTCTACTTAATAAAAGTAATGAGTTAGTTGAAATTAAGCTCATCATACTGACTTGTATTTTTTCTTGGAAAAATCTTATTTTTTTATTTTAAGAATGCTTTCTTTGCATTCTGCATTCTTGTTGGAGAACCAAGTCACTTTTATTCTATTTACCCTTCTTTTTTTGATATCTTACCTACAGCTTCTTGTGTACATGTGTACTTCTGTGGTTGCTGTAAAGATTACAATGTGAATCTATAACCTATCCCAATCTCCATTCAAAGAACTCCATTATCTCAAAAATAATGTAAGGACTTTAACAGCATTTTCCATTCACCACTCCTCTGCCCGTTGTGATCACATGAAAGAGTTCCTATGAACTATCTGGTGTTGCCCACCTTCTCTTTACACACTCATACTTCCTTCTCTGTCGCTGCTTAAAAGTCTCCTGAATCCCAAATTCCATCTTGGAATTTGCATTCTAGAGAATCGATCTCCCACAATCAAAGAGTAGCTATGGCTTTTGTCCACCATTGGAAATCGTTGATGTGATTTTTCACTTAGACTATAGCCAGTCAATCTTTTCAAAGTCTTTGTAAGATAAAAGGCTTGTCTCTATTTTTGTCCTCTGTCGCCTTTTCTTTGTCAGTCTAGCGCAAATCACAATCCTCCTTGTTCACTTTTGTCTGTGTCTTGGGTATATCAAGTGTTCCCAAATGCTGCGTCCTAACACCCTATCATTTACACGTGCAATAATCAAACATTTTTGAACAGCACAAGGACGCTTTGTCTGGAACTTATGTCCAAAAGTTCTGCCCACAAGTTCTATGGCATTCATAGGACAGACAAATAGTCAATTACATGGAAACAGAACAGTGAAGAATGCAGACAGTATAGTAGAAGGATACACTGAAGAAGGAGTGTTATTATGATAACTAGGGCTTGGGAGAAAAATTCATTAAAGATTCAGATTTATGAAGAAAACAATCCTCAAGATAAGTCTTCAGAGAGAATTATGCATTTACTGGGGAGACAAAATGGAGGGGGAACTTCCAGGGAAGAAAAACTGTAAGGTTTCCACCTGGAAGTTATAGATGTATAAAAATTCTGGTATGACCCCACACTGAAAGCATTCTGTTACAACTAAACAGAGTAAAACTCTGAGTGTGTGTGTGTGTGTGTGTGTGTGTGTGTGTGTGTGTGTGTGTGTGTTCGTGTGCATGGGTGCGTGCGTGCGTGTGTGTGTGTGTGTGTGTGTGTGTGTGTGTGTGTGTGTTCGTGTGCATGGGTGCGTGCGTGCGTGTGTGTGTGTGTATGTATATATGTATAAAGGGACTGGAATATGAGATAAATAGAAAAATTGAGCTTAAGATAAAGCTCATGTTTATTGTCCTATGTTCAATCTGGAAATTTCAAGTCCATGTTGTATTTATTGAATTTGTAACACATGTTTTATGATACTCTGTTTCCACAATACTTGGGTAAGTACTACTACTGCCATGTATGTAACTTCAAGCTAAAAATGGTAATTCATTCGTCTTTGAGTTCTTCCAAAATTCAATACATTGTCCACGTGCCACAGTGCTCATTAAGTAGACTTAAAAGTGGATGCTGGGATGGGAGATATGGCTCAGTCATACAAACATGAGGACGTGCGCTTGGATCCCAGCAGTCATGTGAAAAGCCAAGTGTGGCAGTGAACATCTGTAACTCAAGCAGACAGAAATGGGAGCTCACTGGTTAGCCAGAACCCTGACTGAACTGCTGAGCTCAGATTTAGTTAGTGACACCATATCAAAAAAAAGGTGAAGAGTGACTGGGATATATGGTTTCCACATACATAAGCACACATGTGCACCTACATATATGAGTATATACACAAACATGTATACACATATAAAACACATACATGCATTTTGTCATAGTATGTAAAATTTTAACCTTGATTTTCAACTTGCTTTGATTGATAACCACTTAGATTAAAGTATACCATTGAGCCGGGCGTGGTGGCGCACGCCTTCAATCACAGTACTAGGGAGGCAGAGGAAGACGGATCTCTGTGAGTTCAAGGCCAGCCTGGTCTACAAAGTGAGTCCAGGACAGCCAGGGCTACACAGAGAAACCCTGCCTCAAAAAACAAAAAATAAGTGAATGAATGAATGAATAAATGAATAAATAGAATAAATAAATGAATTAATGAATAAAGCAGACCTTTGCACATAGCTGTGAGGCTCTTTCCACCAAGGACTGACTGAGGAGAAAACCTTCCTTGTATTTGAATTATATCATCCCATATGCTGGGGTAGTGAAGGTATAAAAGTCAAAACAGGAGGAAGCCAGTATCATAGATATTCTTTCTCTGATTTCTATCTGTGGGTGAACTTCTCTGTGGTAGAACAGGTGTCACTATCCCCTTGGCTCCAAGATAGACTAAAACCTCTGAATCTAGAACCAAATTAGCCCTTCTTCCATTAAACTGTTTATATCAGGCATTTTGTTACATAACAAACCCTTAATAACATAGTGCTGAAATAAGATACAAGTTATGCATGTCTTTAGTAATGACTAGAAAGATGATACAGAGCGGGGTTAGCACTGCAGCCAATGGGCCAATGCTGACCCAATGTCTGTTTCCATAAGGCTGTCATCTGTGATACATATTTTCAAATAACTGAAAATAAAATCAAACCTAATATGAAAAGTATGCGAAATTCTAAGTTCTGTTTTCAAAAATACAATTTAATATTTATGTACTTTCTACCTTCCTGCTAATAGTATGCTAAACATTTATGATATGGGTTATGTGTCCTATAAACTTAAAATATTTTTTAATTAGTTCTTCATGGAAAATGTCCCCCAACTCATGCTATGGAAAGGAAGGACCACAACCTTTGGGATAAACTGGATTTGCTTTTTTAATACTGTCTAAGTCTTCACCAATTATATCAAGTAAATGCTTAGCATCTCTGAATTTTAAAATAATTATTTTTGAAGTGTGTAAAATAAATACTATGTGGGACAGGATACATTTCAACACGCATGTTTTCCCCCATTAACATGTTGTTAGAGATACTCATCTGAAATCTAATCAATTACATAAACATTGCATGTACTGTTAGAGATCCATGTTCAGTGTTTAGCCAATTGAGAGCAAGCAAAGAAAAGAAAGAAATTATGCTTAGTAGGGTTCAGGCTTGTGCAAAAAGGATTTCCACACAGTGGTCCATAATTCATAACTGATGTGGAGAACTCTGGTATTCAAGCTGGTGTTTAAAAGACTGAGAACCTGTGGTGGTTTCTGTTATGATTGCTAGCCAGCCCAGCCTAAGTGAGATCGTTTCAAACTGGAGACAATTAGGACCATAGAAACAAACATGAATATGTGACTTTGCATATGGTGACTGGCTCCTTAGGAACTGAGCGAATTGGCTAGTGAGTGTCTGTTGTCTCAAACGCTTCATTTGTTTCCTGCATTACTGATGTTCAGGGCATGTTCCTAAGGAAGCCAGGCCTTCTGTGACACTGCCTACCGGTGCATGTGAGATTACAAAAAGCACCAAATTAATCCTCTCACCCACATTCATCGATACACAATCTTTCAAAAATTTAGAAGAAATGCAACAAAACAAAGGAGGGCACCTTTCCTTTCACGTGCATTTGTGTCTTTGCTTTCTTCCTTCTGCAGCTCTGCTCTGCTTATTCCCAGGGCTGAGTTCTGGGCTTGGCATACTACAAGTGCTTAATAAATGCTGATAGAATGAGCGGCAGAGTTTAGAGAGAGAGAGAAAAAAAAAAACTCATGAGATTGTTGTTAAGACATGGGAATCCGAACTTCCTGCCTATTGTTTTATCCTTTAGTGGTGTAGAAAAAGCACTTGAAATCTTCAATGCTTCCTTCATCTGTGAAATAGAAAAGATCTCTCCTGTAACTCACAGTGATTTGTAAGCTTGCCGGTAAAATGCATACGAACATGCATTTTGTAACAGTAGATGACTTTAAGTATGATTTTTATTGTAAATGAGAAAAGACTTATTCTGTTCTTGGTCTATTGGTTGAAGATCCAAATAAAGGGAAAAAAAAGGCAAGAGAATGTTAGTTACCTCAGTAAATTTGGCTAAAATGACAGAATTTTTATTTTGGCAAGTAGCATGTGAGTGAATGAAAGATTTTGGAAACATGTTTTCAAAACTAATGTTTTCCAGTACTGTTATTTTTCACTTGTGCAATAAATTTGTCTCTGATTCACTGCATACAAATCATATCTGTGTATCAAATCAAGATTAAATTACACTAAAATGAAGAGTAAAGAGCCAGAAATTCTTCAGTGCTTGGAAAATGTTTTGTTTAATGTAGCTTATTTTCAAATCACTTCCTAATTTATTTGGTACCATATGGGTTCATGAAATCAATATTTTACTAGCAGCATTTACACACTAATGTAACTTTTGATGATATTAGTGATTTTGCTCTAATACAGAAATTATTCTTGCATATTACTTGCAGAGTAGGAATAGGATACAAAACTAAAATACAACAAGTAGCTAATTGATAGGTATTAATAGAGTTTCAGTTTGAGATTTCTGTGTCTAGATATAATTGAGTAGCTTATAGTCAAACAAGAAGTTTGTTCTAGCAGGGATACTTTTAAAATACAAATGAAGTAAGATGATGATGTTTGAGAACAAGTAAATTCATCAGCACTCAAGAGCTCAATGTCTCAAAAGAAAAGAAATCACATTAAAGGGAACCTGATATTTTATGTCTCAGAAATATTTTTAATATTCAAAGAAATGCAGAGTAAAAGTGAAGCAAAGACTGGGCAGAGAGGCTCAAACCCTAGAGAGGTCCTTAGCAGTCGCATGTTGCTGAGGACAAGGAAGATGGAGACTTTCAAGGTATAGGATCTAGTTCAAATGCCCCCTTGGCATGGGGAATTTCTTAGAACAAAGAAAAAATTGAAAAATGGATCAGGGCTCACAGAAATAAGGACAGAGGCTCTAGTCTTTCAAATTACTTATTTAATTGAGGCAACATCTCCCAAATCTTAAGGCATATCTCAATAAAGTTATCTTGAAACGAAGACAATGTCAGCCAATATCTCTACAAGGTGTTCCGCACCCGGTGTTCAATTAGGGTTTCAGTCATTATGATAGAAGAGAGAAGACAGTGAGTGAAAGGACAAAAGACTACCCACATGAAACAGTCCTGATCACTAAGACATTGCTGTTATCAAGGGCACATCAAAGTGATTCTGATTAGTGTGCTTTGAAGGAATACTTCAAGGAAAATGAGAATATACAGGGATTAGATAGGTATTCCTAGAGATTTTTAAAAGTGCACACTTTTTAGTTAAGAAGACAGCATATAACAGATGCAGGAATTTGAAGATATACCCTGGCAAATTCCAATGTGCATAGTTCACATATCTACAAATAATGACCATAAAATTAGCTTAACTAAAACTAGTGACTCACCAACATGACTCAAATCAAGTTAATACAATATACTAATAGCAACTGAATATTTCACTGCCAATCTTACAACAAAAACAAACAAACAAAAATCTCCATGCAAGTAATGGGTGTGATTTCTGACCAGTAAACTAATCCCATCCTTGCTAAAGTCAAAATGACTTCAATGTGAGCTTGACAACAGCAAGCTCTCAGTGACTGGAACTATTTCACATTGTTAATCCTTTCTGTTTTCACTCACTGTCTTCTTTCTCCTGAATGAAGCTTTGATTTGACTTAAACAGACAACAGTTCACATGGTGTGCTTTCAACTTGCCCCCCCAAGGAAAAATACGTGTGACTTTCATTAAAATAGGAAAGCAAACAAAGTGAAAATGCAACAATGAAAAACGGTAATGTTGGGAGTGAAGTCTGATTAACAACAATGGGATTTAGGAAGGAACCAGCTCTGAGAAGAGACTAGACATTCAGGTAGAGGGTTTCAGTGAAAGGGAAGTTGCCACCAGAAATGGGGAATATACTTTTGATAAAAAGAACAAGACTTCCTAAAGCAGTGCTTTTCAACCTTACTAATGCTATGACCCTCTACTATAGTTCCTCATTCTGTGGTGAATGCCAACCATAAAGTTATGTTTATTGCTAATTCACAACTGTAATTGTGCTACTGTTTTGAATTGTAATTTAAATATTTTTGGAGATTGAGGTTTTGCCAAAGGGGTAATGATTGATCTACAGGTTGAGAAATGCTGAACCACTGTCTTAGAGGAACCAATGTAATGGAAAAAGTTCATGCTAAAGGAATTCCTGGGGGTGTTTAATAACACCAAAGAGTAAAGAATAAATGACAGAAACAGGTCTGTGGTTATCAGTATAAGCAAGACATAGAAAATTCACCGTCATAAAGATACTAGCTTTGTCATATAAGTCACATAAGAAAAAAAGAGTCACATGAGGAAAAGGCAAGCAAAAATAAAGCCATCCTGATATCTTTGGGCCTTGGCAAAGAATTCTAACACACTCATTCTCTATCTTGCCAATGTTTTAAGTCATAGTGAACTTAAACATATGAATAACTAAAATAAAAGAACATTGAAAGTGAAAAATCTTTTAGGGGTCATGAAACAATTAGAATCTTCTGATTTATTATTATTAACTTTACATAGTTATTTTGTGATCTCACAATACCATGTGAAGCAAGGACTGCCTCTCTCTCTCTCTCTCTCTCTCTCTCTCTCTCTCTCTCTCTGTGTGTGTGTGTGTGTGTGTGTGTGTGTGTGTGTATAAGAAAATATATATGTGGGATCAAAAGACAATTATCAAAGTATTATTTTAAGCTATCAGAAAAAGAAACACAAATTTAAAACATAATTGTAGTTCGATTGTTGAAAACTTGTGTAGAATATCCATAGCCCTGAAAACAAATGAAAATGAAGAAAATAATTAAAAATGAAAGTGCACATTTTTTTGGTTGGTTGTATGAAAAGTTAGGAAAAATGGTAAGCCCTAGCAAGACTAAACAAAATAACAATTGATTATAAAATTCATATAAAATTTAAAGGATAATAATTGAGATAGCTAATACATTCTGAAAGAAAATAGCTAATCTTTAAGACTTATACCATGGGATTTTTAAAAATTGACTAAAATGTTCAGTACTAAAAATGTATTAATATTTCAAAAATATATGAACTAATGGAGAAAAGTGCAGAATCAATAAATAAACTAGAGTGTCAATAAACAAGCCAGTGTTTGTATACTGCTGCTGGTGTTTGTCATAGATGATGTACAGCATAGTGGGTCTGAGTTTGATTAGATCAGTTCTAGATCTACTGAACATTCACAGGGCAGAGACTGGCAATCTCTGCCTCACTCAATGTACAAAAACTCCAGAGGAATTGTACATGTAAATATGCAAAAGCAAAAAATAACATTTTTAGAAGTTAACACAGGAAAGCAGATCTGTTAGAAGGTGAGGATTTATTACACTGCACAATATATACCAGGCACAAAGAAAACAAATAGTTAAACACCACTAAGATTTTAAAATTAGTTCCTTTAAAGGTACCCTTAGGAGCAAGGAATAGGTACTCAGCTTTGTAAGACAATGAAGAACTTGAAAAAGAATTTGCATTCAGAAAATTATGAACATGTTATATGAAATAAGAAAGTGCCATGTAACCCAAATGGAGAACTGAATAAAGTCTTGACTATATGTATTAAAGACAAAGAAATAACAAAAAGTGTGTACAAATGGCCACTATCCATAGAAAACACTCATCTCATTGATTATCTAGAGCATCCTGAAGGCACAGAAGGATAACTTCAACTGCCCAAAAGGGGCAAAAATTAAAACCTAAGATACCAAGTACTGATGAAAATTTAAGGTAACTAACAAATTAACAAACTTCTTTTAGGATATAAATTATTATAACTACTTGGAAAATTATTTGCAATTTCCTATCAAAGCTATCCTACCAATAATCTATCATTTCTAAAGGCACCCATCAGTTTACACATGTTCACTAAAAGAAATACACAGAAATATTTATAGCAGAAAAAATTGTAATAGGAAATATAGAAAAATTGCAAATAATCCAAATATGGAATATACCATATAAGTAATCAAGCCTTCTTGTTTTGGAATGTAGATGGACATTTTGACTAAGGAAAATGGTAGGAATGAATTTCTTGACTAAGAAGATTAATGAGGAAATGTTAGACACAATAAGAACACAGTATACTTTGTTTTGAGACAGGTTCTCTCTATATAGATCTGGCTGTTCCAGAACTCTCTATGTAGACCAGACTGGCCTCAAACTCACAGAGAGCTGTCTATCTCTGCCTCCTTAGCGATGGGATTAAAGGCAGGTGCCACAAATGTCCAGTAAGAACACATTATAATGTTTTTCAAATAAGGCCAAAACTGGAGTTGGGGATGTGGTTCAGTGGGCACAGTGCAAGCCTATCACGTGTGAATCCTTGCCTTCCCCTAGCAACACGGGATAAGCTGGGTGTGGTGGTGTATGCCTGTCATCCCAGCACTCAGCAGGTGGAATAGGAGGATCAGGAGCTTAAGGTCATCCTCAGCGGCATAGAATTTGAGGACAGCCTGGGTTGGCCCGAACCCTATCTCAAGTAATAAATAAAAGCAGTCAGAAATTGTGCAAAAGAAAGAAATACTAGATATGTTTGTGACTCAACCGACAAAGGGACTAGGAGAGCCTTGCAACAGTGATATTAAGCACCTTTTCCCCTGGTTTCTTTCGTAATTAGGATATTTGAGCTATCCATTTCTAATTTTATATGTTTTTGGGTACATATTACTTTCTTAGAGTAATTACTCATATGGAAGTCCAAACTTCAGAGAGAGATGAAAATAAATTTAAGATGTAAATACTTTGAGATAACAAGAGGAAAAAAATCTTTAATAAATCAGTCAAATGCCCAATTTTACCCATACACATGCACACATGTGTCTCTATTTACAGACTTTACAGATAGGCATTTGGGTTACTTACTTCAAGCCAAATTTCATTGTCCTTCTGCAAGTTATATCTAGACTTCTCTCTGCTTTCATCCTGGGCTTTCTTCAAACTGAAGACACATGGAAACCAGCCAGTAGAGAGATGATGCAGGAGTGGATCTGGGTGGTGTGAACTGCAGGTCTGAAATGCAATTTCAATCCCAAATTAAGAGTGGCATTCAGTGACATGTTTGCATGACTAGGAGTTTGTTTTAACTATCCTAGACCGTTTTAGACGGTTGGTATCAAGAGGTCAGAGCTTCACATTTTATTTTTAAGTATCTCTAGGTATGATACCATTGGGAAGCGTTACCTTTAAATTTGTATCAATATACAAAGATCTATTCAATTGTGGTTAAATATACTCTTAATTATGTATCAATATACCAAGATCAATGCCTATGTAGCCCAATATAATCTTAATATTACGTCCATATGCAAGGGTCAATACCATTGTGGCCAACTATAATCTTAATTTTGTATCAATATACAAAGATCAATACCGATGTAATCCAATACAATCTTATTTTTGCACAATAAACAATGGTCAATACCACTTTAGCCAAATAAACTACTAATTTTGTATCAATATACAAAGGTATAAGGGCATATTCAATAATCTGCCCCTTCTTCTTGGACCTTCCTGTGCTATGTCTATATCTCATTTTTCTCAAGCCCATGCACTCCTACATAGGAGAGGAAGAAGGATACAGAAAAGGAAAAGTAGGAATTCCCTGGGGCTAACCTCCAAAACCCATTAAGACAGGACCATTTATCAGCTTGTAGTCTCTTCCCCTACATAACAGAGTTTTCAGTTATCCTTCAAATAACCAAAAAGAAGGGCGGGATAGGAAGGGGGAATAGGGAGGGGTTTGTTACTGAGATGTAACTTGAAGAAGAAAAAATAAAGTATTTAAAAAAAAAGAAAGAAAAAGGAAAGTGAATTAAAAAAAAAGAGTGGCATTCAGGAGGTAATTAAAGTCAAGAAAGCTCTCTAGCACAAATCCAACCTTTTGTTTTTCAAATATCCCCAACTTCAGTTTTGGCCTTCTCTCTTTTAAATGCCTAATGACCACATCAGTAAATGTAGAATGCAGAAATTAGATCACAGAAATACCACAATTCATGTAAAAGAATTCCTCAGTGCTGTAATCCTCAAGATATATGTTGCTAGGGTAGAAAAATACACAGGACAATTCTCTGTCCATCATCAGTATGGGATCTTGCCCAAAGAATCATTCTGGCACACTTCAGGTGACTGATACAAGGATTCACTTTGCAAGTCTTTCCAGAGTGAGGGTTAAGGCCTAACCAATCAGCATCAACTGACCCTAGAGGGAGGATAGGCAAGGAGCACTTGGCTGAGTAGAGAACTCAAGAAGCAGAACTCCAGGAAATGTCTCCTACTTCACTTAGAGAAGACATTCAGACTAGATGAAAAGCCATTTCAGAGTGCTGTCATGAACTGAGAATCACCAACTTTCCTGGCTTTTGTCATTGAGCACCAGACCTCCAGACTTGGCAAAAAGAATGTGGTAGACAAGGCCAATTGTCTCATTGTATCTTCTTGCCCATCACCTTTCCATTATTGAACATCAACTTTGTTCAAAGTTATCCAGTTATGTAATTGCTCATTTCATCAAGGTTTCCCCAATATAAGGGTGACTAAATAGATTAATAAGATATGGGTAAAAATCTAGTGTTGGGCTTCCAGAAAAAATTATCATTTTCCCAATAAACATCAGAAAAAACATTCAGCTGGCATGCATAAACTTCTCTTTAATCCTTCTTCCCTGTTGAAAAGCTGATTGCTAGCCCTAATATATATATATACATATATACATATATGTATATATATATATATATATATATGTGCACATTTACTCTTTACTCTTCACTGACCTATTATATGTAAAAGATATAAACAAATCTGGGCCCAAAGAGGTTAAGTGATTCATCCATAGTCATGTAAGAACAGTAATGCTAGTGGATACAGTTGTCTAATTCACACTCTCTGATTTCTTATTGCTTCTTTTATCCATTTGCACTAGCCCCCACAACACATGAAGTCCAAATATAGTTTACAATAGCCTCATGTCTATGTTGAACTTCAAGATGCTTGCATATGCCTCGAGTTGCTTGATAAAAGTTGTTGAGGTCAAGTAGTGTGCATGTGAGGTACAGGGTTTTGGTATTACTCTAGAAGATTTTTAGCTTGCTCTGATCTCAATGGAGGGTAGGAATTGACTGATAACATCTTTAATAAAGTGCAAGCTTCCTAAGCATCTAGGGACAGCTCTGACTCCATTCTTCTGGCTTAACTTACCATTGAATAAGGTTCTCCTGTTACAAGAGAAACAGGACACTTCTTCTTATCTTCATGGTCGGAATAAGCCTGGGTAGCCCACTGGTCCAAGTGTCCTTCAGGAGTATGGAGGCCACAGTCTATGATGCTGGCTTCCTTCTCAAAAGGTTCACAAATCCCATCTCCTTCAAACCTGTAGCAAAGGCTTGGCTCCCCTGACAAGAAACATGTATGGCATTTAAGAGATTTTTTTTTCATATGTTTTAGGGAAATTGTAACAAGGTAATGTTTCCAGTAATTCTTCCATTAAAGACAATTCTGTGATTTTCAGGGAGCACAGTATCCACCAAAACACCAATCCCCACACTCTTAGAGAAGAGGGATAACTCTTTATGAGGAAGAAGTGGAATCTACTAAAGTTATAGGAAAGATTTTAATTAAGAGAAAAGGGTAAAGATGGAAAATCACTATAAACTGGGTGTATAATTTTATTTTATCAATATTGTTTTGTTTTAATGGTACAGAATCTTAAATAGTCCAGGCTGGCTCTGGGCTCTTGATCCTCTTGCCTCTTGAGTGTTAGAATTGCAGGCATATACTACCATGTCCAGCCAAGTTATTTTAGGTAAAGTTGAATGAAACATAAATGTTAGAAATATGCGGGGCATAGGAAAAAGCATAAATGGAATTCAACTAAATAGTATAATGTAGATGTACTTGAATCTCCTTCATAGTTTTTAAATATTCAATTATTTACAGAGTTCTTCACCAAATTATGATTTTTGTCAATTACTCTTGTCACTGAGACTTTTTTTCCTCTGATCATGTAATTGCTCAGAAACTATGTGAAACGTGTTGTATACACTCCAGGTCATATAGACAACAGTTCTCTCAGCTTAGGACTATCATGAAGTGTGTGGTTTTCTTTTCATTACTACCGTTTGCTTTGTAAATGAGAAATACACGTCTAAATGAGTTTGTGTGAGTTGAGAAGTGATCCTGACAATCTATGGGGCTGGGTTTGAGTGACCCTTACATAATACAGGCTTATGCCTCTCTCAGCTTTGTACCCTGTACCACCTCATACTGAAGCAGAGCAGACAAGACAGGAATATTTGCAGGAAACTGTTGGAATTGTAAGGTGAAGTTGAATATGCTGGGCAAATTCCATTCCTCCATATAGGGAAGTTCCTACTAAGTAGACAGTATTGCCCATTGGTAGACTGGCTTTCCACACTGAGGGAAGCCAGTCTACCAAAATGTAGGGAAATTAATGTTAACAGCACAATTCAATGTCCCATATCTACTTAAAGTAACAGGACATTGAAATAGAATTAAGATTCAAAACAAATCCACACTATTCAGCACCGGCTCAGTAAAACTATTGCTAAGATTTATTATTGCAATAGCATGCTTTTTCATTTTTTTCTTCTTCATAGAAACTCCACAGGGATATTCTGATAGTTTGTCTGCTGCTCACCAACATACAGTGTTTATTTTCCTTAATAATTGCCTCACATATGAGACTCTTCTGTGGTAAATCTACTTCTGCATCCCAGTGTAAACCATCCTTTAAAGGACATAGTTCTAAATCCATTTAAGACATTCATCTACAGTCTGTTAAATTTATGTTACCCCCAGCCCCTAATCCAGCAAGTGTACATTTGAAACAGCCTTCCCAAAAGACCCTTCTCTCTGCCTTTGTTATTATTTATGACAATTATATATGTATATAATATATTTTCTATCCATAACTCAGGGATTGCCCCTTCTTGTTTCTTGCTTTTTCTTTTAACCATGGAATAAAAACCATTTTATTTTTTTGTTTTGGGATATGGTATTTTTGGTTTTTTATTTGTTTGTTTGCAATTCCATAAGAAAATAATAAAATACTTTAAAAATCATATTTAAGATGGTTTCTTCAAATCTAATTTTTTGAAAAACAGAGTAAAATCATATGCTTAGTGTATGATAAATTTATTAATCGAAAAAGATGTATAATAGTAGAATACACCACATCAATTTAACTCAGTCTGTAACTTAAATATAAGCTTAAGAATAACATTTAAGTATAGTTAAAGTAATTGAGATATAGTCTTACTGGAGTTAGAGGCTGAGAAAACATGAGTTCAAGGATCAAATGTGATAGAAATAACATGAATTATGCTCTTGAGTTAAATGAGACTTGAGCTGCATTGAAGATGGCACAGTGTGTGGAGAATGTGTGTTTATTTTCAGTATGTGACCACTATGTGGCTACAAAGAAGAAACGATACAAACAGAGGTGGCATTAACAAATACCTTTGCAAAAAAGAGGGGGGTAATTGGCTCTGTGTAGTCTGCACAGCCAGACCACATCTGGGGTGTTGGATTCCTTTCTGGGCATTGACCATACAAAGAGTGCCAGGTTAGGGTAAATAGGAAGGGGTCTGGAAACCTAATCACATGAGGGGATGTTTGGATTGGAAAGGAGAACAGTGAAGAGGCATTTCAAATATCTGAATGGTAGTCAAATAAAACAAGAAAAAGGTGTATTCGCTGAAGCTTTATAGTAAGAAAATCTCATTTGTTGAATATAACGGAAGTTAAGTTCCAGGGCCAGCTTGGCAGGGTCTTTGTATGCCCTTTGATGAGTTACTAAGATGATCTGAGCCTCAGTTTACAAAATGAAAACTGGGAGACAAAAATTTTATAACAGATAAGGCCATCGTTAAACAGAATCATCTATTTCAAGTACATTTTTCATTGCCAGAATTATGTAAGCAGAAGCTATGTGCCCATATCTCAGGATTGAATAAAAGTGACTTCTCTAAATGTAAAACTGGACTCTAAGCTACTCCTGGTCCAGCTATCTGGAAGAGATGGGTCTCTTTCAGATCTTAGTACAATTGTAAGGGGAGTTAGATTAATATAAATTAGATTTAGTGAATATCTAAGGGGTTCTGATAAAGTCTCTTAATAGGGGGTGTGAAGATCAACTTGGCAATGGGCAATTAGAGTATCAACACATGGATTAAAAACAAAGTTTATGGCCTGGCATTGTTTTCAGTTCTGTTGGAGATCAGCTTTTCAGTCCACCAGCATTTTCTCCATCAGATGATACAAACTGCCTTGCATCTCGTCGTCATTAGCGTGGGAACTCTCTAGCATCTGAACTCTCAGGTCCCACCCACTTTGTTCTTAAATAGGGTCTCTCCTTGTTTCACCTGGCTTCAACCTAATCTGGGCTCTGCCTGCTTTGTAAGGCTATTAGCATCTGAAAGCATGTATGGAAATGGGAAATAGTCGCATCAGAATAACCTTTCCATGGATGTGTTCATCATAACTAGGGGGAGCATTGTGTGCTACCTCTCAATGCCATGGGTTTAGATATGAAGTTTTCTAGCTATAACTTATCACAATTCATTCCCAGGACAGAAACACCAGGACCCTCTGCTGACCTTTATGATCTCATCTATTAAATACAGACATAAAGAGATATCACCATGCTTTTCATCTGGCTTAGACTATTCCTGACCCTAAGTGATATGTAGAACCTGTAGATTGTTCTGCTTCCCTGGCATCTCAGTGTGTGCATGAGGACTCAAGAGAAGGCCTTGGTAAGGTGAAGCTGGGGACCAGCACAGTCCATTCAGTATGAAATTCTAGGTCTGCTCTACCTTGGCTCAGATCCTAACTAGTACTTTCAGGTAAATAAGCAAAATTACATCATGTAAGCCTTTCATCCCTCCGTTTAGTTTCTTCATGGTTAAAGTGAGGATTAAATTAATTACTATATGTGAAGTATTTGGTGTTATTGCTTTAAATCATCATTAAACCACAGGACACCAAGAATTCACAAAATAATGGACTGATAAAGCTCTAAAAGACAAAATCCCCATAGACTCACCAACACAGTTGAAGCCTTCCTCTAGTTCACATGCTTTCGAGCAACCATCTCCATTCAGCAGGTCTCCATCATCACATATCTCCCCCCATACTCCTAGAAATATACGTTTGGGCATACATAACATGACTTTCCTCATTCAGCTGCCATCAATTCTTGCAATCTCTTCATTGTTATTTGAAAATTAAAAGCCATGCAAAAAATAGATATTTAAACATTTACAGAAAAACTTAAACAAATAACTAAAGTAAATGTGCTTTCAGCAAAACAGTGGATGACCATGGTCAGAGGGCTGTAGCAATTTCTAGAAATCAAATGTATTATGGCTCAAGAACATTCAGGAGAACCTCCAAGGACTCAAAAGTGTGCCTGTCAGTATCTCCACCAGCCCTGTGATAAACAGAGTCTTGGAAATAGCTGATTTGTATCTTTCAATTTTGGTGTATTTATTTATAATCTTCAGTGATTTACAAAAGCAGTAGCATTGCTATATACTAATAACCAATTATGGGAAAAGAAATCAAGAAAACAATCCCATTTAGAAGGCAAATTATAAAACATGGATAAAAGAATCTGAGTAGGACAACAAACACACACACACACACACACACGATTCATATGTAACCTGGAAATCCTACTTCTGAGTATATCTAAAGGAAATGGAATTAGTATGACAAAGAGATGTCTGTACTACCATGTTCATTGCTCAAAATAGCTAAGCTAAGGAAACCACCTAGGTAGCAATCCGCTGGTGGATGGAGAAAGAAACTGAAACACATCCAGTAGAATACCATCCAGTCTCAAAAGAAAACGAAGCTCAATTATTTGGTGCATCATGGATGGAGATCGTTATGTTGAGTAAAACAGCCACACAACAAAAAGGATCCTGTGACCTTCTTCATATCTTGGATAAAAGAAGTAAATCTCAGACACATGGAAAGTAGGATGGTGGCCAACAGAGAGTGAGAAGGGCAGAGAAAAGGGAGCAATGAGGAGAGGGTAATTGATGTATTCTGAGTTACAATGACGTGGGAGGAAGTCCTGGTGTGCTATTGCTCAGTGGACTGATTGAAACAAATATGTGTAATGTATTCAAGAAGCTAGAGAGAATTGGAATTGTTTTTACTGGAAGAAAGAGACATGTGAAGAGAAGGGATATTATATTTGACTAAATTGGTATTGATTTTTGTATATTGATACAAAATTAAGATTATATTTGGCCACAATGGTATTGACCCTTGTATATTGATGCAAAATTAAGATTGTATTGGGTTACATAAGTTTTGATCTTTGTATATTGATACAAAATTAAAATTATATTTGGCCACATTGGTATTGATCTTTGTATATTGAGGGTAATGCTTTTTAAAGGTATTGTACCTAGTAATGCTTAAAAATGAAATGTGAAGTTTCGGCCTTTTGCTACCAACTGTCATAAACTGTTTAGGATAATTAAGAAATGCAAACTAATAGTCAGATAAGCTTGTCATTATGTTAGGTATTAAGACAGTCTATCACAGTTATTTTCTAAGCTAATCAGAAATCAAGTTGCTAAAAGATAAGCAACATTTGCTTATCTAAATATAACAGATAGATAGGGCATCTTCAAAAACCTCAAGAGATCTGCAGAATATGGCATTCAAAGATATTTTCTTAACTTAAGATTTTTTGATATTGAGACATGTCAGCTCCTGACAGCATCCCCTATTCTACTCCAAGTAGAAGATGAGCATCAAAAAATCTCCAGTGGGAGATGGTTGAATTAGTGGAAAACCCCCCTGCTTCAATTGTAGACAGAATGCTGTCCAAAAAGGACAAAACCTGGAAGCAGGTAAGTCGACAGCCTAGCTCTGCCAAGACAGGGTAGGCAAGTCCTTCATAATTCTTGCTCTACAATCAATGTCTGTCAGAGAAATGGGGCCAAATGGCTGAAGATTGATGCTGTAATGTATGGAGAGAAAATGGGAACTGTCCAGGCAGCCACTGGTATGTCATTTCTTAGTTTGGGAAGCTGCAGGCCCTGTACTTCCTACAAAATCAGATATATTTATCCCTCTCAGGTCTCTGAGGTGGTTGAAGAACAGATAGGTAGAGTCTCATAATTAAATTTTGAGTTGTTTAGGAGTCAAGAGAGTGTTATAGATCTATAAATTGTGTTGCAAGTTAGTATGAATGTTGAGTCAGATGTAGAACTTTAAACTCATGGAGATGTTTAGATAGTAGAATGTTAAAGTCAGGTGCCAAATACATATGGACTGGACATTGGGAATGTATGTTAAGCCATATAACCCTCATAATTGTGGCCTATTTATTTCTGTTGTTTTGTATTGTATTTATTGTTATAAGAGAAAGAACAATATGTTGGACTGAAAGGAGGAGCTGTTGGGGGGGGAAAAAGATATACCTTAAACTTAAAAAAAGGGAAGAGAAGGGGGAGTTGAGGAGGAAGAGGGTGGGAGGGTAGGACTGGAGGTGGGAGTAGTAGGGAGGGGATTGTGGTTGAGATGTAACTTGAAGGAATAAAAAATAAATTATTAAAAAAAAGAAAAAAAGTGACATGTGAAGAGAAGGGTATGTTTAGCCTATGTAAATATTATACAATTTATCAAAACATCACATAGGATTATGTGTATTTTTAATGTTTTATATAAAAGATTTAATGCATTTATTAAAACAACATTGACCAATTTAAAAGATAGTTGATTTTACTGAGCACAGAGGCACACACTACATGGGAGGCACATAGAACATTCCAAGTCAGCCCTGGATACACAGAAAGACCTTCACTCACAAACAGCAAAGCCAACAAAACAGAAATAGCTAATCGACAAGAAGCCCTGCCCGTCTGTGTCATTTTATTTTGTATTCATTTTATCTGATATTTAAATCAGTTTTCATTTAATCATTTTTCTCTGTGAAGGTGAAGTTATAAAATTCAGTACTTTGTAGATGTGAATCTCTTGTCTATATGTAACTAGGAGATTCAAGTAGCATCAGTTGTGGCTGTCTTAGTCAGTCAATGGCATAACCAGGGTTCAAGTCACTGTTCTTACTTCCTAGTGGCATACACTATATATTACAGGGGGAAAGAAAATGTTATCTTTGAACCTTAGTTGATTACATGTAGGTCAAGATAGGTAAGTTATTCTACAATGGGATTTTCATAAAGCATGCTATGAGAACAAAATAGAAAAAAAATTAAGTTGAAACTTACATGAAAAGATGAGACTTGGCAATTAAAAAATGGTTATGGTTTACAATTTTTCTCCTTAACATTGAAATATGTTCAAAATGGCTCTATATTTTAGCTACCTATATAAAGGAATTTGGGATTCTAAAATGTCCTCAGAACCTGCATATCACAAATAGCTTTAGTCATTATCCAAAGCACACTAAGGTGACAGATTGAAGATGAATTAGAAATAAAGATGTTTATAAATAGATTAAAGGTATAGTCTTGATCCAAAAACATAGCAATCATATTTGAAGTTATAAGATGAAACTGGAGACAGGAATGAAAACACAAGGTTTTAGGTTTTCTACCACTTCCAGGCCCACCATCACACCCTTTCCCGCGTCTCGCACCTATCCCACTCCTCCAGAGTGGGGTGTCCCTACATATCAACTCCCCTCAGTTCAGCAGTCATATGAGGGCTAAGAGCTTCCTTTTGCACTGGGGGCCTACATGGCAGCACCATTAGGGCAAAGGGACTCACTAACAGGTAACAGAATCTATGTTCCTATTCCTTTTGGTGTGTTGGTTGTAGGATAGTTATCCTGTACTACATGGCTAAAATCCAATTATAAGTGAATAGATGCCATGTGCATCTTTCTGTGTCTGAGTTAGCTCACTCAGGATGAGTTTTTTCTAGTTCTATCCATTTGACTGCAAATTGCATGATTTCCTTGTTTCTGATAGCAACAATCTTTTAAAGATGTATTTATTTCTAATTTTTATTTACATTTTGTCAGTATGCATGTCTCTGTACCCGGTACCCATAGCAGCCAGAAGAGAGTGTCAGATCCCCTGAAACTGTGGGTACAGACAGTTGTGAGCCAGCTTGTGGATTCTGGGACTTGAACACACATCCTCTGGAAGGGCATCCTGTGATTGTAACCACTGAGCCATTTCTCCAGCCCCTTCATATTCTCTTCATACAAGGCAATATGTTTCACTACAGAGGGACTACTGCCCTAGGTACCTGGTCTACCACCTGACATTCAGGAAGCACCCAAAGCTCCATTCCTTGTTTACTTGTGTATGGAGAGATGACCGTTCTATAGACTTTACACTAATGTTTCCCTGCTGGAGTCTAGGATGTAATCCTGGAAACAGGCAACTTCACAATTTTATTCTGAAGAAAAGGTAAACAATAATACAAGCATATTGCATATTATTTTGTACAGTACTGCCCAATAGAAATATAATGATAGTCATACACATAATTTTTAAATTTCTAGTAGTCACTTAAAAAGTAAATGAAATTGGTAGAATTGGCTGTAATACTGTTTCATCCAACTCAGGATACTTAAAACATTAACATTTAAATTTTTTAAACATTTATTTATTACTAACATTTAAATCTTTAATCAATATAAAATGATTGATGAGACATGTAGCATTCTTTTTGTATCTCAAAAAGATTTAAACTGCATTTTAATGCATTTTCACTTAAATCTCACTTTAAATATTTGCTTGACTTTTACTTCAGTTTCATATTCGTAGTTGAAAAAGTTGATTCATCTATCCAAGTTGTCTCAAACTTTCAAGTTATACTTAAAAGTTTTCCAACAATTAAATTGAGTTTCTGTTTGAAAACTAAATTGCCCTAAATTAAATCAGAATAAATATTGCCCATCTTAGCTGCATTCACCACATTTTGAAGTCTCAAGTGGCATGTGTCGCTGATGTCAGGTGAGCAGAGTGTATTGAGAAAACTAACTACAGAATGAGTGCTGCTCACAATGTCAGGGCACTCCTTGGCCTTAATTTGATAGTCTTCTGTCTGGAATCAAGTAGGTTCTTTTTGCCTAGGTATTGGAGTGCCCCAAGGTGAAGCACAGCTGGGATTCAGAAACGTCTCCCTTGGACAACAGTACAGATTATTCAACCAAGGAATACAAACAGAAGCTTAAAAGTTAATTTTGACACAGAATCTTGTGAGATCCCCTAGTAGAAAATTGCTGCCTGTAGTTAAGCTGCTTCAAGGGACGTGAGTAAATATGGTTACCAAATTAGGAAAATGGACCCGCAACACTTTCTGCTACATATGCCCAGGCAAATGGTATCCTAAAGCCTTATGCTGGCCACAACTGAAGACTGTCACAAAAAAGAGCTAACATACTGAGGATGAGCTAGGGAGGAACAAGGACAAATAAGTGAGTTTTATATATTTAATTGATTTCTGTTGTATTTGTATGAGAAAGAACATTCAGTGTTTATACTTTAGTGCAATGGAATAGGATCATACCATAGCTTGAGTATCTCAGAAGACCAAGAAGATAAGCCATGTTCAGGGATCAGTAGTTGGATGGAGTCCCATAAAAGACTAGACAACTGAATATACATTTTGCTGGTCTGAAACTAAAACATGGACCATCTTAATTAGACACAGAATTTGGTGATGCTTCATGCTTTGGCTCCCAGATTTCCACTCCCAGCAGCTTTATATGAGTATTGGTTAGGTGAATATGAAGAGCAAGTTGGATGAGGACTGACCTACTGCCCTGCGTGTCCTAAGACTGAATATATGTCAGTCCTAAACTTGTCCAAGTTCCAGGCAAACCAGATGACTTAATTCCCTAGACTGATAATACAAGCCAACATAAAAAGGATCGTGGAATGTTAAGGAACCAAAGGAGTAGTTGTATATTTCCCTTGATTGATGTTTTACAGAAGGGCTGGCAATTGCACACTAAGTGGGCCAAATAAGTAACTCCCTTTCCTCAAATCATATCCACTTAGTAAAACTGAACAAGCAGACTGTTGGCTCAGATTACATTCTCCTTCAGTATTATTTACTATCATTTGCATAAATTCCTTTTTTACCTCACTGATTGCAGCTCTTCACTGAGGCCTTAAGAGGGCCTCATGGAGATGGTTAGAAGGTAGAAGGTTAAAGTCAGGGGCCAAATATGTATGAACTGGACATTGGGAAGGTATACTGGGCCATTTAACTCTCATAAATGTGGCATATTTAATTCTGCTGTTTTGTATAGAATTTACTGTTATAAGAGAAAGAACCATTTGTTGGAATGAAAAGAGAAGCTGTTGGGGGGGGGGGAAGAGGGTGGAAGGGTGGGACAGGTAGGGGGAATAGGGAAGGGTTTGCGACTGAGATGTAACTTGAAAAAAAAATAAAGTACTTATAAAAAAAAAAAGAGGGCCAAAGAAAGTCAGCCCCAATAGCTCAACATTGTGCGGAATAAACCCCTTCAGCGCTATGCAGAGGGGCCAGTGACCTCTGGAGACCCCGGATTTTGTTATTTCTACATGAGACTCACGCAGTCCCTCGCTTCTGTGCATTTTAAATTTGATTCAAGCTCAAACCGAGCTTGACCCTCTTTGAGCAGAGGTCAGTGCTACCTAACTCACACTGTCTCCCACACAAGCAACTCACCTTGCCACCTTCCCATCACCACAGTAAGGGTCTCCATGGATATGGCTCAGAGGAGGTGAAGCTTCCCCGATTTCCCCTCCAGCTTCAGCTTGAACTTGGTACTGATACATCTGCCCCGGCATGACCTCCCTGTGGAAATCAAAGAGTTTGTGACCGTCACATCTGCAAAGTGGCATACCCTGGGTCCTTGGTAGTTGATTCAAGTAAGTTTAATGGAACTACTATGTGAAACATGCCAACTGTCTGAAACAAAGATTGATGCACAATCCTAGGAGCAGCCTCATGTTTGAGTAAATATTTATTTCTATCGGCCCCTTAAGTTCTCCACTAGTAAATGTATTAGTGAATACTTGGTGAGTTAACAATGTAATAGTCCCTGAGAACCTAGGAGGATGGCATATAGTGTTTTAAGATAATATAGAACAACTATTGAAAAATCAGTCATCTATATTTTTTAAGTAATCAAACTAAGCAAAGATTAAAATTTCAGTGTGTGGGCTCAATCAAGTCCCTTCTTGGATTTGTGAATCACAGTTTTCTTAAAACAGAATTCTTGTCATGGAAAGACTGGGACAAGTATTTCATAGAAGTAAGAAACAACTCATCACTACTTGGAAGAGGTCAAAAGGAAATGTAGCTAGAAACACATTAAATTGGTCTCTACCTCCAAATACCAAGAATGAAGTTGGTACAATTGACCTGAAAGATTGAAGGAATTTATCAGGCTCTGGTCCCTGGTATACTGATTAAGTGGTGAGTGTCTGACACAAGATACTTATTTAGTGGGAAAAGGGCTCATAGGTAGGGTTGCTAGTTTCAAAGATAAATTCTGTCTTGTCTTAATTTTATTCAATGCTTGTCCTGATTTGAAAAGTATCACCCAAGTCAAGATAGGATATAAATATTTAGAAGGGCACCATCTCAACAAATTACTAGGACTGCCAGGATGGCCAGTATGCCAAGACTCTCTTTTCCTTAACAGACTCTTTAGCGTAATGACAGCACCACCACCCCATAATCTGATGTAGCAACCAGCAAACAGAAAACATCTTGGGGTTTCCAAAATACCTGTAAAACCTTCTATACTGGCTTTTTAGATGTATTAATAGAAAAGACACCTAAATATTAAAGACTCTCCTAAGTTTCCAAATTAGTTTTTCCTTTAGAGAAAGAAACCCTCTCCTGAAGTGTGCCAGATGTTACTAAAGCAAACCCAGTTTTATCCCAATCAACGTTGGTGGTTGGTTTCCTTTATTGGGTGATTTCTTGTCAAATCATGCTTAAAAGTCTTATATTGCTCTGTGGCTGGGGATAGGAAATGTTACTGAGTGCTTATTCTTATGGGGAAAATACTACAGCAGGAAACTCAGGTTTCCCATGAGCTGAGTCTGAAAGGCAATGTTGATAATAGAAGATGGAATCATTTGAAAATGGGTTTTGAGTCCTAGGATGCCAATTTACTAGCTCAGCAACCAAGTATAAGGCAAGCCTTAGCTTTCTACCTATAAGACAGGTTATTATTGGCCTTAAATATGTATATGTGAATATCATTATATAACAAGTGTCATATCAATTGCCTGACTACAGAATCTAAATCATGCTAATTTTCCCTTCTCAATGCACCTCATGATCTGAATTTCACTTATATCTATTTTAAACCATCTTTTCTATCTTCTGATGCTAAAGAAGAAAACAACCACGGGAAGAATGCACTACTGTTCAAATTGGACATTTTCTTCCAGGTTTTGTAGCTGTGCTGGATTGTCAAATGTCCACTCCAGCCAGGACGCACATCTCTACTTTGTGTGACAGCTGTCTCTCCTTTTGAAGAAAGGGGATTCATTATTTGAAGCTAGAATCTTCCATGTAATGTTATCAAGAGTAATTTCTAACAGAGACTAGAAAATTACAAGTGATGGGGAGTTTGCTCTCCCTGCTTCTAGGAACTCTCCTGGAAATGGCCATTCATCCATGAGAAGCAGCCCAAGATCGGGCTTGAGTGATCATCAGGAAAGGGGTCCTCATATTCCCAGCCATGTCAGCTGTCTCAGCTGAGGGGCCCGATGTGTGTTATGATATTATATTGGGATCAAGCAAGCAGTCCCGAGGATATCAGCCAGCCCATGCATAGAATAATGAAATAAAATTTGGTATTGTAATCTTATCATTTCTATGTGGAAAAAATTAACTAGTATGCACTCTCTGATAACACTATTGTGCTCTTTTAGGCCCTCCAGGCAGTCTCTAGGAAGATTCTAAAGCGGGGGGGGATTTGCCTTTGACTATACCAGCATCTAAGGCAGACAATAAACTCTTACCCCAGTCTGTCTCTAACAGTAAGTACAGTGCCAGGAGCACAGTAGAATTCACTAAATGTAGAAGGAAAGACATTAAATAAAATAACTGATAAATAAGAAAGTGAGAGGAGGAAATAGGAAAAGAAAGAAACATATATGCATTATGGATGAATCATGAAGCTGTGTTTAACATATGGAAGATCTGTGACCTTTTACCATAGTTATAACTTGAAAATTATGGAAGCCATGTTGATTGTTGGAAATCTATAAGAAGGAATCCAAACTAAAGTTGCTACAGACAGAAAAATCTGATTCAGATCAACTTTAGTACTAATTTTACTCACTCAACTGAAAGATCTCATACACTAACTTCCCCTTATCATAATGTCATTAGCAGTCAAAGTGCTTGCTTTCCATTTTCTGTGAAATTTTTCTTCATTTAATATATGCCATTTAGGATAAACTCTCCCTTGAAATTCTGAACTCTTCTCCAACTAAAAGCATCCCAGAATATTAAAAATGGAAGCACAGATAATCAGATCGAAACAAGGTCCCCAGAAGTGCCATGGGGTGCACAACTTACGTGTCTGTGAACTTCCTGTGCGGGTGTGTCACCACCATGGGCAAGCCGCTGGAAAAAGGAGGCTCCCGTCGAATCTGGTAAGTCACGGGCCTGCATCCGGAACACAAGGGACTGTTGGGCTGAGAAGTCAAGAGAGCGGCATCCATCTCCATGCGTTCATCCAAGGTGTACACTTTCACTCCCGACACCTTTCCATCCAGGTGGAGCTTGATGGTGAGCGGTGTGTCACAGAAGGTGTTTAAGGGCCCAAGGTGCACAGATTCTTTGTCTTCTAGCAAGATCTGTACATCAAGGAGTGCCTTGGAAGAGTTCGTGGAGAGGTAAGTGACCCAGAGTGTGAGGGTATCAGCTTCAACTGGGTGTTGGAAAATCAACTCCAAGCTGCAGCCTTCCACTGGGCAGGGCACAGTCATATTCATGTGGTACAGGTGGAGCTCGGGACTCCAGGCCTGCAAGCTAGGCTCACAGGGCTGATCCACATCAGGAGGCCCTGGGGAGATAAGAGGAAAGAGGCTTCAGGAACCACTGTTAAAATCATGAGAAAGAGCAGCCCATGTCAGCAGACAGAAGGATGAAGGAGATGTTAGAATTCTTAGAGAAAGCTCATCACTTTGTGGCTTGTCTCTTAAGCACTCCTCAGGACAAAAGGGCAGAAGGAAAATGCCTGCTCCCACTACTCTGTCACGTGTTCACAGTGACTTTTAACAAGAGAAATGCATGCAGAGAAATGAAGCCCTATCCTTCTAAAACCAGTTAGTAGAGAATGATCTATACTTAGTTTATTAATAACTACGATATGCTAACATTTCTAAAGTCCAATGCTGATTTCAACTTATTGTTACATTCTTCCTGGTCCTCCTCACTAAAGTTTTATTTCCTGAGTTCCCACCTTGGCACTGTGACTTAAGTTAGTCAAACCTTAAAATCATGCATTACAATCTCCATTTCAGTTTAAGTACTTCTCTGGAGGTAGGTAATCACATGTAGGAAACCAGGAAATACAAACAAACACATGGGATAGGGCAAGAAAACTTAGAGCTCTTCAGCCAAGTGAAAATATAAGGAAGAAAAAAATCAAATATCACAAACATATTCCAGTCAGATCAGGGGCAAGAATCCATATGTGTCATTTTCTTTTTTTTAATCACATGAGGGAAATTGAACTAAAAGGATTGAACAAGGAATTGACATAATGGAGGCTCCTCCTAGACACTGTGCCAGAGGCTGTGAGTCTTGATTTTCTTGCTTATAAATAAGTACTAATATGTAACAACCACATATTAAGTTGCTTGTGTGTATGAGTTTAAAATATGACCTGGTCATTTGCCCTTCTAAAGCAAAAGTAGGCCAATGTTTCTTAGCAGAACTTTCCAATAGTTATCTTTAAATAGTAGCAAATCACAGCTTCCCACAGTCCAGAAGCAGCAGCAGAAACACTTCTGGTTAAAAGTTTATTATGACCTCATGTGAAATATGGAAGAGAAGCCCTGAGAGTTGACTTAGTTTCTATCAAAATACAAGAATTAGTATCCACAACTTCAAATTCAATTTCACTGTGTCACATAGCCTTAAACTCTCCCCCAGATTAGAACAAATACAATTCTGGGCCAAGGAGTCAGACCAGCATCAATGTCCCAGCAGTAAACATTTTACCATACAAAGGACTCTGTGTGGACTGTTGGTCTCTGGAAAAGTTATTTCAGTGAGTTTCACATTTACTTTCTGTTCTTCCCCAAAGCCTCTCTTTTGAAAAGATTCATATATGATCAGTCCTGCCAATCATTTCCATCCAGCTTTCTCCTTGTGGCTCTGTCACTTGAATAACTATGAGCTCAAGGTGACATTGGGTGCTCATTGTAGACTTGTGGGTCATTTTTGCAGTTTTTCTCATCACAATCAAGGCTGAACATTAATTAAAATAGACTTTTTCTAACACACCTTTCTCAGTAGTTTTGTGTATCTTAATACCTACAAAGGGGAGGTATGTTCAGAAAATAATGATCAGGTGGGCATCAACAACAATGGTGAAGAGGCACGACAGTATTCTCTTTAATCCCAGCACTCGGAGGCCGAGGCAGGTGGATCTCTGAGTTTGAGGCCAGTCTGGTCTACAAAGCTAGTTCCAGGACATTCAGAGCTACACAGAGAAACCCTGTCTTTAAAATGTAATGACAACAACAACAAAACAAAAACAAAAGCAAAGATCCACAACCAAACAAACACGATGGTGAGGGCAGAAGTCAAGCCCTTTATTGTGAAGGGCTAGAAGCCACGCCAACAGCATTTTCTGCACTGGCAATGAAAAGACTCGTGTTGAAATTTGTCTTCAAGGGGATCCAAGATGGTGGCGGCCTGCGCGGACATATTTTGATTTCGGGGATAACAGTCAGAAGGCAGCAAGTACTGCAGGATGCTCTACAAAGGGCACGACCCCTTCTAAATCTCACCCAGCTACACAGGGACCATGGAAGATCCCGGGGCAGGACGCTCCTTCCCACTCTCGGACACGCAAGGAAGCCGCTGGACCCGGGAATCGGGATCACCCATCCCCCAACAGGAGAGACTCCCAGTAAGTTCCAACCTAATACCCAGCGGGCAGATTCAGAACCCACGCAGAGATAATCCCCACCCTGCTGGGCACTCCCAGGTCTCACACACACTATCCAACTATCTGGTGAAAGGTTGGAACCCTTGGAAGTGAGCGCAGCTCTGCTGCAAAGTGCCTTCAGACTGCAGATCACAGTCTGTGATGAAACTGACCAGTTTACAAGCCGCGGGAGCAGCAAGGCTATTGGAGCTGAACTGCAGATTTACCCACTACAGGAACCAACCCCGGGGTAAACTGCAAGTATGTGAAACTGTCGTATATCGGACTTTTGTACTAGTACAGGCCCTTCTGGCAGGGAACCAGAGCTCACTTATACACAGCTCTGCCACCTGGATTAGTTAGGTCTCCACCTGGGAGGCGGGGCTGAATGACGCATCTTAAAGGGGTGGAGTAAGGCAACTCGAATCCTATACCAAAGCGCCCCCTTTGGACCCAAGACCAGAAGGCAGCAAAAAAATTCCACATGGCCAGAGGCCCCAGGCCAAAAAAAAAAAAAAAAAAAAAAAAAAAAAACAGAGCGAAATGTCTCCATCAAAAGAAAGCAATGCTATTCTGTCCAGCCCGAACCACCTCACCACAACTGAAACGCATGAAAACAATGACAATTCTACAATATGGAAAGTGATAGAGTCCCTTCAAGAAGAACTTAAAACTATGACGGAATTCAAAGAAGCCACAATTATACAAGTCAAACCAACGAATAACACCATTAAAGAGTTCCAAGCCAAGATGATTCAGCTTGAACAGGAAAAGGACAAAGCAATGAAAGATCTCCAGGCAAAAACAAGCAAACTGGAGAAGGAAATGTACAAAATGAACAATACCATTCAAGACATGAAAATAGAAATGGAAACAATAAAGAAAACACAGTCAGAGTTAAAACAGGAAATAGAGAATCAAGAGAAGAGAACAGGAACTACGGATGTGAGTATGAAAAATAGGATGCAAGAGATGGAAGACAGGATCTCAGGCATGGAAGATTCGATGGAAGAAATCAGTACAACATCCAAAGAAAACGAGAAAACTAAAAAATATCTCACCCACAACATCCAAGAAATCAAGGACTCAATGAAAAGATGGAACTTAAGAATTATAGGCATAGAGGAAAGAGAAGACTCCCGACTCCATGGTCCAGGAAATATCTTCAACAAAATCATAGAAGAAAACTTCCCAAACCTAAAGAAAGAGATGCCAGTAAAAAAATCCAAGAGGCTTAAAGAACACCGAACAGATTAGATCAGAAAAGAAACTCTACTCACCACTTAATAATAGAAACTCCAAATGTAGAGAACAAAGAAAGGATATTAAAAGCTGTAAGAGAAAAATGCCAAGTCACATACAATGGCAGACCCATCAGAATCACACCTGACTTCTCCTCAGAAACTTTAAAAGCTAGAAGGGCCTGGACGGATATCCTACAAGCCCTGAGAGAACATAGGTGCCCAGACAGACTACTATACCCAGCAAAACTCTCTATCAACATAAAAGGAAAAAACAAGATATTCCATGACAAAATCAAATTCAAACAATATCTCCCTACAAACCCAGCCCTACAGAAGATCCTAGAAGGAAAATTCCAACACAGAGAAGATAACTACACCCAAGAAAACAGAGAAAATAGAAACCTCCACAGCAACTAAACAAAAAGAAACACAAGACGACCAACTATACCAAAATAATGGGAAATAACAACCCCTGGCCACTAATATCCATCAACATCAATGGACTCAACTCGCCAATAAAGAGACACACACTTACAGCCTGGATCTGTAAACAAGACCCATCTTTTTGCTGTATACAAGAAACACACCTGACTATTGAAGATAAACACTATCTCAGAGTAAAGGGCTGAGAAAAGGTTTTCCAAGCAAATGGACCCAGGAAACAAGCTGGAGTAGCCACCCTACTATCAAACAAAATAGACTTCCAATTGAAGTTAATAAAAAAAGACAGAGAAGGGCATTACATACACATTAAAGGAAATCTCCACCAAGAGGACATCTCAATATTGAACATCTATGCCCCAAATACAAAGGCACCTACATTTATAAAAGAAACGCTTCTAAAACTTAAATCGCACATCGATCCAAACACTTTAATAGTGGGAGACTTCAACACCCCACTCACAACTATGGACAGATCATCAAGACAGAAGCCAAACAGAG
>CAJQZJ010035392.1:314708-357746 GCA_907164525.1 Lophiomys imhausi | reverse complement strand
AGGACACCTCACGGAGACATAGGGAAGTCTCCTCATCTATGTTCATAGCAGCCTTATTTGTAATAGCTAGAAACTGGAAACAACCCAGATGTCCCTCAACTGAAGAATAGATTAAAAAATTGTGGTACATCTATACAATGGAATACTACTCAGATATAAGAAACAATGAAATCATGCAATTTGCAACCAAATGGATGGATCTAGAGAAGCTCATCCTGAGTGAGCTAACCCAGACTCAGAAGGATGCACATGGCATCTATTCACTTATCGTAGGATTTTAGCTATATCGTACAGGATATCTGTACTACAACCAACACACCAAAAGGAACATGGACATAAATTTCTTTTTCTTTTCATTTCTTTTTCTTTTTCCTTTCCCTCTTTTTTTCTCTTTCTTTTTCCTCTCTTTTTTTTTGTTGTTGTTCTTTGTTTTTGTGGGTTTGTGTGTCTGTTGGTTTTTTTTTTTTTAGTTCCCCCCCCCCGTAGCAAGGAGACACCTTTCACTGGCAGTACTGCCTCGTAGACCCCCGGTGTATGAAGAGGCCCTCAGCCCTCATATGACTCCTGATCTGTGGTGAGAGACTGGTATGCAGGGACACTCCACCCCAGAGGATCAAGATGGAAGGGTCAGGGAGTAGAGCATGGGAGGGTGGGTCTGGGAAGCAGGAAAAGAGGACAATATGTCAAGGATGTAACCTGTAGCAACAAACAAATTTACTAATTAAAAAAAAAAGCAGGTAACAACGTTAATACACTGTAAATAAATTAAAGGACACAGCCGTTCAACCTGGTTTTATGAACCTCCAAGTGTCGAAAAAGCGTAGAGCTAAGGTAAAATACAGGAGAAATGTGGTGTTAACCCATGCCTTTAACTTCAGCAGAGACGGGAGGAGCACCAAAGTGTTAGTGGACTTATAAATTCTAGAGTTACACGGAAAAGGGTGGTGAGGGTACACACCCTTAATGCCATCATTCAAGAAGAGTACACCCTTAACCCCAACACACTAGAGACAGAAACAGGCAGATCTCAGAGCTCAAGGTCAGCCTGATACAAAACAAACTCTAAATAAAGAAAAACTTTTATCCAGGAGTGGTGGAACACATCTTTAATCCCCTTAGACGGGAACCACAGGTCTTGGATCCCAATATTTAGAATGCAGAGACACACACATAGGATTTGGAAGGACCTAAGTTTAAAAGCTACTTACAAAAGGCCCACACAACACAAACAAATTGTCCTTCGAGACCTCAAAATATATACACTAAAGCTGGTTTAGCTCCAAAATAACAAAATAATTTCTTCTTTAAACCAGATTGAAAGATAACACTTTATATATTGTCAAAAACCAAATTTGCTTCAGGAGAAATATCACCTACCCCCCCCAAAAAAAAAAGAGGGTGATTGTCCCTGAGTGAGGAATAGGGCAGGGCTCTGTTCTTATCATTCCAGGAGAATCAAAGCATCCATTCAAGGAACCCAGGGACAACCGGACAACGGAAACCTCAGCAGAAATCAGAATCAGACACCAAAAGAAGACGAGTGACCCAGATGATTCAGCCTGACAGACTCCGTCAATAGATGTCTCCATCAAAAGCCTACAACCACAACAACTCAATATCGCTAAGACCGTTCAGCCCTACACAATGCCCCAGCCAGAACCTCAGTAAAGCCTGGAAGCTCAGCTTCTGCCTACAAACTCCTTAGGTCATCTAAACAGCTGAGAACAGAAGGACTGAACATAAAAGGATTGTATAAACATTTTTAACCATTTTTCCATTTTGGTTTGGGCCCCAAACAGGTTTACTACAACCCAAATCAGCAGGAAGTCATTTTAAGAGAGCGACGTCCCATACCCAGAGGGTGGGGAGGGTGTTTCTCCGCCCCCCCCCCTTTTTCGGTTATTTGAAGGACAACTGAAAACACTATTATTTAGGGGAAGAGATTACAAGTTGTTAAATGGTCCTGTTTAATGTGTTTTGGAGGTTAGACCCAGGGTATTCCTTCTTTCCCTTTTCTGTATCCTTCTTTATCTCCTATGTAGGAATGCACGGACGAGAGAAAAATCGAGACACAGCACAGGAAGGATCAAGAAGAAAGGTCACATTATTGAATATGCCCTTATACCCTTGTATATTGATACAAAATTAATAGTATATTTGGCTAAAGTGGTATTGACCATTGTTTATTGTGCAAAAATAAGATTGTATTGGTCTACGTCAGTATTGATATTTGTATATTGATACAAAACTAAGATTATGGTTGGCCATAATGGTATTGACCCTTGTATATGGACGCAATATTAAGATTGTATTGGGCCGCATAGGCATTGATCTTTGTATATTGATACAAAATTTAAGGTAACGCTTCCTAATGGTATCGTACTTAGAGATACTTAAAAATGAAATGTGAAGTTCTGGCCTCTTGATACCAACCGTCTTAAACTGTTTAGGATAGTTAAGAAAAACAAACTCCTAGTCATGCATGCATGTCACCTTGTTAGCTACTAAGACAGTCTATCACAGATATTCTCTAAGCTACTCAGTAATCAAGTTGTTAAGAGACAAGCAACATTTGCTTATCTAAATACAAGAGATAGATAGGGCATCTTCAAAAACCCCAAGAGATCTGCAGAATATGGCATTCAAAGATGTGGTCTTAAATTAAGATTTTTTTTTTGATATCATGACATATCAGCTCCTGACAGCACCCCCTATTCTACTCCAAGTAGAAGAAAAGCATCGAAGAATCTCCAATGTGAGATGGTTGAATTAGTGGCAAGCCTGTCTCTTGACATGTAAAAACTCCTTGCTTCAACTGCAGACAGACTGCTGTCCAAAAAGGACAAAACTTGGTAGCAGGGAAGTCGACAGCCTAGCTCTACCAAGACAGGGTAGGTTAGTCCTTCACAATCCCTGCTCTACAATAAATGTCTGTCAGAGAAACAGGACCAAAAGGCTGAAGACTGATGCTGGAATGTATGGAGAGAAAATGGGAACTGCCCAGGTAGTCACTGGTTTGTCATTTCTTAGTATTGGAAGCTGCAGGCCCTGCACTTCCTATACAATCAGATATATTTATCCTTCTCAGCTCTCTGAGGTGGTTGAAGAATAGACAGCTTGAGTCTCATAGCTAAATTTTGAGTTGTTTAGGAATCAAGAGGGCGTTCTAGATCTAAGAAGATGGTTATAATATTGATGCAAGTTAGTATGAAAACTAAGTCAGTTATAGAACTTTAAACTCATGGAGATGGTTAGAAGGTAGAAGGTTAAAGTCAGGGGCCAAATATGTATGAACTGGACATTGGGAAGTTATACCGGGCCATTTAACTCTCATAAATGTGGCATATTTAATTCTGCTGTTTTGTATAGAATTTACTGTTATAAGAGAAAGAACCATTTGTTGGAATGAAAAGAGAAGCTGTTGGGGGGGGGGAAGAGGGTGGAAGGGTAGGACAAGAAGGGGGAATAAGGAAGGGTTTGCGACTGAGATGTAACTTGAAAAAAAAATACTTATTAAAAAAAAAAAAAGAGAGAAAGAGCCATTTGTTGGACCGAAAGGGGAAACTGTAGGGGGAAATAAGATATACCCTAAACTTAAAAAAAAAAAAAAAGGGAAGAGGATGGGGGGTTGCGGGTGGGAGGATGGGACTGAAGGGGGAAAAGGGAGGGGACTGCGATTGAGATGTAACTTGAAGAAATAAAAAATAAAGGAAAAAAAAGAAATTTGTCTTCTAGATGCTGATATACATATGTGAGTATGTGTTTCTTAGATAACTTGGGGAAGGGACAGGAAATGAAATAATGAAAAACATCTCCCTTCTAGAGACTAGCTTAGATCACATTCACAGCACAAGCAGTACCAGTGATTAATAGACTCATAAAGCAGTGGACATGAGGACGATCCGTGTGGAACACCTAGTCCACCCTGCCCCCACCAAGACTTGCTCAGCCAGCGCATGAGTCTTCTCAGCAATGTGTTCTCTATTACGATTCTGACACAGAGGAGTAGTAAGGACTTTAGTTCACACCACCACGCACCAAAGCTGCTTCAGGGAGAAGTAGACATATGCAACATTTCCGGCACTAGCTCACCCTGAGGTTACCCTTGAGATGAGTTGAGTTTTTGGTCTTCCTGTGTTAAATCTCTGCCTCCTCATCTTGGCACATTCGCTTTATACCAATACAGGACACTCAGCATGCAGAAGCACCAGCAGCGTTTCTAAGACCATGGGAATGAATATTCGGCACGTCCTCCCACACCCAATGCGAAAACACACAAACACACACCACTTCTTCATCCACTACCTATGCTCAGTGGCCACTAAAATATTAGTCAAAAATCAATGGTACTTTACCCACAGCCTCCTCTGGAGTCCAGTAACCTGAAGAGTCACACACCCGCCCAGAGGATGCCTTGTGTACATACTGACGGAATGTCCCATCTTCAGTGCAGGCACCACACATACTGCCAGGAGCCCTGGAAAGAGGAAGTGTGAAGAAGGAAGTGTTCAAGAAACAAGCATATTTTACTACCTTGAATGCACCTGATCTTGTCTGAACCAACACAAAACCCCTTTCTATAGTAAATAAGTTTAAGGAAAGGCATAGAAAGCCCATTCCTGCCTACTAAAACAATGATTTTTAGAGTGAAGTCACTAACTATATGTGCTATAATTTTCAGTTCCCCTACCTTTATAGGAATAAGACAAAATGTGAAGTGCGATGCCCCTTGGTTCTTCATTTTCCATAGCAATGGATCATACTTCCTTATCAACACTGGATGGTATCATAAGCCAGCTGTAGCCTTACTTACCTCCTGCATTTCCTTCATAAACATTATATTTCTAGCACATGTTATGCCACATCATGATCCAAATATCCTGTGACCTTCATATCACTCCACAAAACAATGATCAAATGGGCTTTTCAAGCATGCTTGCCTAGGAAACTCTTTATTTCCTCACTTGTGGCCTTCAGGGTGCTTAGTTTTCCTGCTCTCTGAGTCTAGGACATACTTCTCTGTGTGTCCCCCTACAGTTTGTCCCTTCCTAAGGACAAACTGCTGTTTGGTGCTGCAGATTCACAGCCATCCTCCTGCTTCCTGGGCCTTTGAGTATATCTGGGTCTGCTCAGTTCTCACTGTGTCCATAAGAATCAGCACAAAACTGGATCAGGGGGGCCTTTGTAAATGTCTATGTCTAGTCTGTAGATGCCTATGAGATAACTCAGTAAATGAAGAGTTTATACAAACATCACATTTGGAGTAACCAGAATATGTAGAGGTAACTGCTTAGAGACATACTAAGTAACAAGGGCCAACTACTTCCTGAGACTTTTCTCTTTGTCATATTTAGAATGTTCTTAAAAGCCAATTGTGAACAACATATCTGAAACACTAGCTTCAAATCAAGGTAGCATATCAAGAAAGCATATGACTGGCAGATTAGTATCTGATAATACACTGGTAAAACTTTACTATTTAACAAAGGCAATAATTATGACAGGAACCCCCATCTTTTAAGTACCTTACATAACCTGGCCTTGTGTTTTTCATAATTTCTTTCTAATCTTTGTGATGATACCATGCTTACAAATGAGGAAATTGGAGCTCAGAAAGCTTCAAGTAACAAGTGCCTTAATTCCTTTGAGCAAGCTTCCAAACACCACCTAGTGTTCAGTACTTTGGCAATTAAAAGGTGTCCTTAGGCCCCACCCTCTGATTCCTTCAGTACTCATTCTGATGTGGACATAATTCCAAACCACATTTCTCTGATGCACTTGCCCTTCCGGGGCTGTTGCAGAGTGCGTAGCTGGGGCTCCTCTCTGACACAAGGATTCCAAATACCTACAAGGGTGAAGTAAACACCACTCCAGGCATGACACAAATTGCTGGGCATGTGACGTGAGTCTCTCCAACACACGTGCTAGGAGGCCTCAAATCTGTAGCCCACCTAGCCGAGGAAAAGAAAGCAAATTGCAGTCTTTTCTGCCAACAGTCTCTCGGCGAGCCAGTTCTGGTGTCTGCTTTATCGTAACATTTGTACCAGAGAGAGAATTGAAAGATTAAATTGTTTACACGTGTTACATAAACTGATGTAAAACTCGGGTTTGCATGGACCCACCCGGGACTTACTGTTCAGCTGGTCCTGCCAGAGCTACACAAGGTCACACTCGCAGGGAGATGATTCTTATACACATTGCATAGATGTATGCTGAATCACCAAAGGAACCCATGGAAGTCTGGGTGCTGATGACAATGCAAACGACTTTGTAGTGCTGTGGGTGCTAAATGATGTCATGCCTAAGTGTGAGTCAACGAATGAAGATTTTAAGAAACTGTGAACATCACTTTGAAAAAGAATCCACCGGCTTTACCATATCATCAGGCGGTAGCCCTGGCCAGACATGTACACATTTACAACACAGTAGGAGTTTCCCTCATATTATATTTTCCCCCATTTTGATATAGTTCACAGACAGTGGAGCACCTCTCTTACCTGTCAAACACAACCCCACTGATAGGAGGCAGCCAGTGGATAGTGAGGGACTTGTGGGTTTGCCCGATAACCATCGGTGGGATGGGTATGGGGGTGGGCTTTCGGCTTTCACGCCATTGCTGGTACACGAGGTCCAAGTAGCAATGCATCCGGGCCACTTGGTTTGGAGTGAAGCTGTCAGTGCAGTCATCATCTGTGGAGATGAGAAATGATGTGAAGGCCGTAACCTGTACCAGTGCACAAAGGCAAGGCGCTGCTATTGCTATCCAGAGTGCCCCGCATCTTGCGTTTATTAGACTCAGAAAACATTAGACCCGGTAAAGAAATGCATTCTTCTCTAGAAAGAAAGCCAGACGTGGGAAAGGGAAAGCAAAGACATAGAACTTGCTTTTCTCAGAAACGAGGTCATTACTACATTCTCAGGTTGTCCCAGGGTGAGACTCTGGTCATGAAGTCACAGGATTGTCCTGAGTCAGTGGTTCTCAACCCTCCTAACGCAGCAAACACTTTATATAGTTCCTCATGTTGTGGTGACCCCCCAACCATAAAATTATTTCTACTTATGAAGTTGCTACTTCATAACTGTTATTTTGCTGCTGCTGCAAATTGTAATGTAAATATCTGATAGCAGGATATCTGACATGCAACCCCAAAGGGTTCACAACCCACATGTTGAGAGCTGCTCTCCAAAGCTGGTAGTTCACTACTGAGCACACCACAAGGTGGCAGTGTTTCAGCAGAGGGTCTCCTGGCTTGTGTTTGGAATTACCTACATCTGCTATATAACCCCGTGACCATGCCCAAGGAGAGTGATATTCACTGGAGATGTTCAGCCGAGAAGAAGCTGAAATGCCAAGGTAGCTTCTGGGAAGGGAGTAATGGCCCCAGTCTTGTTTTCAAAGGCAGCAAAATGCCTGTATTAATTATATTTGAAAAGGAATGATCATCATTTCAAGCACTTTTCTGTTTAGAGTAGACCAAAAAATTCCCCATTCTGCTTCTCAACATTGTCTCTGCCACATTTATAGGTGGCACTTAAGGAGTCTTTTCTCCTAGCCTTTGCATCTCTAAGTCCACCTGTTCCTGGCTGAGGGGGGGCAGAGGTGTTGATGCTTATGAATTCAATTCATTGCTAACAACAATGAAATCTGGGGGAGGGGGAACATTGTAAGAAGTCACAGGCAGAACCAGCTAGCTTGCTGGTCTTTCTTACCCTCAAAACCATGAGCAGGGGCTGGTAGTTTGCCTTTCATTAAAACACAGAACTAAAAAATTACCTTCTTTCACCACTGGGGTAGGGGATAAAATCAAATTAGTTGTCAATTGTGTCCATCATTAGAAGAGTACTTAGTGTTACTTTTTGCCAGAAATAAGGAAGAGACACAGGTAAGAAGAACAATCCAGGAGATGACCCCAAAAAAGTCAAGGCCACACAAAACAGTTTTCTCTTTTCCCCAGGGCCAAAAAGGTACCATTTTAAAAAAATGAAATAGTAACGTACTGGGGACAGTAAGTAGAAAGTAAGCTAAGAATCAATGTTGTGTTAGAAAAGAATCTGATTTTTTTTTTTACATAGATAGTACAAGATAAAAGGTTTTTAGTGCTTCAATTAATCAAGCCAGTTTGTTAACTCTCTGTAAAATAAATGAAAAAACATCTCCACCAAGAGACCTAACACTCATCACTATCAGACTAGAGAGCCTTAAGGGTAAATGCATGAACGAGAGTCACCATGCTGTAAATGGTGAGCAGATCTCAAGAGGGTTTCTTATTTTGATCCATTTCATTCAAGACAGAAATGTGTTTCACTTTCACACACTCATAGAAGAGAATCCAGTCAACAAGACCCTGTAATATCTCAGCATCTTGTCAAATACTTCAAACACACGGAAAACAAAGAGATATCCAACACAAAATATACTTCTACTCTGTGACACGAACCTACATGTCCCCCTTAACCACACACTACCAATTCCCAAAGACCCTAAGTGATCTTAACAGGAAACAAAAACATCAAGTCTTCGGTGTTACCTGTATAGCTCATGTAGTTACGGAATGGAGCCCCTGGGAAGTGGGTGAAGCCACAGGTGTCATTAGCCGGCTCTGGGTCCCGGCATAGCTTGCTCTTGGGTGTGGGAGCAGTGTCAGCACACAGGTCTCCTGTCTCCATGGACGGCACTGTCTCCCTACAGGGGTCATCACAGGATTCTCTTTCACTGACTCCTTTGAATACATGGTAAAGTCCCAGAACATGTCCCACCTCATGGATCATGATGTTGGTGTGGCCAGGCATGCCGTAATAGGTTGGGTTGAGGACAACACCGCCTGTAATGGAAGGTTTGGAAAACATCTTTGAGAAAGAATTGAACAGCAGGCATCCTTACTCATGCCTTTGAATAAACCAAGGAGTAAGCCAAACAGTCCATCTGAGCCTCTACAAAAATAGTTTATAATTAACTTAGTGGCACCTAATCATGTTCTTCCCTCTTTCTGCAGACACCCTCAAAACAATCAGCAAACATTTTTCTAATCTCTGTCATGGGCCATTATAGCAACCAAACATATCCCTATGAGATGGGCAAGATCCTCAGCCCTGGGTGTAAATTAAATCACTCAGGGGGTGAAAAATGAGGCTATAAACACTAATCTCAGAAAATAAATATAAATATTTCAGAATAGAGTTAACACATCAGTATTTTAAAAAGCTTGGGTAGAGAGCCATTACTATGGGCAGAAGCACATGAATTTGGGATCCAGGGAGAGGCAGCCAGAGAGATCTCTAGTTCCTCTCCATACTAGCTATTATTAGCCATCTGCTCTCCCGGAAGCTTCACTGCCTGTAAAGAGAGGTGATACCTCTAACATCAGTGCATTTCAGGAGTACTTGAGAGCTGTGGCTATGGATCAGTCAGCAAATGTTTCATTTGTGAGCGTGAGGGCTTAAGTTCAGGGCCCCCATCACTCATGTAAAACAATAGGCTGATGTAGCAGCACCAGCTCAGAGTTTCGGTGATAGGGAGGTAAAGACAGGAAATCCTTGAGGCTCGCTGGCAAACAAGTCTAGCAGAACAGGTAAACTTCACGCTAAATAAGATATTCCTCCTCAAAAGATTAGGGAAAGCATGATTGAGGAAGACACTGACATCAATCTCTGGCTTCCGCACGTGTGTGTGGACACTTACAATAAATTCTAAAACAAGTGTTTGACACACTTTAGCTGTTTAATAAATGAGTTAAAAGAATTACTTGTCCACATGTGATCAAAATGTAGAGAACAACTGACCCTGAAGGCTCAGCCTCAAATGGTACTTCTGTAACAACACCTTAGGCTCAGGGAACATCTTGGAAGAGAGTAGAAAAACCATAAGAGCCAGAGGACCTGAACATCTACTGCAAGATTATGTCTTCTGTATGTGCCAGGGACACTGCACCCATGAAATCTCAACATTATGGTTTACCTAAACAAGCCTGCAGAATGATAACACTGGTTGAGATGCCAACTTGGGTGGGGGAAACTTTACCCATACATGGAAATGTACATGCAATTCTCAGAGAGGAAGAATTCTTCTTTCCCGGGGATGAGTGTTCCAACTGGTTATTCAATACTAACGATTCAACCCTGATAGCATATACATATATAAAGCAATAAATGACCTTACAACGTTGTATTTATACTTGTATATATATGTATGTATACATACAAAAATGCTAAATAAAGACAAAAAGAGGAGTGGAATATAAGGGGCGGATCTGGGAGGAATTAGGAGGAAGAGTAGGCTAGGAAATAAATATGATAAAATACATTGTATGAGATTCTCAAAGAACTACTAAAATATTAAATTATTTTTTGAAGAATGCTGCTTCTTTTTAGCAAGTTCATCTAAAGAGAGTCCACCTCTCCTCCTACTGAGAAGCTAGCAATACATCCCATTCACACAGGACCCCAAGACAGGTATTCAGAGAACAGGAAATCACATGGAATGGGTTTAGATGGCTCCTGAGTGACCTAACTTTTATTTGCTCTCCCTGCTAAAGCCCAATGCCCTGCTCCCTTCCTTTTCCCATCACTGAACCACTTGACTTGACTTCATTCTTCAGGCTTCAAAATTGTAAGAGAAGACTAAATATAATCCCCAGTGCCTGAGAAAGAATATCAAGAGACCTGGGTCAAACTTCCAGGGCTGAGAGTCACCCCGTGCTTCACTCTCAGACTGGCCCTTGCATCATATCTTAGTGTAATTTCAACTTGCTTCATTCCTAACAACCAAGTTCTCCCTACCTCGACGGTCCCCTGGGAATGGCCAGTAATCTAGAAAAGCACCCCTGCCTTCCTTTTGCCATATTCTGTACAGGTAAGACTTGGGACTATGTAGATGGCAGTGGGTCCAATAAATGACAGGACCCAGTAGACACTGAAACAACAGTGTGAATTGATGAGGAAAGTTTTCAAAGTACTATCATTTTTGCTTAAGTCTTCATTATCTTTCTTTCTGTTGCCAGCTATCACTCAAATGACAGCACATTCTGGCAAGGTTGTGGAGAAAAGGGAGCACTCCTCCATTGCTGGTGGGAGTGCAGACTTGTACAACCACTATGGAAATCAGTCTGGCAATATCTTAGAAAATTTGGAATAGCTCTACCTCAAGACCCAGCCATACCACTTCTGGATATACATACAAATGTTTCCTCACCAAACCACAAGGAAGTTTCCTCATCTATGTTCATAGCAGCCTTATTTGTAATAGCTAGAAACTGGAAACAACCCAGATGTCCCTTAACCAAGGAATGGATTAAAAAAAAACTGTGGTACATCTACACAATGGAATACTACTCAGCCATCAGAAACAATGAAATCATGCAATTTGCAGCCAAATGGACGGAACTAGAGAAGCTCATGCTGAGTGAGCTAGCCCAGACTCAGAAGGATGCACATGGCATCTATGCACTTATAGTCGGATTTTGGCTATATAGTACAGGATATCTATACTACAACCAACGCACCAAAGGGAACAGAAACATAGATTTTCTTAGCTGTTAATGAGACACTTTACCCTAGTGGTGCTGCCATGTAGGCCCCCAGTATATGAGGAGGCTCTTAACCCTCATATGACTGCTAAACTGGGACGGGGGACTGGTATGTAGGGACACTACACTCTGGAGGAATGGGTGGAAGGGATAGGGGGTAGAGGGTGGGGGGGTGGCAGGGAGGGACTGGGAGGGGTGGAAAGAGGGCACTGTGATGGAGATGTAACTTGAAGTAATAAATAAACATTTTAAAAAAAGAATGCCAGAGTCTCCTGCATATCTTACCTCAATAGGAGGTAAAAAACAGGATTTTAAAAGCAAGGAGTAGGAGATCCTTTCCTGGGTGTGGGTTTCCTGGGGCTGTGCCATCTGACTCTTGAAGGGACTGTCTGGTCCTGAGTCTTGAAGGCCAATATTACAGGTTAACTGAACAGCATCATTTTTACCTTCATACTACCAACATCCCCACCACCACATTAACCTAGAAAAGACCCATAAGTTGGAGGAAAATAGATAAAAGATAAGTGTTAGGAATGTGTAGATGTAAGTAGGTCCAGTAAAGTTGATCACCCTGTCTTTTGAATATTAAAATTTAAGGTGGGTTTATGTATTCTGATAGCAGATGGACTTCGTATCATTCTAGACGTGGATTTCTGAGAAAGTGTCCCAGTTATATAGAAGAGTGGCTGGATAGAGAAGAAGTAAGACTAGGTGGGTAGAGTAACACAGACCAGTTGACACTGATGTCACTCGGGTGACTATAAGTGTGCTACCCTGTGATGAGAATGATGATTATCTCATGTTGTTAGCATCACCTGGTAACAAAGGACAGAACAGACCATGGTCCCTCTGTAGTCAGGATGTAGGAACCACAACCCTGGCTAGATGAAGTCTCAAGTAAAATGAGACTCAACTGAGTATATTTCTACTATTCATTAAAGTTGGTGTTCAAAACAGAAATCAAGGTCAATCATGGAATATGTTTCAACTGGCTGCATGCTTGTGTGTGTACATTAAGAACGGAACTCAATACAGGGTTGTTATGATCAACGTTCAAATGTGGTATAGAATGAATGGAATTCTCAGCCTTCAGCAACTGGTGACCATGTGTGGCACAGCTGTTCCTTAGAGGACTTGCAGGAGGAATGCAGATGTGCCTACTTAGAATGCCTTTCAGCTTTGATTACAAGGGACAAGCTAAAATATAAAGGCAGAGCTGCTGTGTGGTCTTGGGGGTGTTGCAGGAGAAGAGAAGAGAGAGAAGTTGCTGATGAAAAGACAACTCTCAGTTGCAGGAAGTCAAGTTTCCAGAGTGGTGTTATGTTCCCAAGTTTGTGCTGGTTTTCCCCAGACCCAGTGCTAGACCGCCAAAGTGGCTCACGGTAAAGAGAATGAGTCTCAAAATTACTTTTATTTAAAAAGAAACTTAAGCAATATGAGTAAAGGGCAGTGGCTGAAATTATTTTTAAATGGTTCTGTAAAACTTTTAGGGCTGAATGTTATATGCCTATAAATCAGGGAGATCAGGGCTGGTCTGTAGGTGTCTGTCTATATAATTATTTCCAGTTACTAGCTACTGTACACTTCCCCAAAAACATATTCTCTACAATGAAGGAAAAAATTTGTAAAAATATGCCTTAGCGTCCAAGGAAGGAGTGCTCTGAGGAAAGACAGGGCAAGAAAATGACAAGCGTGGGTGGAGAGACAAAAGGGAGAGAAATAAATGAAAACTGTGAGAACCAAGGAGAGTGTAAGGAGATCTGGAAAGACATGCAGGCTTTTACAGGACCAGACTAGAAACTACACATCTCTAAGACTTCTGTTCCTTTCTTGGTCCTGCAGCCTGCATTCTCATCTGATGGAAGTCTTTGTTCCAGACAAGACTGAGTAAACAAGGTAAAGATGAAGAAGATATTATAGAATACGGTGTCAGTTTTATTTCTCTGTGTACCCTTTCAGCTACACCAGTACCCAGTTGTCATGCACTGGGGGCTCTCAAGGACTTCTGAATCATGAGAGAAAAGTAATATGATGAGTTCAGATTTTAGATGTTATTAGAAAGGGATTGGGAAGGTAACAAGCTGCCATCTACTTGTAATTCACTTGTTCATTAAGCATGTATGCATGTTGTATGCATGTACTGGGCATAATTTCTCGGCCAGGCATTGCTTTTGTTTTGTTCCATTTTGCTTTGCTCTGCTCTGCTTCTGAATCAAGGATTCAACAACTGCCAGGACATGTTTTAAAAGAGAAGACCTTTCAATGTTTTACGTTTAAGATGATTATGTTTTTGTTTTTTGTTTTGTTTTGGGGGGAGTTGCTTGTTTTTTCGTGTTTTTTGGTTGTGAATCTAGTGTTTCACAGATGAGACAACTCTCCAGAAATTACACACAGAGAGGGAGGGAAAGAGAGAATTTGGAACACTCAGTTCTACATTCCTACCCTCAAAGCTCAGTGAACCCTGAAGAGGAGGAGGCAGAAAGAGTGTAAGATCCAGAGAGGATGGAGGAAGAATAAGGCTTCTAAATCAACTGGGAAAGGCTCCTATGATCTCATAGAGATTGAAGCAGCAAGCACAGGGACTGCACAGGTCTGCACCATGTCCTCTGCCTAAATATTATGGTTTTCAGTTTAGTGTTATCGTGGGATTCCTGAGTATGTGAACAAGTGGGTCCCTTGTTCTTGTGCCCTCTCTTGGGCTCTTTTCCTTCTGTTGATTTATCTTGCTCAACTTCAGTCAGATGGCTTCTGTTTTATCATATTTTATTTTGTTATGCTTTGTTGTTATATCTTAGAAGCATGTTCTTTTCTAATGAGAGACAGAAAGGGAGTGGATCCTAATGGGATGGGAGTTCAGGGAGGAACTGGGAGGAGTAGAGAGAGGGGAAACTGTAATCACGATATATGAGAAAAGAATTTATTTTCAACAAGGAGGAAGATGATTATGTAGTCTGTAAACATATAAGTAAGTTCATAAACTCATGGGGTCCTTGAGTATCAGGGTATGAAGTACTAGGGAAAATCTGTCCGACATGTTTAGTTCTCGTTATGTACCAGGCAAGACCTATTTCCCTCAAACTTTCCTCCTCACTTGCCCCATTCTTCCTTGATTTGTTAAGGAATCTTCCTTTGTTCTTATGAACAGCTCTACCATTTTAAGTAGTTGGACCTCTACAAACACATTTCTTTGCTCAGTGGAAGAACCAACATCTTTCCAAGGCATCAAAGTCATTCCAGTTAAAGGTGAAGTAGGAGGTCAAGGAGGCAAGCAAGAAGGACACCCATAGGCATGATATTTGAGAATTCCACTATAACTGTGAATACTGAGGTTTATCAAGCCACTGTGAAAGGGCAGGTCATCTTTCAGGTATTACCACATTTTATACACAAGGAAATTAGAAGCAGAAGGATATTTTCTCAAGAACACATTTGTTCTTGTCTGTGAAGTCAAGGCCCCTTCCCTCACTCAAAACATCTTTTCCTACAGATCACAGTGTCTGGCCTCATTTTAAAATCTCTACTGTTTAAACTCTCATGAGCTAGATACAAGGTACTTGAGTCTCATGAGCACTGGGATATGTTGCTGCTAGTCTCCTCAGGATGGTCTGTAGCAGATGCTGGCAAACAGTGTTGTGAAGTTTATGTCACAACAGCCGGCTCTCCCCTAACAGGGCAAGATTGCTCGCCTCTCCAGAGTGGTAGTATCTGTCTGTTAATCACAGGGCTTTCTAACAGACTCTCTTTCCTTTGTGTTCTTACGTAAGCCTAAGTCTGTTTGTCTTCCTCCTAAGTGGAAGCATATTTGGAGAAACCCCAAACTCAACACATCCTAAAGTGATCTGGCTTCCTATTTACTCCAACTTTTGCTATTGTTTCTACCATTGCAAAACCATTCACTAAGTCAAACAGAACTCATGTTTCCTCATCTACTTCATTATTGATTGATTGATTGAGATTAGAATATCATTGCAACAGTTCTTTCTTCACTCTTCCAAATTATCCCATTTACCCCTCCCTGCTCTCCTTCAAATTCATGGCCTCTCTTTTCAGTAATAATTGCACACACATACATATATAATTCTAAATATAACCTGTTTACTTTGTATAATGTTACTAGTATGTTCTCAGGGATGGCCATTAGACACTGGATGATCAGTTGGTGTGCTCTTCCCTGGGGAAGATCACCTCTCCTACTCCCAGCTTTCCTTAGTTGCTATCGCTCTTTCTGTAGGTTGGAGCTTCATGGGCTTTACTCCATCCACTTGGTATGCCAACTGGGGTCATCCTTAGTAAGTTCATGTTTGGGTAGTCATATTGGTAAGACTTTATAGGAAATCCAGTACTTCAAGATGAAGAAAACAAGCAATACAATGGATAATTTAAGATGTTAAATTATAGTTGCTACCCATATTCATGCCTGAGAACTAATCTTGATGTGTGGAATCACACTTATCTCAATGAAATATATATATTTTGTTCACTAATGAATAAGCAATGTAAATTTTTTCTAACTATAGAAAGTAATCCTTTGAAATGACAGTTAGGCTCCAAAGAAATATTCAGTGCTTCATAATTTAGGCATGCTATTAGTGCTGTATTGCTTGCTATTAGTGAAATTTATGGATTAAATTTGTTCATGTTACTCTAAGGACATGTGAAGAAGAACAGAGGTTTCTGTAAATCTTTGTGGGGACACAAAAGGAAAAGGTAAGTTTGGGGAGCACTGCTGGAGCCATTCTAAGTTCACCCTACTTCTAAGCATAGCCAGACTCTACCAGCACTCAATCAAGGCATCTCTCAGTTTCTCATGTGGGGTATCCTCCTATCGTCTGCCAAGAAAACCCTAGACTCCTCTGTCCTTCAGCGCTCACTTCAGGTGTCAGCTGTCTGGGATTACCTCACATGATGCTTTCAAAGAGTTTGGGCCTTTCCATGGGCCTGTCTAGCACATGGACATGTGTTGCTCTGTGATACAACAGCATAGCATGTCTGTCTCTCACTAGTGTTCTGCATTGTTCTGTCCTTGCATAATTCTATTTCTGTATTGCCACAAAACAGATTCACCAACCGTTCTTTGTTCTTTGTATGAATGCATGCATTCACACATGAATGGATGAAGGGTTTGATTATGGTATTAGTGACTTAAACACAAGTGCTAATTTGCCATTTAGTTAAGTATTCTGCCTTTAAAGTTATAATTTTCATTCAGATGTCATTTATAAAAAAAAAATTCTTCCCTCCATTAGCATAGAATTAGAAAGACAAAATCATACTAGATGATAGAAATGGTGTAGATGGCAAAGCAGGATGAACCTTGGGGTTCCCACAGAGTAGAAGATGTTGGAAACTACATTTGGTTTTCCAAATTTGGGGGATGATATGCTTATGAGTAGTTCTCTCAGATCACCTTAAATATGGTGAGCTATTGCACATTGATATAAACAGTCCTACCTAGAATGCTCAGAAAATCCTCAATGTCTTCCTCTGTCAGGCCTTGCCAGCTGACTGGTATTCTCTTTTAAGAATCACAATTATGATTGAATAAAAAACAATAAATATATACACAAGCAACTTCAAACTGAATCAGAGATTGAGATGGTTAGCCATCTCCTAAAAAGCACCTTAAAATCCCTGTTACAGGATAGCACTCTCGTTCTTCAAAGTTATATAAGAACAAAATATAAATAACCATAGTTGCTTTTACAATGGATTGTGAGTCAAATTTTCAGAAGATAAATTATAAACATTTCTTGTATAATTACATGCAAATGAGATTCCTCCACTAACTTATTTACCTGTCCCTCTAACACTGAGCATTCACAGCACACCTACTGTGTGCACTGTTTTCTCTTTGTGTGTAGAGGTCACAGACCAGTTCTTACACCTGTGTATGTACATGAATGTGTGTAATTCTCTGTAAGTCTATCACATGCATACAATTATAAAACCATTACCACACTCAAAGTATAGATTCAGCTCATCATTAAAACCTTCCTCCTTGCTGGATATGGGAGCACATGCCTTTAATCCCAGCACTTAGCGCCAAGAAGGTTCTCTGTGAGTTCAAGGACAATCTGATCTATATAAGGAGTCCCAGGTTAGCTAGGGCTACATAGTGAGACCCTGTCTCAAAACAGAACCAGAACAACAACAACAATAACCAAATAAAATCTCCCTCCCATTATTCTTTGTGTCATATACCTACACACACAAATCTGTATCTCTCCCCTACTCAGTCCTTGCCAAATTCCCTAACTACTGTCAACCATTAGTTTGCTATTTATAATTTTATCATTTTGAAATACAACACATATGGAATCATAGAACAAGTAGCTTTTCAGTCTGACTTTTTTCACTCTGCATAATACGCTAGCTTTGCGTCCAATTGTTGCATGAATTGATACTTTTTTCCTTTTTACAATTAGTATTCCATACATGGATATTTTACAGTTGTTTAAGGACATTGCTCTGTTATTCCCGGTTTTAAACTCTTATACATAAAGTTGTGGTGAAGGTTCATGAATATGTATTTGAATGTACCTATATTTTTACTTCTTGAGCATCAGTGGGCAGGAGTCTTATTATTGCATTGTGTAGTTATGGTATTCTTATAATCATAAGAAATATGCAAATTATCCAGGATGGCTATATCACTTTCAATTTCCCACTAGCAATGTATGACATATTCAGCTTTTCTAGACCTTCACTGTGGTAGGTTTTCATTTTAGTTCTTCAGATCGTGTGTAGTAATACCTCATTGTAGTCTTAATCTGCATTTCTCTAATAGTTAATGAGGTCAAATTTTACTTCTTGTGATTACTTTTTAGCTCTGCATCTTCCTTATATAATATTTGTTCATATCTTTGCTATTACCTAACTGAAATGACTAATTTTCCCTTAGTGTGTTTTGAGAATTTGTATGTTCTAAATAGAAGTTATTTTCCAGATATGGGCTTTTTTTCTTTTATATACCCTGTTGTTGTTGCTGTTTTGTATGCATCTGAGTAGACTCTGTCAGCAAAGCTTTTTGAAACTGATGGACTCTAACTGGTGAGTTTTTATTTTTCTAAGCCATGCATTTATTATTTTATATATGCACTTTTTGGCTAGCCTTACTCCAAACACTTTTGTCTGTATTTTCTACTAGGCTTTCTGTAGTTTTGTTTTCTACACTTAAGTATATGCTCTATTTTGATTTAATTTCTCTATCAATTGCAAAGTTCAGACTGAGGCTCATTTTCTGTTGCCTGTGGTTATACAGCTGTTCCAAAACCATTAACTGAAAATAATATTGTGGTTAGCCTGGTACTCACAGTGTAGGCCATGCTGGCTTCAAACTCACAGAGATCTGAGTTGCTCTGCATTCTGAGTGCTGGAATTAAAGGTGTTCACTATCATGCCCAGACCACTTCTTTAATTTATTTTTTTAACAGTATAGATTCTTTTTCTGTCATAGTTTTTATTGATGAGTTTGTCTTTCTAAGAATTTATCAATCCACTACCACATGAATTTTTCTCTCTTTAAAATCATTTTGATCTGTTATTTTTTTCTAATGAAAGTTTATTTCCAACAAATTTATTTCTTGATTTTACTACTTCTTCCACCTTCTTTGAGTTTAATATGCTATTTTTTTTTTTTGCTGGTTTGAACAAAATAAGAAATAAGACTTTTTATCTTTTAATAAACAAAGCTGTAAGTTTCCCCTGCTTGTATCTCCATATGCACAAAATTTTTGTATAACATGTTCTTATAATCATTTTATTTAAAATAGTTTCCTGTTTCAACTGTAATTTGGCCTATGGTTAATTAGAAGTATATTGCTTAATTTCTAAATACGCAGAGGTTTCCTCATTTTTATTGTCTTATTATTTGATTTCTAGCTTATTTACAATGAGATGAGAGAGAAAAGTTTCATAACTTCAATCCTCCGAAATTTACTCTGTGGTCAAGACCTCTTTTGATAAGTTTTCAGTGGGTATGAAAAGAACATATGTTCTGCTCTGTGTAAATACACAGTCTGATTCTCTTAGTTGAGTCAAATTTTTAACCATATCTCTCAAATATCTGTGTATATTTATGTTCTATCATTTTCTGAGAAAAATTATTTTAAATCACCAGTTTTGACTGTAGTTCTGTCTGTTTCTATAGATGAGTATTTTTTTTTTTCAGGGCATGCTAAAGGTCATATCCAAATTCATCACAATTACATTTTCTAATTGAATTTATGCTTTTATTTTTAAAAGTCTTATTTATTTCTGACACTAGTACCTTAAAGTGTACTTCATCTGATATTAGAAAACTGTTTTTCTTTGAATTAGTATTTGCATTGTACTTATTATATATGGTAAATGAATAAAAATATTATATTTACTTTTTCTTTAACTGTTTGTGTTCTTATGTTTAACACTGGTCTTTTTTGAACATCAGGTAACAGGGTTTAATGTGAGTTTGATGACCTTTTAGTCTGAGCTGGGCACAAAGTCCACTAAATGTTAATGTAATCATGATATTATGTTGTCTTTTACAGGGTTGTTTTTTTTTAGGTTTTCAAAATTTTGTGTGTGTGTGTGTGTGTGTGTGTGTGTGTGTGTTCATAGGTATTTGCACATGAGTGTGGGAACCCACAGAGTCCAGAAGAGGGTGTCAGAAGAGCTGGAGTTATAGGCTGCTGAGCTCACTTGAAGTGGGTGCTGGGAACTGAACCCAGATCCTCTATTTGAGCAGTATGGACTCTTAACCTCTGAGTCATCTCTCCTGCCTCACTTTGTTTGTTAGTATCTTACTACTCAATTAAAAAATCTAAACATTATAACATGAGTTTCAATGTTATGCCTAAAATGGTGGAAAAACAGTGTTTTCATATCATGTCATAGAACAAAGGAAAGGGGAATCCTTACATGATTTAATTTTTGTCTTTTGTAATTTTTTATATTTTAATTCTACATATATATGAAGTTAAAGACATTGATGTGTTTTTTGGTACTTTTATTCTCTCTAGCAGCATCAGTTATTTTCTGTATGTCTCAATCTCTACTTGAGATTGTTTTTTTTTTCCAGTTTCCCAACCTTTTCCAGGATATCTTTCAGCATCCATATACATTATCTCTGATTTTATTTGTCTGAAAATATTTTATGTGTTTTTATTTTCAAATGATATTTTCATCAAGTTTAGAATTCTAAATTAACAAGTGTTTTTTCTTTAATACTTCAAAGGTATGAGCCCAATATTTCATGCCATGTGATTGTTGATAAGACAACATGTCTTACCATCATACTTTTCAGAGAGCAGATCATTTTTCAGAGAGCAGGTCTAGACAAAAGTCTTCTTTGAACTTATTTTGCTTTGAGTTTATACACATCTCTGATATTTGTTATCAATATAGCAAATTGATAACTTGTTAGTTTGAAAGGTGGTCAACCATTATCTCTTTGAATGCTATTACTTCCATTCCAATTATTTTCTACTCTTCTAGAACTCAATTTTAATTGAGATTACTTAATTAAAATTGCTTCTAGAGCAATTTTAATTAAGTAATCTAATTAACTGAATATTTCTCAAGATGGTTTCTTACTTTTTTTAAGTCACTTTTCTCTGTGAGCTTCTATTCATTGAATTTCTTTTAGGTCTTTAATTTTTATTCATTAGCCTTCTACTAATTTTAAATTTTGAATTACTAGCACTATTTTTTAGATTTAAATTTTTTACTTGATGCTTTTCTATAGATTCCAGTTCTCCTAACCAGTTTTGTAGCATTTATATATTTTTACACATTAGTCATTTTTATATATTAGCCTTGTGTCTAAAACCTCTAATATCTAAATAATATATTTGTCAAATTGTCTTGTTTTTGTTGTTGAATTGATTTGATTTTCCACCATTTGACTATATTTTCTGAAAAATATCAATTTTCAATGATTTTATATTGACTGCTGGATTCTATATATAAAATCAAGTAGGATGCTGCTTATGGTATTGTGTTTCCCAGAAGATATTTTCCTTGGTTATGCAATTAGCATATAGGTAAGAGAATTCCCGGTAAACATCAGTTGAGAGTCCTTCTGATTGGATTTTAAGCCCAGGGTCAACCAGCCCCTGCTGCCCTGGTGCAGAGAGTGTCTTCAGTGCTCCCTTCTCCTTGACAGGGTCTCAATTTCATTTTCTTTCCTTTCCATCATGTGACTTTTGAAATCATTGTTCCACTCTTTAATCTCTTAGAAGTCATTCTGGAATTGGTTTCTAGAGTTTCTAGGCTTTGGCTCTGAGAATACATACTTAAGTAACTAACACGTATTCTGAGAGCAGAACCATGAGAAGGACACCAGGCTCACTTGTGCTTTCTGTTCTGATGGTATCTTGGGCCTGAACTCTCTGTCTCCCTGGTGAGTCTGAAGCAAACTCTAGGCTGCTGTTTCTGCTCTCATTCTATTCCTTTCACTGGGACACTGACAATTTCTTTGAAAGGAGAAAAAAAACTATGTGGGTTATATAATAGTACTCAGCTTTGTATTTTTCTTTCTCTGGGACCCCTTGAGTCCTTATTACCTTGGGCACTGTCTGATATCACCGAGCAGCTAGAGTTCAAGCAGTTTAGCTACCTTTGCATTATTAAATGAATTTTGACCATACTTTCATATCTAGCAAGACATTTAATTATAAGACATTTAGTAATTTACTCCATCCCAACAACTTTTGGCAAATGGCTGAATTTATTTCCATAAAGCCTAGAAAAATCACTTTTGAAGGTTTGATGAGATTGAGACCCAAGAGCTTCTGGGTATATCTTGCTGTCAGAGCCCCTCAGAGTGTCACCAAAGAATGGCCTTTAGTGATGAGAAGGTGCTTCCTTGTTGGGGGCTGTGGAGGAGGAACAACAGACTGGCTCTAGAACCCACCGGTTAGCATAGCCACGATGGGTGCATCTCGGAGAGGCAGAGCCTCAAGGACTGTGTGTCAGAGGACTTCATGCTGTTGTGGAGCATTGCTCTACTTGCTGCCCTCACATCACACCCTTACAATCTAAGAGTTGTGTGAAAACTCTCAGGGGGCTTCCAGACCCTCACTGGGCAGTATCACTGGCACTACAGTAATAATGCCTAACCTTTTACAGTCATTGCTGCTGGAGCAGATTGACGATTCAACCAACCACCCTTAGAAAGAACTTAGAGGGGCTGGAGAGATGGTTCAGTGGTTAAGAACACTGACTGCTCTTCCAAAGGACCCAGGTCCAAATCCCAGCACCCACATGGCAGTTCACAGCTGGCTGTAATTGTTGGACTTGAGGGTGCACACCTTTAATCCCAGCAATCAGGAGGCAGAGGTAGGTAGACTGGTCTACAGAGTGAGTTCAGGATAGCCAGAGCTACACAGAGAAACCCCGTCTCAAAAAAAAAAAAAAAACCCAAAAGCAAAAAACAAACAAACAAACAAAAAATAAAGAACTTAGAGATATAGATTGTTATCACTACCTTTAGAAAGAATTTGGAAAAATAGATTGCTTGGTAAGGTCAAGCTAAAAAAAATTTTTTTTTTCCCTAGTGTCTCTACTGTACAACTTAAGAAACAATTCTTGAGTTCAGAAGGGTACACTCTCAATAGGGACTTTTTGGGGTTAGCAAACAAAAACAACAGCCCAAAGTAACCCTGGCTGACATGACTCTCTCGGGCTAAGCTGATGGTCAGAGTGATGATTAATCTCTTGTATCCATTTTTTGTCCTCTGCTTCCTGGTATGATTTAATAAAACAATGAGTAGATGTGTACCTTGAGGATTTAGAGTAGAAATAACTGATTGTTTTTTATATAAAAGTTTAGACTTGTGATTCCCTTAAGATCTGCCTTTTAAGATAATTGAGTCTTTCTTTGTAACCGCAAACTGCAGCCTGCCAGTTAAAAAAGAACTGCTCACTTTGTTAACCTGTAACTAATTGCTTACAAATGTAGGTGGGTTCTGGGGAATTTATTTTTCGCATTTGCTTTTCACTCTAATACATAAAACATTTGGTCATGTGAAGGTATTGGGGAACGTGGTTTTCCATGTATATTCATTGTATTCATTCACTTAAAGAAAAATAGAATATAACCACTATTCATGATTTTTGTACTGCTGGGCTATATATGCTGAGGGAAAAAAGAAATAAAACATGATATGGTGTGAAAAGTAAAACTCTCCTCCGTCCACCGAACATGTATGTATGTGTATATGCATATGTGGGGAATGATGTGAGGATGGAACTTTCCACCACCCATCAGTCATGTGTCTGTCTGTCTGTCTGTTTGTCCATGTGTTTATGTGTATGCATGTGTATGTATGATGGGAGCTCCCTTGAATGTGTGTGTGAATGTACATGTCTGTATGTTTGACTGTTTGCCTGTAAGAACTGATGCTATGCAATGTGTGTGAATGCATGGTCCTCTCTCTCTCTCTCTCTCTCTCTCTCATTGGTGAATAAGGAGTTAATGAGCCTCTGAATCTCTGAACCTCTGGTGGGGTTATGGACTATGGACATTTGTCTTTGAGTAAAAGCTTCTAGATTTTTTTCGCTAATGTAAATAATTAGGGGTTTTTTTTTAAACCATGAGTTTTTTTCTCTTTACAACCTCCAGTCTGTCAGATTTAGAACTAAAGTAAGTAAAAGGCTATCAGCCTGGCAGATTCAGAGTTAAAGTAGTAGCAAGGCCACCAGTCTAGCAGATCTAGAGTCAGAGGATGTATCAAGGCTGCGAGCCTGAAGGATTAAGAGTGAAAGATTAGGAACACAGGTATATAGAGATGGAAGTCAGACATCAACAATGACTGGCTTCATATTACCACCAAAGCTGTGCCCCATCTCAAGATGTATGTCAAGAAGGCAGTCAACCCTTGACATTTCCTCACAATGCTTTGTGTCCTCTCTGTTACTGTTGTTTCGAGGAAGCAACTGAAATCACCCAAACTCGCTATTGATTGGATTATTCGACCAGGACCCTCTAGTATACTGTTGTCAACAGGAAGGCTACAGTAATTCACACTGGCCTTCTTGAAGAACACAGGGTACCTCCACTTTACCTAGCCATGCTGGAAATGCATGACTGAAGCCTGTCTGAATTCCTTAGCGTCTCCTTGAGCGTCTGAGATAAGCAAAAGGCCTGCCAGCTTCCTGATACAGTACTACTAGGCCAGGTTCTATACTTCAGACATGTTAGGGATATTTTTTTCCTTTTAGGGCCTTCTAAGACTTAAAATGGATCCACTGAATTGGACCTCACCTCAGCAATTTATTTGCATGCAGGGTTATATGGTTGTTGTTGTTTAAGCTATTTATTTATTTATTTGTTTGTTTATTTATTTATTTATTTATTTATTTTAGTTAGTTAGTTAGTTAGTTAGTTAATAGGGATCTGTAGCCCAAGGTGACATTAAAGTAGGGATATTTCTTGTCTCAATCATCCATGTATGGCATTATACATACCATGATACTGAGCCCTCATTTTTTTAAAGAATAAAGTTAGCTCTCTGGCAAATCTATACATGTATATGCTACATTCTAGCTACTTTTCTCCCCAATACCTTAAATATCTCTCTTAAATCCCTCAGATCCCTATAACCCCCATAAACTACCTTTTCCTTTCCCTGATTCATTACTGTTTTGTGATTCATTTATCTCAACCATGGTTGCCTATGTAACCATTGAATTGTGACTACCCATTGGAGCCTATTTGTGTCACCAGTGTGCATACTACTGAAGGCAATAACTTCCCTTTTCCTGAATCCACCTAACAGTCAGTGAGGGTCCCCTAACTCTTTCTTCTAGATTTGTCTGGCTGTTGATGAGCCCATTCTTATTCAGACCCAGTGCATTCATCAGTAGTTGTTAAAAAGTTATAAATGCAATGTGATTTTTCTATTTTTACTTTTCATTTGGTGATACAATCACCAAATCACTAAGCAGTAAGTAGCCCAGGCTTGTCTTGAATTTACTCTATAGCCCAGGCAAGCCTTGAAATGTGATAAGGTGATCTTTTAGCACCAACATCCTTAGAGCTAAGATTAAAGACCTGTGCCACCAGAACTGTCCTATCTCTAGATTATTGAATCAGTTTAGAACATTCTGGGAGCTTGATCTATCACCTCTTACTTTTCACTTTTAAACATTTTTATCAACTTACCCAAGTCATTCTCAACATAATGCGGTTAATTTGTTGACTTCATATTTCTTGCCCTTCTTTTTTGCCTCAAACTCATTTTCACAAACTCTTCTTTCTTTTATCTACCAGAGTTCTTAATTTCACTCACCCAGGTGACTGACAGCTTCCTTGTCCCAAGGCCATGTGGCAGCACCTGCAAGGTCTTCCCGAACTGAGCTGGCAAAGTAGACGTTGAGGAAATGAGTACTGTTCAGCTGCAAGGCTTCCTTCAGCTCCTTCACACTCATGTATGCCCTGGGGAGCAAGCACAAAGAGAGAATGTCACACCATAGGACAGAGAACAGCAGCAGGGCCAGATCTGATTACTATCACAGTATTTCCAGTTGTCAAAGCTTTTTGAAAGGGTAGAGAGGCAGAGATATGCCTATCATGAAGTCTAGGAGAAGACACCAGCATACATTTAAGATTTATCCTATCCAGTAAAATCCTACTGCTTTGAAATACCGCAATATCTGCATGAATCCTCCATGTTGATGCTATTCTCATTTCTTCATTTTCACTGGAATTATTTCTTCAAGATAAACCCAAAGATCTTGATAATTCTTTGTTTTGAGAATTATCAGGTGGGTGGGGAAGAAAGCTTTCAGCCTCTCTGCTTCTCATAAGTGTCATCGTAGAGCCTGATGTTTATAATGGCAGGAAGTTCAATTATATATCTGTTTCCTCGTATGTCTACAGCAACCATTATTTTTTAAAGGAAACAGTGAAAAAGTGGCAGTTTGGAGAGCAGAAGACATCATAAAGCTTGTACAAATAATACTGTGTATTTATTTCTTTTTGTATCCCTTAATCCATAGGCAGTCTTCCTCTCTATTCCTATATTCTTAAGAAATAAGGGGTTATCTGATTGATGCCTGTGCTGGCTAGTTGTTATGTCAACCTGACAAAAGCTAGAGTCATCTGAGAGAAAGGAACTTCAATTGGGAAAGTGTTTCCATAAGATAAAGTTATAGGCAAGCCTTAAAGCATTTTTTTTAATTAGTGATTGATTTGAGAGGGCCCAGCCCACTGTGGCTGGTGGAATTCATGGGCTGGTAGTTCCGGGTTTTAAAAGAAAGCAGGTTGAGCAAACCATGAGAGCAAGCTAGTAAGCAGCACCTGTCCATGGCCTCTGCATCAGCTCCTGCCTCCATGACCCTACTCTGAGTACCTTCCCTGACTGGATTTGACAATGAGCTGTGATATGGGAGTGTCAACAAATTAAATCCTTTCCTCCCCCAGTTGCTCTTGGTCATGGTATTTCATCAATATAAAACAGCAAATCAGCAATAGAACACCTTACTGAGACAGTGCCTTCAAATCACTAAACAATATTACAAAGGTACTTACACACAGAATTGAAGGCCTATTAAAAACATGACTCCCAAACATTATAGATTATTGATGTATCCTTTAATTGCCTATCAGGGGTTAAGTTTGAGGATGGGCCCCTATTGCTGAAGGCACCACATACTTCGGACACACAACTCAGAGAATTCAAGCTAAATCTGCCCTGAAAGACTCTTTCCTGTGGTCTAGCTTCTATGTTTCCAGAAAATCCGATGTAAGTTGCCAAGGAAGAGAAGCAACTAAACAGTCCTTGCCATGTGCAACACCTATGAAACAGATCAATTACCATCATGGAAAGATATGCTTAAAGGTGCAAGAAGTGGCACTTAAATATCAGTGGCAACCAACAGGTATGTAATCGCAATTAAGGAGGAAATGCATGCCTGGTATTGGAAACTGAACTAGCTTCCTGAGGTTAATAAGATCATGGACCTTAGAAAAGAATCTACTACCACTCCTTTTTAGATCATCAAAATTCCGTACAGCATTCTACATCTTGTCCTCACACACACAGATAAGTGTAGCTGCCACCTGGCATCAAAGAAGCTCCTCTTTACAGCAAATGGAGACCATCACAGGAAATCACAACCGATCACAGTGCAGATTAGTGAATGGGGTAGGGCAGCTCAAAGGAATCCACTTACCTCATGACTCCTCCATCTACGGCTCAATGGGCATTACAGAAGAGAGGGGGGATGGAAAGACTGTAAGAACCAGAGGAAAATGGAGTTTGTCATGATATTGTGTGTCTTGGAAATGCCAGAGAAGCTACACACATGAAGTCTTACCAGTAAGACTGCCTAAACATGACCATGACCTGAACAAGGGTGACACCAATAGATTTGTCAAAACAAACAGGGGTGAAGGATAGGGGTGAGCAGAAGCTCATCAGGCCTCAACATTATATTAAGAACTACAACCAACTTAGAAAGGCCAAGAACAAGAGAAATCATCTTCCTCAGGGAAGAGTCCACCAATCCAATACCAGATGGTCAGATCTGAAAACATATGTACAAGCGACATTATACAAAATGAACATGTTGTATTTATGTGTTTTAAGGAGCAACTAAACCCCAACTCAGTAGTCCTTAAACTTACTAAGTGCTTCCAACAGTAGTCATGTTATGCCATCCCCCAAAGAGGAAAAGCTAAAGGCAACTTTTCACAGCTAAAACCAGGCAGACACAGGTTTTTAATTTCTTTTAGGATTATGTTCCATGGCTGCTATTCCACTAGACAAGCCATAGGCACTGAAAACTCTCATCTCCCATTAGGACAGCATGACCCTTCTTCTATTGCTTGCACTGCCTCTCAACCATGGTGCTTTATGCCATTTATTTAGCCCAGGCATAGAATGTGCTGGCATTCTACACCCAGGAAATGGAAATCCCAAAAGACATAAGTTTTGTGTCTCTTGGGACAGAACTAAAATGTGGAATGAAAGCAAAGAAATAAAAAAAAGTCATGCTGAGTTTTTAAATAGTACTTTTGTTCATTTGCAATATATTAGAAAAATAGTTCTTGGCCACAAGAAATCATCCAAGCTTCATGAGGTGGTGTTGGATGTGATCAGAGGGATATTCCTTCAGCTGCTTTCCTGGAGACACAATGTTTTGGGCTCTTGCCTGGTTTTCCCTGGACTTAATCACATTCCCTTTGTTTTTCTTGTTTACTAAAATAATTGCACTGCTTTTACTGATTGTTGGGGTGATGATGACATCATGAAAATCTCTCATGTGGAAATGTTTCAATAAATGCGTGTGTGGAAAAAAGAGGGAACCAGAGGAGTGGGATGGGATATAATTAAAGACAACCTGCAAGAGGAACAGGGAACCCTGGGTGGAGGTTTAAACTCTATCTCTGTTACGCTTTCAGTTTTCCAATTAAAACTGAAACATGGTACTTTAACAATTTGCTCTCCTTTTAAGTTACTCACTTTACTTGAATTCCCCTGTTCCTATTTCCTTAGGCTATCTGTGTGTTACTGGCTTCTCTGTTCCATTCTTGGCCTCCACCCATCTGTCCTCTCTCTACCAAGCAGTTCTGTTCATTTCTCTTGAGCATCCTCCAAAAGGCCTCTTCCTCCTCCAGAATCAGCAGCAGGAGCTGTTTGTACTCATCTTCCTTTCTTCCTTGCCCAATTCTTTCCCCAGTCATAAATTACTCCTCCAGATGAGAATGTTGATGTTATGCTAGTGGCAAACTGGGTGTGGTTGCTCAGATTTCTGTGCTCCAGAGAAATATAGATACACTAAGTCTTAAGGAGAATAAATTTTTAAAATTTAGAGAAAGTTGGGAACAGCCCCTACTGGAGTTGATAAGGGAAACATTTATTTTGCTGGAAAAAGACTGTTGTATAAACCAAGGAGGGTTAAAGTGTAGAAGTCAGTACCTGCTCCCTATGTATGAGAACTTGTCCTTCTGTAAAAGGTGCAGCATTTCAAAGGTTGCGCAGAGCTAATAGAAATAAATGTCTTAGCTTCTGGACTAACTAATGTACCCAGGACTGGGCTCAGATGCGAGGACATATTAATTGATAGAGTTCCTAAACTCAAGGCTCAAGACTGAACTTCTTACTGCAGAAATGATTTAAGAGATGAATGATGTTAATGGTCAGTGTTGTCCAAGAGACGCAAAAAAAAAGAAAAGCTTTATAAGCTATTGCTGTTATCTTTGGTTACCTCCCAAAGATTGAATGTAAAAACATGCAGTCCATGTAGTTAAAACACAGGACCCAGTGGATCCAAGCTGGATCTGACCTGAAAGCCTCCTCCTTGAGGACTACCTTTCACAGTACTGTAAGGTGCTATGCAAACATCAAAGGAAGGAGTGCAAACAGTTTATGAACTACAACAATAACCAGTACACCCCAATATCCTTAAGGGTGTAATAGTGGCATGAGTACCCTAGTGATAACCAACAGCTCTCTAATTGGACTTAAATCTCACTCAACAAGAGAAAAAAAATCATTCCTTGTATTAGAAAACTAGCCAATGTCCTAGGGCTAGTGAAGTCATGTATCTTGGAGGAAAACCTACAACCACCACTTCACCAAACTAGCACAACTCCTAACTACATTTTAAATATTTATCCTTACACCCACAGATAAATATAGGTCTCACCCCTCATCAAAGAATCTTCTTTTTGCAACAGATGGAGACCATTACAGAAAACCACAAACAACTAAAATAGAGAGAAAAAGTGATCATGTGGTACCCAGCCCACAACTCCTACACTTAAGGCTCAGGGATCATGGAAGAAGAAGAAGGGGATGAAAGACTGTAAGAACTAGAGGAACAGAAAATTCGTTGTGAGAATGTGTCTTCTAGAAATGTCAATAGAAGAAACACCCACAAAGTTACATCTACATGGCCTGCCTCAACAAAAGCTAAACAAGAGTAACGCCAATAGACATGCTGACAAGGAAAGAGGACATCTCATGGGGCTCTAGCCCTACACAAAGAAATACAGGCAATGACAGAATGCTGAAAGCAGGAGAAATACTCTTTCCCAGGGAAGATCCCTCCCCTCTCTCACTCACTGGTTACCCAATATCAAATGATCAGCCCTGAAATAATATACCTACAAGCAATCTTACACAGACTGAGCAATTTTATGTATATATTTAGGAATATGTATAATATTATAGGAACACATATATTAGGAATCACACAGGCACAATTAAGAAAAGACAAAGAAGCTATGAATTTGAAAGAGAGAAAGAGGGATACATGGGAGTGTTAGAAAGGAGGGGAAGGGGAAAAGTTACACAATTATATTTAATTTGAAAATAAAATATTTTTAAAAAGAGATAAATCTAAAAAAAAATCTGTGGCACATTTACACAATGGAATACTACTCGGCCATCAGAAACAAGGAAAGCATGCAACTTGCTGACAAATGGATGGAACTAGAAAAGCTCATCCTGAGTGAACTAACGCAGACCCAGAAAGATGCACATGTCATCTATTAACTTATAACTGGATTTTAGCCATATAGTACAGGATAACTATCCTACAACCAACAGACTGAAAGAACAGGAACATAGACTTTCTTACTTGTAAGTGGTACACTTTGCCCTAGTGGAGCTGCCATGTAGGCCCCCAGTGCAAGAGGAAGCTCTTAGCCCTCATATGACTGCTGAACTGAAGGGGGCTGATATGTAGGTACCACACTGGAGGAGTAGGATAGGTCAGAGAAGGAGCAGAGGGTGGAAGAGTGAGAGGGTGGGCCTGGAGGGGTTGGAGGGAGGGGACTGTGATGGAGATGTAAATTGACATAATAAATAAACAGCAAAAAAGAAAAAGAGAGGAGGGGAAAAGCTACACAATTATATTTTAATTCAAAAAGAGATAAAGGAGTCTAATATTTGAAAGATGGTAAAATGATATCCATAATCACAAGAAAATACACAAGGTTCATAAAGCAATCTGAACTGTGTATTTAAAAGGATGAACTACATTTACTTTCTCAGTTTCTGCCAGAATCTATCTTTACTTACATTCTCCACACTCTAGATAAAGACATAAAGTGAGGTAGCATCTGCCAGTAATCCCAAAACTTAAGGGCAGAAGCTAGAGAATCTCAAGTTTGAGGCATGTCTGGGCTGCACACAGTATCAGAAACTAGTATATTGAAAAGCAAGATATGAAGATATGACAGACAGCTGTTCACCCTGGAACTCACAGCCACTCTTCCCACAATCTCCATGAATATCTCTGGAGAAGGGATATTGTACACAGTTAGGATGATAGTCCCCATCCCGGAATAAAACACAATTGTCCTCAAGGACTCTCAGTCTATTCTGTTGAGAAAGAACTTGTAAAAATCTGGGATTTTTAAGTCTAGCCCTTCCTGCCATCCAGCCTACCCCTGGTACATATGGGCCTCAAAGTGTTAAGTTCAGCATTTCCCCCAGGAAGCCACAACAACTGCATGGTGCTTTCTCTCCTGTCAAGTTCCCCTTGTTCTTAGGAGCTCATCATGTCCACCACATCATTTATTCTTTCGCTCATGACCCCCATCTCCTGCTACTCCACAGTCATGAGGGGTGGCGGCACCTGACTCAGTTTCCTCCTTCATCTCAGTTCCTCCTCATGTTTAGAAATGTCAAAATTTATGTGCAACTTCCACTGAAGACAAAGTGTAATCTTTGACTTCCTCACTCCTCATGACATTCACTCACTTCCCTGTGGCTATCCATTCTTGTTCCGCCTTTTCTTAGACTAACTTTTTCTTTAAATTGATGTTCTCATATAGATTATTCACTTGAGACATTCATTTGTTTATAAATGAACCCTCTCTAGGATTACCTATAACCTTCAATATTCCATGTTGTCTAAATCTTTTGCTCTTTAGACTCTTAGTAGCTGGCCTTGCCTCATTCTTTGACAAGAGAATGCGGGCCACTCATCATGAAGTTCACACACCCACGGGCACACACACCCACACTGAAACTTATTTCATTCTTCATTTATTTTTCTTCATCCCTGTGGTCACACAGGATGAGGTTTTCTGAGTAAACTATAACTAACACTCTTTCTTTTTCCTTCTTTTCCAATTCAAATTCCCTAAGAAAAATATTTATTCATCTTCCATTCATCAGTGTACCCCTAATTCAGTTATAACCTGGCTCTCATCTATATCACATTATCAGAATTGCTTTTATTAAAGTTATTGGTGACATCTTCATTTTCTCCCCCACAGCACTGAAAACAAGTCCAGTCACTGTGGTATTGGAACCCTCTGTCGCATTTTGTTATTAGCTTCTTCCTATTACTTGAAGCTGTATACTTACTTTACTTGATAGTAATGCATTTTCTTACACCTTCTCCTGTTTTCTGAGACCAGCTCTTCCCTATCTCGATGGTGGCTTCCATTACCTGCTTCTAATCCTACATAAAGACATCCTGTGCCAATGCACATGTGAGTGACTATGAATTCTTCAGCTTTATGCACACGAGGACCTGCATAGCAGCAATAGTCTTTACCTACACACAAATGAGACTGCCATATAGAGACAGCCTGTGCCTATACACATGAAAGTGACTGTGTGTGAACACTGGAGTGGCCTCATAGTGACAGGCTATTGCTGTGCCCATGTGAATGGCCTCACTGATGTCTAGATACACACCAACAACCACTTAGAGACAGTCTGTCCCGGCATATATGCTAGTGATCTCATAGAGACAATCTGTATTCGTGCACATGCAACTGATGTCATAGACAACCTGATTCTCACACTTGCTGGTGACCTCATGGATGTAGTCTGCACTAGCAAACCGAACAGGAAGCTCTCAAAGAATAAAGTGAAACAAACTTAAAATTACTCAACATATTTGCCCATAAGGGGAAAAATAAAACAATATGGAGGGAAGGCTAGGAGGTTGCTCAATCATAAAGTGCTTGCCTCAAAAGTCATAGGGACTCAAGTTCAATCTGCAGAACTCATGCAAAATTAATTTGGTATAGTAGAGTATGTTTACTCAGTAGACAGAGACAGGAATATGCTCCTCCCAGAAGCCAGAGGTACCAAATAAAAAGCCTAGTACCTAGTTCCAGTTGTTGCCCAGGGTGTTCAAGAGACCCTCAAAGCAATATAGGCCATTACTATTGTTCTTGGTTGCCTCAATAACTTGATAATGAGACCTATTGTGAAGACACTGTATACTGTAGTCATGGTCACACTTCCTCCCAAACCTCCAAAGGCCCAGAGAACACTGAAGAGGAGTGGGCAGAAATACTGTAAGAGCCAAGATCAGGAATGTCCAGGGTAGCAAATTCTTTTGACAAGAACAATGCAATTTTGAACTCACAGCAGCTGTGGTTACTTGCATAGACCTGTACAATGTCAAGTCACTCTACACTCCAGCACGAAGGAAAGGAGATGCCTAAGGTCCCAACTTTAGGTGAGAATCCATTTACTGGCAGCTGATGGCTGCTAGGAAAGAGTCAGGTTTCTTTAGAAATATGTTCCATGGTAGGTCTCCATGGTCCAGTGAATGGTCCCACACCCATGCTTCATGCCTACACATCAGCACAAATTGGACTCAGTGTTTTATAAAGGAAAAAAAACCCATAAAGTTAGGGGTTAGAAAATTGGGAGGTTGGAGTAGATCTGGGAGGAGTTGGAAGGAAGAATGGGAGGTGAAAATGATCAAAATACTTTGTATAAATATGTGAAATTCCCAAATAAATAATGATAAATTTAAAATTTTAACAAACAATAAAGTGGTATAATAACTTGATTGTCGGTTTTTCTCCCTAAATAAACAGAACTATCCAGTAACATGGAAGGATTATGTGCTTGTGATGGAAGAAACTGACAATATTTCAGTAGTCAAGGCTTGTAACAATAGACTCTTGTTGATGATGAAATATATAATATAATATAATATAGTATACAATACAATACAATATAATATAATATTAATATAATATATAACATATAAACATATCCTATATTTTCAAAAGGCTTAATATAGTAAGATGATTTTTAAATACAACACATTTCCAAGGAGGAGGAAGTACTCCAGAGCCTAGTAGGACTGTCCAGGACAAAGTAACTCCTTGCAAATGTAAGGATGAGTCTTAAAAGTCAATTAAATCTTAGATCATCCAATCAAAGTCAGGAAGGAGATTAAAATATTAAAAGAGAAAAGGAGCCAAGTGTTACAAGGAAATTCCTGGACTAAATTTTAAAGGAATACATGTAGACTTTGGAAAGGAAAATTCCATAAAACTATAAAAAACAAAATGAAAATAAAGTCAGTAACTAGTATAAACATGAAGAAATGGAGAGTGATAAATTTTAAAATTTACATTCATCAGAATATTAATTAAAATGCAAAAAATATAATAAGAAAGCAAAAAATATTAAAATCCTGAATTCTTGGAAGTATGTTTTGTTACCAACATGAATAATCATTAAAGTATATCTAACAATCCACTGATCTGACATGCATTGATTTGCTTCTAACAATAACTACCATCACAGTTAATTGGGTCCTGACTGTATTCAAGATGCTTCCAACATATTTTCTCATATAAAGCCTTCAATAACCTTATGAGATTAGCATAATCATTTCACTTTACAGAGAAGAAACTTATTCAGATAAAGCTTATGGCAATTTAATGTTACTCCAGAGTTACACATTTGGAAAAAATTTAGATGAGAATGTCTCTTAATATAAATCATGCTTTCTTCTGTTTTTAAATTACTTTCCTTATTATCTGTGAGTCACTATGCCAGGTCCTAATGATAAAGTGTGTGTGTGTGTGTGTGTGTGTGTGTGTGTGTGTGTGTGTGTATTATGTTATAATGTAATATATAACACATAAAACATCTTCAAAATATATTTTCAAGATGCTTACTATAGCAAGACAATTGCATAAAAAAATCATCAAAATGCATGGTTATTGGCACCATACTATGTATGCACGCACAATTACGTGCCAAAATGAAGGATGAAGTAAACTGCTTGGAGAGTGGGCCATTGTCAAGGTATGGTAGAATGTGGCACGTGATCATATTCACCTTGTTCTTCTCTCCTGCAGTCTCCTAGTGTGTCCTAAGAGCATAAGTCTTAGATTTTGTGCTTTTCTACTTTGCTTTTATGTAGGAATGTCAATGTGGTGCAGGTCCCACCAATAGCATTGCTATTGCTAGAAGCGGAAGGGAAGTGGGAGATGAAGACCCTTCCTTGACTGTTTCTGCCCTCTCTGCCTGCAAATATGCAGGACAACAGCGTTCTGGCGTCTTCTACCAACAGTGTGGTCCTGAGATACAAGCTTTAAGACAGCATCCTTTCCTGTGTGGATCTGACGTAGCATAACTTGGTGATGTCCTGGGTGACTTCCTGAGTTTTTGACAGCATCTGTAGAGCGTGTCCCTGGAACAAGTAGCTGAAGCAGATATCCAGGATCCCCCTCATCCCGCTCTGTGTCGTGAGCAGCAGGTCTTCATGCAGAACAGCTCTCGGTTATCCCAAAGCACTGATATTCCTGATGGGCAACCTTGAGTTCAGCATCCCATGCCTTTCAATAATGTCCCAAGTGACTCAATTTTTGTATTTATTTCCTTGCTGCTGCCGATGCTGCTGCTGTCGAAATACCCTACAGTGGTTTCTATTTTCTGTAATCTTGACTAACTCAGAGACAGTATTTCAGCTAATATGCTCTCAAGGTAGAAAAATCAGAGGAGAGATATTCAGGTTCCATGGTCACATGACTAAAGGAAACTAGAAGTTCCAGCTAGTTCAAGAAATAATAGAAGACCTACATTTTAACGAGTTTCCAGAATCATAAAAAAATTACTTCCTAAGATCCAAAAAGACCTGATTTGATGCCTATATAATAAATACTACCCTATGTAGCTGATGGAGGGAAAGAGGGCAAAATATTTCAGCTTCCAGTAGCAAGAAAAGGAAAGACTTAGATGTTAGCAGTTAAGAGAATGTCACTTTTGAGAAATGTTTTCATAATAGTGTTAAATAAGGAAGTTTTCTTACATAAGAGAGAAGTGATTCCTGGGTTCAACATACCTGTGCTTATCAAGAAAGCAATGTAGCTTGTTTCTTTCATTTCTTTGGTTGTTGTTATTTCATTAGATTTTTCTGAAGCAAGCAGATTCCTTAGAGGATATTAGGGTCTTATAGTTCAAGAGGGCATTGTGCTGGCTAGCTTAATGTTAATTTGACACAAATGAGAGCCCTTTAGAAGAGGAAATCTGAGTTGAGAAAATACCCCAACCATACTGGCCTGTGAGAAAGTCTGTGTTACATTTTCTTAATTGATTATTAATATGCAAGGGCCCAACTCACTATGGGTTGTGGTGGTCTTAGTTGCTGTAAGAAAGCAGCTGAGAATGCCATGGAAAACAAGCCAGGAAGGAACACTCCAGCTTGGCTTCTGCTTCAGTTCCTGCCTCTAGGTTCCTCCTGCCCTGACTTCCTGGACTATGATGTGGAAGTGTAAGACAAATGAATATTTTCTGTCTCATGTTGCTTTTGGTTACCATATTTTACCACAGCAATAGAAACTCTAAGACAACATTTGATAAATATCTCATGAGATCTGTATAAAAATGGAGGAACATATGGATAATTATAGATTTATAACCATTTGTACCAGATATTGGGACTACTATATGAGGGGACAGTTTTCTTTCCAACTGAGTATACAGCCACTAGGTTCCATCTTAGAAGATGAGAATAGTCCTCACTGGACAATAAATGTGACATCATGATTTGGGAGTGGACTTCCTAGATACAAGAACTGTGAAAAATAATATCCCTATTATCTTTTTATAAATTGCCCATTCCTGGGCATTTTGTTATAGCAGCACAAACAGAGAAATATAATCTTCAACAGATTACCTGTACAATGTAGTCACACTTAAATAAAAGTGCACATACACGTTAATGTAGAAAATAAATTTCTAGAAGGATATGAAATAGATAGGATTTGAAATAATATTCTTTACATATTTACAGATTTAAAAAAAATATTGGGCAGTTTTCTAAAACAATGTTTCTCTAAAACAAATAACTTGAGTTAATAAAAATAAATAAAATATTGTATGTTTGTGCATGCGAAGTGTGTATGTGTGGTGTGGCGTCTGTGTATGGTGTGTGTGTATGTATGTGTGTGTGTGTGTCTGCATGAATGCATGTATGAGTGTTTGCATATGCTAGGGCATGTATGTGTTGTATCTGGGTGCATTCTCTCTATTACCTGGGCAGAGCTCTCAGAAGGCAAGCATCATGCCTTTCTCAATGAAACAATTTAGAAAACTATTTTCAGTAGCAGTCAATGGTCTGTCAACACAAGTTTACAGTATTAACAGTGTAGATCGCCTCAAAATGGAAAGTGAGGCAGAGAATGCTCCATCCCCACCCCGAACCAGTTTCACAGACATTGTCCAGCTGTGAAAATTTCTCAGAATATATCATGCGGTTTGGTCAAATTTCAAAAAGTTTGAAATTTCAGAGTATTAGATAGGACCTGCTCCCTCTGGTAGAACAGCAAGAGCTAAGTACCTGCAAAGACCCGCCCACCTCTGTCCTTGACAACTGTTGAGTGGTGACTCTTAAAGGGGAAAGCACTCTACACTGATCAGCTTGTCAGGTCTGGGCAGGAATGGACAGTGTAATTCTACAGGACTTATGCTGGGTTTACAAATTTGCCGGGCGGTGGTGGCGCATGCCTTTAATCCCAGCACTTGGGAGACAGAGGCAGGCGGATCTTTGTGAGTTCGAGGCCAGCCTGCAAAGTGAGTCCAGGACAGCCAAGGATACACAGAGAAACCCTGTCTCGAAAAAACCAAAAAAAAAAAAAAAAAAACAAATAGGAAGCTTTCCCCAGGAGGACAGTCCTTGTGGGTAACTGGAGCAGACACAATGCATTCCAGCTAATGATAAAAATCCAAGCAGTCATTTGGCACTTAAGTCATTCTCTGCGTTATTTTTTTCTCTTCTGAAGCTCTTTCCTCTGTGTAGAGGATCTGAAAATGTTTCTTCAAAGCCCATTTTCTTTTTTTTTTTATTTCTATCTCTGTCTCAGTGTCCTCTTTCCATCCCACCCAGTTCCATCCTCCTACCCTCTTCTCCCTCTCCCACCCATCCCACCACTCCAATGTGGAGTGTCCCTACATATCAGTCCCTCTCAGTTCAACAGTCATATGAGGGCTAAGAGCTTCCTTTTGCACTGGGGGCATGCACAGTAGCACCTTAGGGCAAATTGTTCCATTAATAGGTAACAAAGTCTATGATACTGTTCCTTTTGGTGTGTTGGTTGTAGGATAGTTATCCTAAATTATATGGCTAAAATCCAATTATAAGTGAATAGATGCCGTGTGCATCTCTCTGGGTCTTCGTTAGCTCACTCAGGATGAGCTTTTCTAGTTCCATCCATTTGGCTGCCAATTGCATAATTTCCTTGTTTCTGATAGCTGAGTAGTATTCCATTGTGTAGATTACCGCAGTTTTTTAAATCCATTCATCGGTTGAGAGACATCTGGGTTGTTTCCAGTTTCTAGCTATTACAAATAAGGCTGCTATGAACATAGATGAGGATGTGTCCTTCTCCTTCTGGTTTTGTGAGGAATAATTTGGTGGACACCCAAAAGTGGTATGTATCCCATTTTCTAACAAACCATTCTTCTGTGAATACGTCAGACACACACACCCTTGCATGCAGATATATATACATATATATTTCCTCAAAGTCAGATCATTTTTGATATATATATATATGCCAAAGGAAACTCCCAGCTTCCAATTTTACTGAAAGAGCAGAAACACGTGGTCTCCATAAGCAAGCCAATGACCAACACTCATTCCCACATTAACTTTAGAAATAAGGCAACAATCTTATTAGTTCAGAAGGAGTTTATTGAACAATTAATAGATACGAGGCCTATGCTCACCAGCCAGAATTCGCTGCTGAACAAGCTCAGCCATCATATCTACCTTCATAGAACGTGGACCCTGACAGCAGAGCCACCAAGGAACAGAGTTTGGTAGGTGCTTCGGTAAGAAAAGTAACCAATGCTGCAGGATGCCAAGAGAAGGCTCACCAAACTAGGATTTGGGGAGTTAGGAATGTCTTCCCAGAACTGATATCTACACAGGGACCTAGCAGATGAAAAGTATATCAGAGTAGGGAGTGCCCAGACCAGAAGAGGTTGCCATGGTGTGAATCCCTGGGGAATGGAGAGGACTTAAGAGTTGTGGAGAACTGGAAACACTGACCCTGAATGACTAACAACACTCAGGTCCTGGAGGTCTTGCACATCATGTTCCAGTGTTTACTGCTTTTGAAAAGAGGAAGTAAAAGGATTGAAGTTGCCTTTTAGAGAGACCACCCTTGAGAAAAATGTAGAGAATGAGTTCAAAGATGCAAAACGTGAAGCAACGTAGACGGCTGAAAGGTTATGGTTGGCTTTGAGGTGTGTTCACAAACAGAACCACTAGAAACTGGTAATTGGTTAGGTGAGGCAGAGTGAGAAAGTGAGATCCAGAATGATCCCCTGAGTTGCTGGCGCTACATGCTAGTGCTCAGGAAGTTCTGTCAGGAACATCCAAGCTCATGGCCAGCCCAACTACATAGTGGGGCCTTTTTTAAAATAATCACTTCCCGGAGTTATATTTGAATAACTCTGTCACACAGAAGCTCAAGTTTAGAGACAGTTTGAGGACCCTGTAGTGATCAAATTAGAAATCTGTATTACAGAAGTAGATGTATGGTCCTGCATGTCTAAGATATTCATGAAGTTAGAGAACATTAAAAATTAGATGAAAGGTATGAAATAAATGAAGTAGTCACTATTGCCTTCCTAATAAACTGATACTCAGTATAGCACATGTTTAGAGAAATATGAGAAGCAGATATAGAGAAAGAGAGAAGGTGGAAAGAGAGATCAATTTCAAAAAACTCTGAATCATGCAATCTTCTCTATAAAGAAGCAATGTTAATTTTTCTTTTCTTAAAAATCATCTTTAGCTTTGAATTACACACATTATGGTATATGGAGGAAGAAATATTTTCAAAATTTTAAAAGTCCCCATTCTGGCTGAAAAATATGTCGAATGAGTAGAGAAGCCATAGGATAATTGCTGTAGAATAGTGAATTTTCAAGACTAGGGAGAAGGAATGAAGTTGGCAGAGAGGCCTGAGGCTGAGCAAAGAGGAGGCAGGAAGACATCCAGCAGTGCTGGCTCCTTCAGCAAAGAGGGAGAGAGTCATTCCAAATGTTCCTGGCAGTTGAAATAAAAGAAGAACAGAAAAGTGTCTACCAGGAGGAGAAATAAGGAGAAGGTTGGTAACTTTGACAAAAGCTATTTCAGAACAACCATTGAGACAAAAAACCAGACTTCAGTTGGTTAGAAAGCAGAGCAGGGGCATGCTGAAGGAAGCAGCTGGCAACGCAAGAATCCTGATAATGAAGGAAAAGATGCTGGGGGTGGGGAGAGGAAGAGATAAACCAGGATGGAGAGGAGAATGGAAAGTTACTATCATAGACTTAGGCATTACGACATTGCTTGGAGAGAAAGAAGCCAGGGAGCCCAGAGATGAAGAATGACAAAAGAACAAACATGATTGACAAGACACGACAGAGAAGCCAACAGGTGAGACCCACCTTACCCAGGTGGGTAATGTTGGTGTACACACAGCCAGAGACCTCTATTCCAGCTGCTCTGAGTGCCAATTGCTAACAGTTCAATTTTCTTTGGCAAAATCCCTGAGCCAAGTAGCAATTGGATCACAAGAGATGTTTGCCTCCTCCCAGAAGCAGTTTGTAGCCAATGACTCACTAACAGAAGGGTAAAAAAAACCCAACCCCTTTGCTGCAAGCTTAGGCTAAATCCATAGTGCAATACATGCTTCTGAGCTCCCTGACATTGGCGAGGTTAGACCCCAAGTGAAATCGCACCCTTGCTTGGGCCCTTGCCATGGCTTATCCTGTTGTCTTCACTGCTATGTAGTAAAGGAACCCTTCAGTAAATCATAGGAGCCTAAAGCCCTGACTCAGGATCCACATGTTGAACACAGAAGAACACGTGTCATGCCCATGCACTAGAAGAGGAGGGGGAAGAGAAGGAGGACAGAGATGGTTTTAAGAGGTAATGAAATTACAGAAGAAAGGCTCCTCTTGCTTACACTGCACCTGTCATGGAGTAGGTGAGGGATCTCTTATGAATGAAGAATAAATTGAGAGACATAGAGACCTCAATTTTACAATGTATAGAATGGTGTTACAAGAGAGCAAAGTAGAGGAAATAGCTTTCAAGGAATACAGGAGGATTAACTGGCTAACAACAGAGGGGATTTGTGAGCTAATAGCTCCATACTCACATTTCCATTCATAATTTCTGCTTGAAAGTAGCAGAAAATTCATGTCTTTACTTCCTGTCCCACTCTGAGGCACTCAGGCCACCGAGCCCTGTTCTAGTTTACATTTGAAATATTCCCAGTGGGCTCATGTGTTGAACACTCAGCTCTCAGCTTGTGGAACACTTTGGAGATGGGGTCCGGCTGGCAAGAATAGGTCACTGAGGGAAGCCCTTTGAAGGTTGTAGCAGCCTTTAGTTCCAGCTTGCTCTCTGTCTGCTTCCTAGTCCATACCATGTGAACAGCCACTGCCTTGTGTTCCTGCAGCCATGGACAGAGCTGCCCTTGTCACCACATCTTACTTACCAAAGTGGTCTGAAATCTTACTTGGTCCATAATCAAAATAATTATGTTCGTGAGGACTCACCTCACTATTACTCTCATGAAGACACCCCACCTTTACTGTGTATCTGATTTCAAGCCCTAGAAGAGAGTGATCCTAAACTCTTTCCTCCCTTGCAGTTCCACATCCAGTCACCAAACCCAGGAAGTTCTGTATTCTGAACAAATCTAGAATTTCTACTCCCAGTTATCCACTCTATTACTTCAAACTCTCATGCCTGCTTCCATGACTTTCTTGTTAGTCCATTTGCAGCCTTTACTCATTCTCTTCTATTTCCCTCATGGAAATATAATCAAGTCCTTTTTTTTTTTTTTTCTTAAAACATTTCCAGTAGTGTTTGGGACAAAATCTAATGATTCAACATGTCAGGGCCTTGTAGTATTTGGTCCTATACTACCTGTTTCATTTATCCCTGGTCATTATTTTTTTATGTCCTATACTATAGCTTGATTACTATACTATGTTCACTCCTGATTCAACAAAATAGAAAAATGTTTTCTATGCCTAGGTTGCTGGGGTTTGGTGAGGCATGTTTCTGACTGTTCATTTGTCAAAAGTTAGTGTAAGGATGGCAGGATGGATCATCAGATAAAGGTGTTTCCTGCCAGCTCTTATGATCTGAGTTCAATCCTCCAAACCTACATGATAGAAGAAGAGAACTAATTCACACACATTGGTCCTTTGATGTCCACATGTATTCCATACATGTATGGACATCAAACACACACACACACACACACACACACACACACACACACACACACACA